>KK117055.1:949201-965115 GCA_000611955.2 Stegodyphus mimosarum
TAATGTTGAGTTTCCTTTGTCATAACATGAGTTAAAGATAATTATAACAATCATCCATTCAATCTCTGCTGTTTCAATTATATTTGATAATTTTTAGCAATCATCCAATTGTCATAGATGTATAGTGCAAAAAATATTAGGAAGTGTAAAATGATACCCCTTTAAATGGAGATAAGATTTTCTTATCTATCATAGAGTCTGTTCTCAGAGAAATGAACCTGAAAAAAGGCATCAAATGACATGGGCATGCATCTTGGGAATATCATACACAGAAAAATTACAGAGACTAATATTTAAGAAATTATGTTTATAAAGGTGTAAAAATATATAAAATGCTAAAATATAAAAATTTTATACATTAATTTGTGTGTGTAATGATTTTAAGTTACTGGTAAGAAATGCATCAAAAAAGCTGCGCAAATGTCACGAGTTGCTGGTGCACGTTGCGAAAAAGGCCCTGAGTACAAAAGGTTAACTCTGAAACTAACAGATGGCTTCTGCTGCATCATCCAAACAGTATATACATCAGAAGGAAAAATATTTGTTTTAGTGTTTATGCTTTATTACAGTCTTCTGTAGTCACATTTCTTTGCCATTCTTCTAACATCAAAAGCCAACAATCTGAACTAGCAAACACTTTCGAAATTGTTTTTTGATGTTTTATAGTCTATCACCACAGACATATTTTTCAAATTAATATTAAAATTTAATTATGTTGTTGTTGCTGTTCTTACTTCTGACATTAGACAGAAGAATCTCATGAATAACTGTGGGCGCATTTGCACCATCTTTGCACTGTCAAAATTTCAAAGCTGCTTAGCTCCAGTCCATTTTCATTAACTCTAGATGGTAAAATCTAAGAGTGTGTTCCTTCCTTACCCCCATTCTCTTGCAAGAATGTTCAGAACAATGGAATTAAAATATACCTACTCTACAAAGACACAGCTGTCACAAACATCTATACATTTAAGCCTTCATAAACTTCTATACATCTAAGCAAAAACTGTACCTTGACTTTTCCTAGTAAGAATTTTGTAATCATATTTTTTTTCAAATTAATGTTTTTGAAGATTATGATTTGAAGATTGTGATTATAACACAGAATGTTACTTTAAAGATTGAACTGGGAATGGAAGAGTTTATAAATACAGTACTATTTTACTCTACTTATAAAATTCAAAAACCAAATTGGGACATTGCTTTTATAAAATATATATATATAATTTATTGTCTGTTGTTTTTCAGAGATACCTACCCTACCTAAGCATATTTAAAAATAAGCACTATATATGAACTCATTCCATAGATGTCAGAAATATAAAATTGATAATTAAAAAAAAACTTAATATGGCAAACTCAAAAATCATTAATGAAGTTCTGAAAGGACATATTGGGTTACATTGTTAGATTTAATAATTGCCTAGTTGTGAATTAATAAGCTTAGCTTATAGCTGAAAAGACCACATTTTCAACTGAATTTGAGTTTAAGAAAAAGTGTGAAATAATTTTCAATTTTAGAACATATCTACTCATACTTCAGCGATATATTATTCTCTTTTAACATGAAGCTGAGTCATTTCTGAAGTACATACTGTGTTAGAATGACTTGCTGCAGTAATTTTATGTTGAATGAATAGCTTTAGTTTCAGCTAAATTTAATAGAGTACAAAGTCCAAGGTCTGAACTCATCATTGTTAAGTATGTTGTTTAAAAGTGGCTTCGTTTTTTGCACTAAACAAACTCTTTACTTCTATAGGTAGATATAATTTCTTGTTCAGTTAAAAAATTCCATTGTTCAAGTCCTGTAATTGCCATATCGAGAATTCTCTTAAATTATTAATCGAAATTTTTTCATTCTGAACAACCTCTCTGTCATTTTCTTTACTATGTGTCTCTGGATTTAGAAACATTTCCCAATTAATCAATAGACGACATTTGCTGTGCATTAGTTAATTGGAGTATTGTCATCACAATGTCAATCATCACATCTGTTACATCATATTAGTTTATTACCACTTCTGTATAAACTCTATTAATTGGAAAATTTGACTTAATTGTTTGCAGTATCTGAAAATTTTAAAATTCACAACTGTCATCATAAAGCTTAGCGAGCGTCCACTACACACTACAATACATCATGAGAATGACAACTAAAGACATATTGTTCTACTAAATTTTATCTTGCTTCTATAACACACTGAATTATATTTAAGTTATTATTATACTTATGCCTATTTTTCCATATGCTTAAAGCTTTTCTGAGTCCTGAATAAATAAATTTCCAAATATACTTAGGCTTATCTATCATAGGTGCTAGACATTTTGTGGCTTGGTGCAGTAAGTGAGGGCCCTAAATTCTAAAAATTTTCCTTCCCTAAATTGTAAAGATTTTGCTGTACCTTAAATTGGTTTGCTTAGTGCTTTTCTGAATTCTAAAAATTTTTCCACCCAGTGTGGCCAAAACAGTCCTGGGCTTATCTGAATAACAAATCGGTTTTTCTCAATTCAGACATTACTAAACGTAATCTTTTGGCCTATTGGTATCATTTACAAAATCTAATTTTTGCATATGAAAAGAAATTTCAGTTAAATTTTCTCCTCATCTACACAGTACTTCACAGCAAAGCTAGCTCAAGTCTGTAACCATCGTCAAGTGTAATATCATCATTAAAGGTTACTATGCTGTTTGGTATTCAGTTACTAATATTTAAAAAAGAAAAATTAGACATTGTTGTTTAAGTCATTTCTTAAGCTGCCTTGTGTTGATAATCATGTGGTGATGAAAGCAAAAAAATAATAAATAATGATTTGCCAGGTTTCCATTACAGATGGAGGCAAATTATTAATCGTACGGGTTTATGCAAATAAATGCTAAATAAATGGTTTTCTTCAATATGCAGGAATTTTACTTAGTGCCAAAGTTAAATTATGAATCCACACGTTTTATTATGAAAAATATCAGACGTGCATGTGTAAGAAATAAAAAGAAAAAAGCATAAGGAAAAGAGTAGACTCCTGATGATCCACAGGTCTGGATTTTAGATAATTCTGGATATTGGACAACTGAATTTTGAACATTGTACTATAGTCTTAAAAAAGTCTATCAATTTATGAATGTAAGTATCTAAGGTTACAGAAAGTTAATTAGCATACACAGCATTTGCAGCAGAGTACTTAAGACAGATATTAATTTATTGCATTTCAAGACTCTGTTAAGTGTTAACTTCTGGACATTTTACTATCTTGCACTAATACAAATTATATTCTTTCTTAAATGTGCTTATTTTTTATATTATTCAACACCAGGAATAATCAATAATCAAAGTTTTAAAACCAATGGTATTACTGGCACGTAATAGTTTTTTTTTTTTTTCTGAATATGGAAGGTCTTCAATGCTAGAGTACACAATATCTGTATCCTCATTGTAGAGCTAATAGAGTTCAAATGGTTGGAAATTAAGGAGTACATAAATATACCTAGAAATCAAAAAATACATTTTAAATTATATGGAGATATTTAAAGGTTTTTATTTGAATGGTTTGAAAAATATTAGTATATGTTAATAAGCTCATTTTATATTTGTTAAATATTAAAGTTTTTAAGATAAAATTTTTGGATTACTATATATTTTTTTCATGCATTTAGATGCTTGCACTTAATTTACTTATCCTTTCTGAATTTAAATGATATTGCAAATTATTTTGCAGCAATAATTAATCTTTTATTTGCTTACAATTATATTTAAAATTTAAGTTAGCTTTATATGAATGTGATAATGATATTGTTTTATTTAAAATAAATTTATACTTTTGATGACCTCAGATGGACTTACATCACTTTTAGAGTTAACAAAATATGAAAATCATACATTTATGAAATATTAAATATGGAATTTCAATTGAATCAAACCAATTTTTAAATGGAATTTGTATTAAATATGTAAAAAAAAAATAGAATAGAAAGACTTTATTTCAATATTTCTTTAGGTAGTGTCATTTAAATTACTTTAATTACAACTTTATGTGCCATTTCTAATTTTTATCATTCTGAGAAAGTTTTTGAAAATAGTCATGATGTTTTGGGGTAATAAATCCATCATATTCTTGAATTTTTCAGATGTGATGGACCTGGCATGATAGTATTGTATTTTCAAATTTTCGTGGTCTTCCTCGTATGGGGGATAAAATCTGGGGTTTTAAACTCTACATTTTTATCAAACGAAGTTCTATACAGCATTG
Organism: Stegodyphus mimosarum; assembly: GCA_000611955.2. Lineage (NCBI taxonomy): Eukaryota > Metazoa > Arthropoda > Arachnida > Araneae > Eresidae > Stegodyphus > Stegodyphus mimosarum. The sequence continues at coordinate 953,441 of KK117055.1, forward strand.
TATATGGTTTTTTTTTTTTTTTTTTAAACCCTTATCCAACATATCTTCAGCCAATTTACCTTCTCATCATTAGTATTTTTTCAGTATCTTAGAATTTCATTTTCTAGTGGTTTCATTGAAACAAAATCATCTTGTTTAATTTCATATAAAATAAACTTTTTATGTTTCCATCATTGTTGTATGATCATATAATAATGTGTAGGAATATACAGTAATTTTTTTTATGAACATCTCGATAGTTCCGAAATCAGCATCATTTGATAGATAAAAGCATCCAGAATATAAAAATTTATGATTGATGATTCCTATGATTTTTTTTTTCCTAAGGACCATACAACTTTACGATTGAAGGATTTTGGGGAAGAATTGGTTATAGATAAAAAAATCATAGATTGCATTCATTTTTATCATTAACTAGCCTTTTGTCAAAAATGGACTTGCACCACTTTCGAAGAAAACGGTTCAAAGTATTTTTTAATGTTGATGGGCTTTTTGTTTATTTATTGTAGGTTGCCATTTGCTGGGAGATTATTTGGAAGCAATTCAGAAAGATTTTGAAGGAGCTGCAAAAGTTTATAAATCAAATTGTGATGAACGAAATTATGCTAGAAGCTGTTTTAAATATGGTAACTATTGTTACCTAGGAAAAGGTAAAAAGGATGCATTTATATATCTCTTTGTAATATTATTTTCTAATTTTATTCTTTTTTAAAAACTGAAAATAGTTTTACTGAAAATAAAGCAATAGTTTAACCTAAAAATCAGAAATTAAAAATTTAAGAATGCTTTTAAATCATAAAAAATGTAAAGATTTAACTGCAGCAGAACAACATTATTCCATCATATAAAGTAACTGGAACCCACTCTGTTTGTTGGATTATATATTACGTATTATGCTTATTGATGTTTTAAGTAAAATATGCATTGTCTATGTTGGACATCAAAGGGCATTTTATATAAATGGGACATTTAAAAAATTAATAAAAACTGATTAGTATTTTAAATGTAGCTATTAAATTGCAATAATAATTTTAAAATGTGCATGTTTTTTTCCAAGAGGCAAAACATTTTCAGTGTTTACATATCAGTGTCATTATTTCACACAATGCCATTGTGATGTGTAAACATGGAAATTCTTTATAGATAATATTTATAATACCAGTTGGTATAGTTCACCATTAAAATATTAACATCTGCTGGCCTGTTTTAAATAAAGACTATATCGTTTAAATATGACTGCATTGCAAAAATCTCACTAAATTCAAACTATAGATAGAGCATTTAAATAAGGTATTCTTAGTGAATGCTGTGACTTAAGATCTGTCTTGAGAAATCTCATATTGTTATTGAAGGTAAATTGACTGTCAGAAAGTAGAGAAACTTTTTACAAATGTAAGTTATATTGTTTATTGGTAAATTGAATGTGGTTTTGAATTAAGGACAGCGTCCCATAAAGAAGAGATTTCCAATTTTTTCCAGCTAATCACACACTTACCTGAACACTCCTGATTGTACTGCAGCATAATCTACTTTTTAATTGTTATTATTATATTAGCTGATAATCTGAAGTCTATGCTTGGAGCTTTCTGATACACATATATACTTGGTGTTTGATGTTCTTATTGTTAACTGATACGTAAATCATACTAATAAAGGTGTAAAAATTTGTTTCTAATATTCTGATCTTTACAACGAAGATAGGTCAAATTTCATTTTTTCATCATAGAATATTCTAACTATAATGAACAGTAATATATGGAGAAATGGAACCAACATTCTAAAATATATAACAGCTAATTGAAAACTCTTAAGACATTCGCTATATCACTTCTCCTATATAAGTTGGAACAAGTCTGTACTACTTTGTGCAAAGTTACACACAATGTTTCTGAACCTGCAGTTTGACAGCAGTAACATTAAGTGTAATTATAGTAAGCTTATTACCTTTTGTCATGATAATTAATTGAGACACCATTGTGAAAATATAGCAAGGGTTTGAATGAATTTTGTGTTAAACTTGTGAAGAGGTATAGTGAATCACTTGAAATGTTACAACATGCCTAAGGTGGTGAAACATTTAGCTGTGCTTATATATTTCAATAGTAGAAGCATTTCAAAGACATATTCAAGTAAGTAAGTAAATGTTGCCACTCAAACAATTTGAAAAAATAAGAATAATTAAATAAAATAAGTAATATTCTGGTTAGATTAAAGAGATCGATAGTTCCATATGATCCACAGGCCACCATCTGGGCATCACTAATGAAGCTCATCATATTTATAACAGTGCATTTAAGGTATATAAGAAATAAATCACTAGTCATTTTCTGTGTGAGCTTTATATTAATTATTATATTTCAGATAGAAACCAGGGATAATTAAGTAGAAATACACACCATAAGAGCATATTTTTAATAATATTATATATTACATATAAAAGTCTATAATAAAAGAGTAATAACAGTGAATTATAATAAAAAATCAATAATCTCTTTTTTGTACATATACTGTCTTTTAAATGACACCCCTGATGAATATAGTAGTTAGCATTGTTGGCTGTTGTATCGTTGAGCCTGGGTTCAAATCCCAGAGAAGTCTTCAATGTTTTTAAGTGTGTAATGTCTTTGCAGCATAGAGCATTCAAAATCCATGCAAGCTGAAAGTCTTCTTGAGTGGTTTGGTGGTAGTCGTGCTGCCACCTGTAAGGGCTGCTGAGCAGGTATAGTGGTCAGTAATGCTAACTGCCATACTGATGGGTCCAAGTTCAAATTCTAGAGAAGACAGGGATATTCATAAACATTTACCATCTGAATGGCAAGGGGCACTCAAAATATGTCTCGATAGGATTTTTGAGCCATAAGTCCTTTCGAGAAGTTACTGGTAGGAGAAGAAGTGTGGTCTCTCTTAAAACTAGGATCAAAGCTTAACAGTTAGCAAGACTCGGCAATACCTAATATACTATGGAAATGCACAGGTGCCAGCCTTGCTTCAACCTATCATTACAATCCTGTGCTCTTTCATCGCGATATAATTTGTAGACTTGATCTAATTGTACTGTCTCAGACAAATCAGGTAGTCACAACAACAATATTAAATGTGTTATTAAAATATTAGTTACGTTTTTAAACGTTAGTATTGTTAAATATTTCAAATATCATCTCCATTGGCGTAGCCAGGAAGGTGCATTTACACCCCCTAAATGAATGCAACTCTTTTTTTTTTTTTTTTTAATTTCAACTAAAAAGTTAGCAAAAAGTTTTCTCTGCTTCTTATATTATTCTTTAAGGTTTTAAAAGTATCTAAGGTTTCTTACTTTGTTCTTTAAGGTATATTTTTAAAAAAATCACTTTTCAAATCAGTGGTGCAAAGCATCAGTAATCGCTGCCAAGAATTTTCTAGAAAATGAATTATTACTTAATTAATTACTTTTGCATCAATTCGATGTATTTCTAGCCTCATTTATTCAAAAGCAGAACATTAATTTTTGTCAGAATATCGCAGAAAATAATCGTTTGGAAGACAGGAATAAGATATTCCTGAAAAGGATCGTTGTATATATCTAATTTTATTTATTTATGAATTTTGTTGCATGATAATTAAAAAAATCCTAATTTCATAATTGTATTTTGGAGAGTAAAATTTTCATGGGATAGAATACCATAAATGTTTTTGCATGATGTATGAAATTCCCTTAAATGATTTAAATAATGCAAGAAAAAGTATATTTTGTTTAAATATATCTAGGATTTACAGCATTACTAATTTAAATATCACACTTAAAAAAGCAGTTATTTTCAACTTAATAAACAACAGCAATTTTAAAAAAATGTTTTAGTTTCTGCCTTATGTACATATTTTTTACCTTAAATATAACAGTAATTACTTCAGTTAGTCATTCATATATTAACGAACAGTCATTATCTATTTTATAAGGTCACTTTTATCTAAAATTCATTGAAATAACCTCATTTTATATAATACTACTTTATTTACGTTAAAAATTGAATTCCACATTTAGGAAATTTGCTAATGCCCATGCAAAAGTACTTTAAATTAATGAAAACTTATTATCAAGATTAAACCTCTGGTTTAGTTCATATATAAATTGTTCGTAAAGTGGTCACGCATGTTCAGAAAAACAAACATGAAGCCGTTAAAATGCTCGGAAGTATTCCAGAAAATCAGCTACATACTAGCGAGCTTCTTTTCTGTATAAATTATAGTTTTCTTAGTTTTTCTGAACAAATGGTTTACTCGTCACCACTCGTTTAAATTTCAGAAGTCACTGAATTTTCTAATTAGATTGAAGCAGCAACTTCATATTAATATCAGTATCGCTTTTGCTAGTCTCGTATGAGCCGAAATAGAATCAGATCGTAATAGTCAGACCATCTTATGAATTATACCAAATGCTTGTTGTCAAAAGAAGAATAATGCATACAATGTCAAGCGAAAATTAGGTTTATATGAATAATGAATGAAATGAAGTGAAAAATAAATATAAGCTTCTTGTGTCCCTTCCCCCCCCAAAAAAGTCGCGGTAGATATTAAAAAAAATGGTGTAGTTGTACCATTAAAGGTAGGAAAAAGCAAGGCCCGAACCCGCAATACAAGTCACACTGAATTTTCTACTTGAGCATGTTACCTCCGTGCTAAGGTATCTTGCAAGTAAGTATGGTTTTCACACTTCACCTTCAGGAAACAAGAAGCAACTGGGCTACTCTGAAACTAGCGATAATATTTTCTGTAAATATTTTTTTAAAAATATCAACTCTATTACAACACCACTCCTGGTGACACTTCAATCCAAAATCCTGAACTCAAGAAGCCAATGTTTTATCCACTAAGCAACAAAAGCAACCTTAATGTGATGTAAATATATTTTAAGAAAAATTCAAAAAATGAAATTTCGAAATCCATCACTTTTTTTTTTTTTTTTTTGCAATAGTCTATTGCATTAGATTATTCTGTAAAAATTATCAACCATATATAATTTATGGTTAAAATATTAAGGAATATTATTTCTAATAAACTTGAGAATTTGCCTTTAAATAATTTATAAAGCTTTTATTCTATTAGCGTATGCAGTTTTTTATTATTATCTGAAATTTTTATTAAGATTAGTCTATTTGACTTTTTTTTTTCATCAAGAAGAATTTTTGAAAGTGCAATCATTTATAAAATGGAAATTTGAAACGAGATGCCTGAAACTCACGCATCACACGTCGAAAAGTTGAAGTTAAGTCAGCTCACGCGTTCTCCAATCATGAAAATGCCGCCTCTGAGCTCGCTTCTGATTGGTCAACGCTTTACGCCCGAACGTGTGACCGTGTTGGTGTGAATTGGGCTTAAGAGGTAAGATGAAACAGGAAGGGTATTATCAGGACCTAATTTGTCTAATAATTGAAGCAGGAGATAAAAGTTTGCAAAGACATTTTGTAAAAGGTAGTAAAAATGCTACTTATATGTCACCTCAAATCCAAAATGAAATTGATCAGTTTGTGTGGATTGGTGGCAAAAGACATTATAGTACGAGATGCAAGAAAAGCTTCTCCTTACAGCATAATGGCAGACGAAACAAGTGATATATATATCTGGGAAGAAGTAATTGTCAATTGGTATTTAATTTTTTGATAAAGAAAGGATGGCTGTCTGGCTAGGATTTACTGAACTAAATGCAATAGATGCTCGTACTGTAGCAAATGAATGAGACATTTTTCTGAAAAGAAGTTTTTGATCCAAATAAATGTACTGGACAGGGTTACGATGGATATTCAACCATGGCAGGGAGTATTAGTGGCGTGCAGAATACTTGCAACAGAAATATAAAAAAGCCTTGTTCATCCATTATACCAGTTACAAACTAAATGTAATTGTGAATGATTTGAACTGTGTATCTGATGTGATAAACTTTTTTTGTGAATCTGTTCTATGAAGAAGATATATAGTAAATATCTCAAACTTATGTGACATGCACTGGTCTTAGAAATACAGAAGTATTATTTAAAGAACATTTTATAAACATAGTACAGGGACTGGAAAAGTTATCAAAAGAAGGTAATGCATCTACCAGGAAAACTGCTTGCCACAGTTCAAAAATTTAAATATGCTACAACGTGTAGACCACATACACAGCATTTTAATGCTTGTAAAAAAACATCGTAGAGCAACAGATGTTTTATGCTAGGAAATTCCGTCTTTTGCAAGTGCTATGACTGAAATCATTAGCACTGAATTGCAAGCATCGAGAATTGTAAAACTGCAAAAACATCGCTCAAATCCTACACCATGTACAATCGATAAATTCTGGAAAAGGTCTCTTACTGTCTCTTATCTGGTCCCCCCGGGGGTTGACTCAGGAGAATTCCTGGGAAGTACTGGCTAGGATCTGTACTTAGGCAGTCTCAACCACGGGGAAAAATTAACAGTCTTCACAGGACTAGAACCCGAGTTTATTCTCAGGTTGGTTCAGGCTCGGCAGGGACCGTACTGGTACTGTCTTGTCGGTTCCTTTGGCTGCGTTTGGAGCTAGATCGGAGATCACCGACCAAGTCGGCGGGGATTTGGCCCTCATAGTTTCGATACGGGGACCATGTGTCCCATTGTCTTTCATAGGGCCGGCCGGGACTGTGGGGTCTGCGTCGTCGGCGAGGAGGTCTCAAGAGCTTGGATAGTTCACCTCGAAAGGCAGCCCCAGGACGAGGATCCATCTCTTGCGTTCTGTCTCTTATCTGGATTCCTTAATACTATCACTGGAAGAAAGATTTTCCAGCAATAACTTATTAACCAGTGTTTTCTTTGTTGGTATTGCATCCTGTGGCTACGCTAAAGATACCAGTGAAAGAATTTACCAAAAAAAGCAGAGTGCTTTTGTGATTTTTATAATTTGAAAAATTTTGAAAGTGAGAGAGAACTATGGTATAATTTTTGGAGAGTGAAGAAACTAGAGATTAACAGCATGAAGGAGTTAACTATGGAAGATTTGGTAAAAGAATTTTTTCCCCCAGAAATGAAACGTGCTCTTCTTGTATCTTTGTCTGAACCATGCACTATGTGTACGCTCAATTTATTACCCTCTGCAGAGTAAAAACATGGTTGCACTCTACAATGACAGAAAATCGCTTAAATGGGCTGTGTATGTTAAGTGTGCATCGAAAGCTTGTTCAAAAAACAAGAATAGAAATAGAAAAAGAAGTTTTAAAACAATTTAGTTCAGGTAGCAGAAAAATTGTTGTAATATAAATTAAAGACCAAGAAAAAGTGTTCAGAAGTCTCTTTATTCCTACCTCCATAGTTCATTTTCAAATTTATATCTGTTTAAACTCATGTATTCCAGTTTCATTATTTGTTTGCTCATTTATTCGACTGTAGCAAAGCATGTGAGAGCTATCCTGAAGGAAAGCTGTCTTAGAGGAGAATTTTCTGAGGTAAACCAGCTCATATTCAATTTATAATACATAAAACAACCCACAAAAACACTTATGCAGCCAACCAATTAATTTGCTTTCAAATCAAATTCCTGTGCTCAGCAATTTTATCTCTCTACCACTAACGAACTCGTATCATATCATAGTTTCATTTTCTCGGTCTAAGATCATCTGCAGCCCCTAGCTATCATGACTACGCCCATGATCATCTCGGTATAAACAAAATTTTGAGTTGATTTTTCAAATGATATTATGTGATTGTGTAATAGATTACTTTTATGTGTTATGTATTTAACAAATTTGTGCAATCTATGCACATAGTTAAATTACTCCATTGGCACCATTTATAACTATTTAATGATTTTCATGTATCATTCCACTATTTTATAATTTTTACAGTACAAGTTGGAAAAAATATAAAGTTAATATGTCATAAACTATACTTAATAGTACATAATAATAAATATATAGTATAATGCATAATATTAACTGTCATAGAATTTTAGCCTTTTGCATTAGTTATAAAAGCAGTATCTTTTTTATTATTGTAAATGAATATATTTTGTAGCTTATCAAAAATTTTTATTTCAGGAATTGAGAAAGACGTTTTAAGTGCTTTCAACTACTATAAAAAGGCTTGTAGCCTTGATAGTGCAGAGGCATGTTTACATTGTGGCGTGATGTTAACAACTAAAGATAAAAGTGCAAAAGATATTATTACAAGAGACTATGTTGAAGGCCTAAAATATTTAGAAAAATCTTGTGCTGGAGGAAATGCTACAGCTTGTTATTTTGCTAGTAGTCTGTACATAACTGGTGCTGAAGGTATTCCAAAAAACAGAACTAAAGCCTCAGAATTATCTCGACTTGCCTGTGACGGTAGAAATGTTTATGCATGTATGAATCTTAGCCAAATGTATAGAGAAGGAGATGGGGTTGAAAAGGATGAAGAAAAAGCAAATCTTTATAAAGAACGTGCTCGAGAAATAAGAGGAGACTTGAGAAAGAAACATTCTCTAGGTCTTCAACAATTTACTTAGCTTAAGGAGATATTTTTAGTTATGATAAACATTTAATACTATTTAGATACTACTTGAAGAATTTATGCTGAAATGTTCATAGAAGTGAAGCCAATTGGAAAATCATTGAAAATTAACAAAATAAAATGGCATTCTTACTGAATTATATTTCAATAAGCTTTAGTTATTTTGTATGCTTTCAGAAAGTGTTAATTGAAAAAGTAATTAATTTAAATGGGAAAATTTTATAAGCTTTACATTGGCCCTGAAAAGTACTTACCAAATCATATTGAATAGTTGTTTGGGGATGCTTTATGTTCTAAAACATGAAATAACATAAAAGCAAGAAAAATGTGATATACATATATCCCTTTCAAAATTAGAAAGGCAGTAATTAGAGGGAAATACTTAAAATTAATAACAATGACTATGTTTTAAACTTGGCCATTAGGGATTTGGTAATAGAGATGGTTGTCATCTGTCAGGTCAATATAATTTACAAATTCCCTGTTGGCTTCCTCCAGTTTAAAAGTCAGGGTTGGTTATCACTTAAGGGTCAGAGTTGGCGAAATACTTAAAACATGATACAGTGCAAAGACCAAAATCCAGATCTCTGGATCATCAAAAACTTCTGTTAGTTTTTTTTTTTTTTTTTTTAAATTTCAGTCTGGGTAATTAAATTTTGGCACAGCGCTCGAAGGCTATTTACCTAAGAAGAGAGATGCTAAGAGAAACTGGCTCGCAGGCATGTTACACATGGGGAAAACTATGCAATTGCCCATGCACTGGTATTTGAACCCTGGACCAAACTACCAGTGTTCAGCAGCTTTACTTTTTTCATGGCCACTGGTGGGCCATGAAAAAATTTCAATTGACAATTTACTGGAAATATTTGATGCAGCAATTACAGGACTTAAACAATGGAACTTTCTAACTGAACAAAAAATTATGTCTATCTACAGAATTAAAAAGAAAATATTAGTGCGCACGCACACACACATATATGCACAAAAAAGGAGGAAGGAAATTAAACAACTTACATTGAAAGCAATGTTTCATAAAGCAAAGAAATAAATATTGAGCTCTTTTACATAAATTTTTTCCCTTAACATCATAAATGCTTCATTAATCATTATTTCTTATTTTAATTAATTTTTACATGTCATTTTGCTAGATTTAAACTGATGATCTAATATCTGTAAAAGTGTAGAATCACCAAAGCCCTGATGAGTCTGATTCTCGGACTGTGTACTGCAGTATACTTGACTACTTGAACCAACCCTTTTTTTACCATAAAGTTGTTCATAAATATCGAAACATCCTAAAAAACTGCTCTAATTACATGTGTTTCATAATAAAATCATGCATTTTTTTATAAAAATCAAAATTCTCATCAGATTTATTTCATAAATCAAACAAAATATATTAGGCTTCTCGTAAAGTGAACTGGCAAATGCAAACTTTCATAAGAGGGAAGATTGATCATTTTATAAACGTAACAGCTAATTTTAAATTAAGCTAAATGCCAAAACTTTGACTTTTCAAAAATATTGTTCTGATTTCTAAAGAAAATCTCGAAATTATTGAACAGTTTCCTATATTTTTAAAACAGCAGTTTTACATGGCAATTTATATACATAATTTATTTTTCCACCTTTGATCATCCTTTTACATTAATGTCTGGTTTTAATTTAAAATAAATCAGAAATTTTGTTTACCAAAAGTGTACTGATTTAAAGCAAATATTTATTTCAATTTTATATCTTAAATTGTGTAGTCATTTACAAGTGCATAAAGTTACTAATTTTAAACTTATAAAATGCTTAAAATAAATATATATGTACGTATCTGTATAATAATCAATCAAGTTAATATTTCTTACAATAAAATAATTCTGTGTTGCACAGTGTAGACAGACAGATCCACAGGTATAAAATTTTACTCATAAGTTGCTTGCATATACTATTTGCGTGCATCTTGAAGTAAATTACATCAAAATTCAATTTAGAATTTTTTTTTAAATTTAATGCTGAAATGATATTTTGTTATTTTTCACATATTTTTATTTAATGAATAAACTAACAATTCCAGAAATTTATTTGTAGTATCGGATTGCATTGGAAAAACATCTTGCAAGTAAACATAAGTTACCAATTTTTTTAAACACTGCATGTAGATAATTTTAGTTGGATTATAAATTCATCATAAAAAATATATCTATCATAAAATTTTGAAATTTCCAGAGATTATACACAACTCTTTGCTCTCTGTTAAAACAAAAGAGACATTTTTATTTAAAATCTAAAAATATTAATTAGGCAATTTTTTACATCTCCAAACTTGTAACACTGCAATAGATGGAAAGTTTTAGTTTTCTTCCTTCATAATCTAACATAGATCTCTCATGACATCCACTTGGAAACACCATTTCAAAAACAATTGCTAATGAAAATACATACAAATAGGGTATGCAGTATGCTATACATACCATTTTCTTTCATTCATGTGTACTTCTCATCTAAGCATTCATTTCTTTTTTTTTTTTTTTTGTATAAAAAATTATTTTGAAAAATTACTATTGCTTTGCTATTCATGTGTCATTTGATAAACAGACTATTCTTCACACTATTTCAACTTTATCATTATATGTTACATTATTCTTTTTCCCTTCATCTGCATCATTTTTTTAAAATTATTATTATTATTCTCATTAACCACCAATTTTAACATCAACCTCAATTTAATACATTGTCAATAAAATTTTAAAATCATTCTGAATTATTAGTTAAAGAACTGTTCCTTTCTATAAGTTAATACATACGCTACTCAGCATTCCATTTTCAAAGTTGATTTCCTTAATTTTATAATTATACATGTAATACTGTAATCTTTTATTTATTTATTTATTTTATTTTTTAGGATACATTACACTTATATGTTTATTTCATTTTATTAATTTCTCTCTCATCCTCTGTACTGTTTATTTTCTATCTGATGTATGGGTTAGGAGATCAGTAAAAGAACAGAAAAAAAAATTGCATAAAAAATTATCGACTAAGAAATTTGGCATACTGTTCCTCTGTCATTATACTGCATATATCTCATCATCAGAGAAGTTTACAACAAGCATATACATCTGCAACAACAATCCACCATACCCAATACAAAGTATCAATGTTACACACATGGATTAGGTCAAGATAATGTAGTTTGCTATGCCTTTGTTTAC
>KL817025.1:0-22815 GCA_000611955.2 Stegodyphus mimosarum
TTCCCAACTCGGAAGGGATAACAGAAAATAATGACCGCACTTGGGTCTAAACTGAACAATCAGTCTTGAAGCAAACGTTCTTGAAGAAACGTTCTTGAAGCAAACGTTCTTGAAGAACAGTCTTGAAGCAAACGTTCAATCAGACTTCTATCGCGAATGCCTAATACAATGCGGTCGCCAATTAATCCATTTTCGTATTCAGCAAATTCACAAGTTGAAGCTAAAGTCTTTAACTGGGTGACATAACATTCAGTTGCTTCTCCTTCTTGTTGGATACACGAAAGAAATTTGTAACATTCATATACGACATTCTGTCGTGGCGAACAATAATCTTCAAAGGACTTCAAGACCTCTTCGTACTTCTCTTTATTCTTAGGTGCCCCAAATCGAAACGTGTTATAAATTTCGAGTCATTCAGTACCGAGTAAATTCAAAAGAATTGCAATTTTAGTCTTATCTGGCTGCGCATCTCTCTCCTTTGCAAGTAAATAGTTTTCTGGCTCTTGCTTTCATTTTTCCATTGTTCTTTAACATTTCCGACGGAAAATGTCAGCGGAGCAGGTGGTCTGAATTCCATTTTACTTCTGACACCATGTAACTTCTTGCTTAATATGTTCTACTTAAGTACTTCAGTACTTTCATAGTAATCCCAACTAATGAGTATGGCTCAAATAAATTTAAACATTTATTCAAAAGCTTAACATGACACTCAGCCAACACGTGCACCACGGCAACAGATAGACAGACTGAGCATGAACGCGGTTACAGTTATATCAAATATATTTCACATGATTGCAGTTACAGTTATTTTAAAATATGCATCACAGGTTGCATGAATTTGACCAAGTGAGAGAAAAGTATGCCTCTTGTAATATCTACAGTATGCATAAACTGGACTATTTCACAATCTTTTTCCAAGTCACAACCTCGGAATAAAACGTGGCACGTGCCATGGTGGAGTAATCAGTAAACAACGTTTTCCTTGTATGTAATGCAGACGGCAGTGATAAATATAATCTTTGGGTGATCGGTAAGTCCTAGAAGCCACACTGTTTTAAGAACATACACGCTATTTTATCCTGCATCTACTCTCCACATAAGAAAGTTGGACAGACAGACTTATCATTTCATAAATGGCTTCTTCAATTATAGTCAAATGGTGGCTCAGAATAAGCATGTTCTTATGACATTAGACATGATCGGAACTAACATACCTGACCATAATATGTATAATCTGAATTTAAACAATGTAAAGGTTCACTTCCCTCCCCTCTAAGTGCAAAAAGTTGTCTTCAGCGTTTTGATCATGGCGGTTTTTTTTTTCTATCGTAGAGGTTTCATCGCAAGCCACTTGTGAGAGCTACAATTCGCGCTGCTGAAAAGGAGACGGAAAAGTCGACTTGGTGTGTGTTTAATCCAATAAAAGCTATTGCTGCGTTCCTAAAAATCATCACAAGACACACAGAACTGTTTTAGCAGAGCCAGGAGACATAGAAGCGTTAATCCGTGTTGATGAGTTAGATGGTGACAAGGAGACTACGTTACCTGACGCATTGAATATTCTACAAGACTTTGCGAATCTTGGTGTTAGTTTTGAGGAGTTTGTTAGCACAGAAGATAATGATGCTGCATGCGCTCCACTGAAATTGGATGTACAGGCAGTTGTGTCTGAGGTGCAAGAAATGCCATCAGAAGGTAGTGAGGAAAACAAAATCATTCCTCCCATCCGTTACGAAGTGTTACTCGCCTTGAGCACTTTAGAACGTTTTGCGGTAACATCCGAATTGACTGCTAATTTTACTAAAGCCAAATGTACAATTGGCCATGAAGTTACTAGGCATTTTCGTTTACTTCTGTGACAATGAAATATACAGGCATTTTTCACCAGAAAATGATCTGTGAGTACATTTTTCAAGTTACACTATAGTAATTAATGCTGTGCTGTAGTGTTTTCTTTGATGACATACATAATACACTGACTACCAATAAGTATTTGGACACCTATGCAAATGACGATATCTGCGGTCCTAAGGTACGTCACGGACTCCGCCGGTATATATCGTGTAGGAAACAGCATCGGCTTTAGTCGCATGCAAGATGCCTCGCAGTTCGGAGCTCTCTGATTTCGAGAAAGGTATAATTATCGGGTATCACAAATGTGGCCGATCCTTAAGGGACATATCTAGCGCTGTGAAGTACCCAAAATCGACAGTGGCTTATGTGATTAAGAAGTGGAAGGTGAGCGGTGATTGTCGGAATGTGTTCCGAGTCGGCAGACCAACGAAACTGGGAGATAGAGACCGACGAGTGCTGTCCAGAGAAATTCGGAAGAACCGCACTCAACCGATGGCCCTCATCCGCGAAGAGCATCTGGGAGTATTGTTTCAATGAATACCATCCGTAAAGAAGCACATCTGCTTGGTTTTCATGGTCGTGCTGCTGCCCATAAGCCTTTGATCACAAGTCTAACCGCGCATCGGTTAATGTGGTGCAAAGCACATCGAAATTGGACCGTAGATCAGTGGAAACGGGTTCTTTGGAGTGACGAATCAAGGTTCACCCTTTACCGTTCGGATGGCAGGGTCTGGGTCTGGCGTCTACCTGGAGAACGTCTCCTGCCAGAATGCATTGTGCCAACAGTCAAGTTCGGCGGAGGTGGAATTATGATCTGGGGGTGTTTCTCCTGGTATGGGCTCCTGGTATGGTCCCCATTCATGGTAAGCTCAACTCCGATGCCTATTGCACTATTTTGGATGACAATGTGCTTCCTACGTTGGGGCAGTTTTACCGGTTGGACCCCTGTTACTTTCAGGACGACAATGCCAGTTGTCATGTTTCGACGTTAACCAAGGCTTGGTATGGTGCCAATGGAGTTCATCGAATGGACTGACCTGCCCAGAGTCCAGACCTGAACCCTATCGAGAACCTCTGGGACGAGTTGCATCGCCGAATTCAGGGGTGCACTACCCGTGCAAAATCGGTGAAGGAACTTCTATGTCTTCTCCAAGCCGAGTGGAAGAAAATACCACCATACTGTAAATGGTTAATGTATGGGGAAAAACTATTCCGAAATAAAATCTGGGACCTCAATTAACACGAACTCTTGATTTTCCGATCCCTTAGGATTTGTCTTAACGATAACTTACTGTATTTTATTGAATGATCAATCTGCTTTATGTGTATGTCTCTGTAAAATCAGATTTTTTTTATACATTTTTTTAGTTATAGGAAAAATCCACCTAAGTAGAAAATAATTATAATTAACGTGTTTGGAAAATGAAGAAGCGTCTAGAAAATTAATAGAATATCTTAGTCTCTTTGACCTTTATTTGTACTTAATATTGACTCTCTAGACAAAAAAGGAAAACATGTATGTCAAATATACTATCACCCGTATAAAGAAATCAAGTCTTTCTTGTTTAAACATTGTTTCCCAAGTACAGGATTTCCAGAATCAGTATTTTTAATTTACTACCTTGTATATCTACTCGTATTTGTCTAGCAATTCAATTACAAATACCTTGTCAGGACTGAGTGTTCTGTGCATACTTTTGGCGAACATATTCGTGAAGTAGTTAAAGTCCTGATCTTTAACAGGGAGCTGAATGCAGCTATGTTCTGTGGTAGAATACTGTGGTTAAGTGGTAGAATAACTGCACGTAAGAAGGATTTAAAATCCTCTTTTATTAAACCACTATTATTTACAGCCACTTCCCAACTCGGGAGGGATAACAGAAAATAATGACCGCACTTGGGTCTAACTTGAACAATCAAATAATTTAAAATAAAGTTAAATAGAAATTAAGTAGTCGTTGCTCACAGAGCTATATAAACCATCAACGGTGCGTAGCAAGGTTTAGCTAATACTAACGCACTTAAATTACTTCAATAAGTAATAGTGTAACAGAGCTAAGGCTTAGAACTTAAATACTAGCTATTCAGGGGAACGCCGAACAGAGCCGCAGTGATCTGAGACTAAAAGCTCTCTCACACGGAGAAGTTCCTCGCTAACCCTTAAATACCATAACTTGGCTCCCCTTCAAATTAGCATACAGCTGAAACGCGCGCTCATTCTAACGGGAAGTTGAAATAAGAACTTACAGGAAAGAAAAAATTAACATAAAACTTTGTTAGTTTAAACTAAAACCTTACAACCTGAGAACAGTATTTATTCTCTAGGTTACGATGCACTAATCCAGAAGTTTGTGTCTAAGAAAGCAAAACTATTCATGTCTATTACGAGGAATTTTCTGTGATAAAGACATAGAAAATGAATAGACGAGTTTCAGAGGTCTGTTTGTCTCGCATCGTATGTTTATTTTATGAAACTGCATTAAGAATTTCAGAGGAAGAGAAATAATAAAAGAAGGACAGAAAAGAATCAAAAGAATCTGGAACGAAACACTTATGGCAAATAAAAGAAAATATAGTGGCATTAATCTTTTAATTCCATAAGTTAGGAAATCCATAAAAACCCATCTATTGATTTTAATGTTTGTATAATTATACATATACTCACATTACAGAAGTGAAATCAGATACTCAGTTTTGAAGAGAAATTTTTATTAGTTAGTAATTTCAACTCAATTTCACTTGCGTTACTGTGGCTTGCTGTGAAACAGAAAAACATATGCTACTAAAATATGTATACGAATTACACTTCTTACAAGATTAGAAAAAGAATTACCGTATTTTTCGAATACAAGCCCATCCGCGTATAAACATTTTGCTGTGAAAATTTAATCAAAAATCTGTATGTAAGGCTAATTAAAAATATTCTTTGTGGAATATACTTGTCTAATTTTGTGTGAACACTGGAGAATAGTGACTGCACAGATGAAGGGTTAAAATTACTCTTTTTTACACTCTTTATAAATTTACAATGCGTCAACTCGATACTAACAAACTACGCCTCTGCTTGGGCGGTAACTGAAACAGTAAGAACTAAACTCAAAATTTGAAGATATTAACAAGTAGTAAAGTTATGCTACAGGGCTCAGACTATCCTGTTTCCTAACAGAGCGTTGATAATGTAGTGGCATCAAAGTAATAGCTGTTACGCCACGTTTAACCAGCAATAAATGCTAAGCCGAAGCTCACGCTACAACAAGCACAGAGTTTGTCCAAACTCTCTAACTTTCCCTTCTAGAACTTGATACTTAAATCTTTTCTCCCTCTGGTAAAATTTGCATTACTTCACGTACGCTACCAAATTTAAATATTCTGGCATTGACAATTAGAGGAATGAAGGCTTATAAGACAGAAAATTCAAATTAAATTAAACTGGTTATTTAAAATAAATATAACCCAGACAGCACGCCTCCAAAAATATACGTATAATTTTGGTGAAATAAGGGTATGGTATTTTTTGCACGTTACTTTTGCAGAATTTATACGAATTAAAAAGGCTGAAGATATTGTTGACGCTTTATCATTGTTTTCCACACGTTATTTTTACGAAAATTATACGAATCCGAATGTACTGAAAAAAAAAAACTACTGCTTTTTTGGTATATTTCATTCGTCACTTTTACGAAAATTATACGAATCCGAATGTACTGAAAAAAACTACCGCTTTTATGGTATATTTCATTCGTCACTTTTACAAATATTATACGAATTCTAAAAAGACTGAAAATGAAGTTTATGAATTCATAATATTTAGTGTATTTCTGGCATTTTACTTTGTTTTTCTTTTTCCACGAACATGCAAAAAAATGTATGCTAATGTTTTTTTTTTCCCAACAGCATTTTAATGTGCTATCAAAATTATTTTTGTGTTTTAATCGTCTTTACGTTTAAAATTAATTTTCTTCTGGTTAAAAACCTCTACGAATTGGAAAACACTCTTGATATTTTATATAAATTTAAATTACTTTAATCAGTATTCTAACATTCATATATGAGGCTAAAATTCAATGAATTTTAACATGTGAGCTAAATTTTTATATATATTTGCAATAAAATGTATTTTCTTGATTTGGTTATTTGATTCTCTTCAAAATAACTTATTTATTTTTTTAGATCAAATTTAATTTCTTTTATGAAAATATCATTACTCATTTAACTGTAATAAGTTGTATATTAAGTTTGTGTTACTGCATTATTTTATTAAGTAAGTGTTGCCAATTAAACTGGCACAAGACTTCAGCGAATCTTTCATCTCGAGGAATAAAATAATATATAGAGCAGAAGATGCTTGAAAATATTTAAGTTCTTGAACAATAGTTTAATGTAAACCAAAGAGATATGCATCGGATCTTTAATTATAATCAAAGTTTATGCGCATTAGGTATGCATGAACGTAATCCTTTCATTTATTTTCCTGAACTTCTTTTCGAAGCGCCCTGAGAGCAATTTTTTTTCTCTCCTCAAAATTTTACTTTTCAGAAAGCAAATCACTCATTTTCGGGAATTCTAAGTTCTCTATAGCTTGCATGCGATTCCAAATGCTGGAAGTTCCCACGTATTTGTGACCTTGCTCAAAATAGCTTTTAACAAAGATTCTGGTTCTTTGGCTTTTAGAGATTACGGGGGCAAAGGCTCGCCTGTGGTCACTTTGCTTACGACAAAACAAATTTTTCCCAGTTGTGCCCTACGGCCATTTCTCTTTCCTTGGGTTCTCGGAATCAGGAGCGTTTTCATCCACTGCTGAAAGAAAGCAGCAATCAGGTCGTCCATAGAACATCAGTTTTTCATTTCAACAACGAATTTCATCGGTGAAAGATTTCTGCTGCATTTCAGTTGATCTGAAGTAAGTGCACTTTCATACTTTTCTATAATTATACTTATTTAAGCTCTTTATTATTACACTAGAACTCCAATTATCTGGACTATATAATATCTGGACTGTATGAAAATTTACTGTTTGCGTCTAAACCAACATGTTTGGTATTCGATTTTAAAGAAAGAAAAATTTTAAACTTTATGGTTTCTTACGAAATAAAATAAGGATAAGTAAAAAATTTCTTCTGAAGAATAAACTTATTTAGCGTACGAAAAAGTGATTGAAAGAATTATTTGGATTTTGTTATAGTAAGGTTGTGGCGTTAGTCCGAATTGTTCCAGTTTGTCCGCATATTTGGAATTCTAATACAGTTTCGTGCAAAATATTGCGGACTTCTCATATATTTATTGCTGAAGTATGTATTACTATGATGAAGAAGGAATTTTCGTACCCTAATTACAGTTAATGGTATTTCCAAATGAATCACATTTTAAGCAATATTAAAAATTTCAGTACTTAATATGAGGTTCTTTGGCTTTCAATAATGCATGGATTCTTCTGAGCATTCCTTTTATCAAAGACTACAGTGCTGCAATAGATCTTTGCCATAATCCCATATCTGAAATTTCTAGATCTTTTTCGAATCTGAAGTTTATATATGCAAAGTAATTTGTCAGGATCCTAGATGTATTACTTATCAGATTTGTCTTTAAGTAGTTGGACTGAAGTCTCATTGCGGAGGGGGAATAAAAGATAAAAAATCAAATTAAAAATATTTTAGTGAGCTTTGATTTAAAACTTTTAAAATAATTAATGAACTAAAAGATAACTAATTTAGCACATAGTTTAGTAAGAGCTAGAGATTAATTAATTCTCTTCACACAATTCGTCTACAGTTTTAGAACACAAATGATAAAAGCATGGGGCGTCCATGATCAATTTATAAAAATAATGGCTGATATGGTGGACAATTAATTAGATTAATAGATTTCATTAAAGACGGCCGTATTTTTCAATTAATTTAATAATACAGTAGTCGCCGCATTGAGTAAGATATGTGATGGAAGTTTACGTTATGATAATATGAACTAAAATTTTTAAATACTGAATTGGAAATTTTTAAATATGAAATACTCAGTGCATTTTATATGCGTCTTATAATACTTCAACTGTATTTAAAAACTGAAAATATATGAAGGATGAAATTATTACAATTTACTTTTTACTGTTTAGGTGCTGTTCTCAAAACATCGAATGAGAAGAATTTCTCCTTCACAAAAATATCTCAAGACATGAAAGATTGGCTAAAAGCCGCTAGATATAGAAAAAAAGTCTGGAGAACAAACAGCTGAACGAAATCTGTTGAAATTGTTCATTGAAGAAAATCACGCCATTAAATCTGATTTAATGTTAACCTATAAAATAAACCTAATTCTTAAATTAATTTCATGTGTATTTCTTTTGCAAATATATCACAGTTCATAATACTTAACAACTTGAAGTTTGATACTTGTAAATTAATGTGTAATATGTTCATATTAATTTTATAATTTAAATAACTCATTATCATCATATAAGCGTAATCCAAAATGCACGGAACTTGACAACAAATTAATTTATTAAATTAATGAAAAATGAGCCAACTTCTAACTGCTTCGTGTTATCCAATTGTGTCCTTTTAAATCGTTTAATACCATAAAGCTATGAGATGTAAAAAAAATGGTATGTTCACGTCAACTTGTACATTTATAATTACACAGTCCAGTCACATTAATGTGACCATCTGTCAAAAGCCAGAATAACCACCTTTCGCAGAGCGGACTGCTGTGAGACGTGCAGGAAGAGAGTCACATAGGTCCCTGAAGGTGTTCTCTGGGATGTTGAGCCATGCCGACTCTAATGCCGTGGCCAGCTGCGCTAGATTACGCGGTTGAGGATCCATGACACGAACAACTCGATCGAGATGGTCCCACAGATGCTCGATTGGGTTTAAGTCAGGTGAGTTTGCTGGCCAGGGGAGGACGGTAAACTCATCCTGGTGCTCTTCGAACCACGCACGTACACTGGCAGCTGTATGGCACCTCGCATTGTCCTGCTGGAAGATGCCATCATCCTGAGGAAAAACAATGCGCATGTAGGGGTGAACATGGTCCGCAAGGACAGATGCGTACTTGTATTGATCCATTGTGCCTTCCACAATGATCAGTGAACCTAGAGAATGCCAGGAAAACATTCCCCAGACCATAATGCTCCCGCCTCCAGCTTGGACCGTTCCGGCAATGGTTGCAGGGTGGTTCCTTTCAGAGGTTTCACGCCTTATACGCCAACGTCCATCTGTCCGATGGAGCATAAAACGCGATTCATCCGAAAACGCAACCTGTCGCCACTCAGTGGACGTCCAGCTGCTGTACTGGCGTGCAAATTCTAGCCTTCGCCGTCGATGAACAGCAGTCAGCATAGGTGCACGAACCAGGCGTCTGCTTCGGAGGCCCAGACGCAGCAATGTTCGCTGAATAGTACTTTGGGAGACACTTTTGGTAGCCCCTTGGTTCATTTTGGTGGTCAGTTGCTCAACGGTAGCCCGTCTATCTGCCCGAACGCATCTCCGCAACCGTCGTTCGCCTCTGTCATCTATGGCCCGTGGTGCACCACATTTGCCACGTCGCTGATTTTGGACAGTCCCATTTTGCCATGCACGGTACACTTTTACCACGGCGGCACGCGAACAGTTCACAAACTCAGCCGTTTCGGAAATGCTTCCACCCTTGGCCCGAAAGCCAATGATCATGCCCTTTTGGAAGTCGGATAAATCGCTTCGTTTCTGCATTACGCCAACGATTGAAATGTTTTCCGAAGCCCTCCCACACCCTTTATATACGCTCAACTGCACTGTGCTGCCACCTGCCTTCTGTGATTGGTTATTTAACTCTGACATGGAAAGTACGTGGTGGTCACATTAATGTGACTGGACTGTGTATATTAGAGGAAAAGTCACATGAAATAAATATTTAAAAACTTCAGATTATTCCTAAACAAATTAATTTTTTAAAATTCCATGTTTATATAAAATAAAATAAAGAGCTTATTCAGATAATTTTGAATTTGCATAATTTAATGAAACTATTAATTTTTTATGGATTGATTAGTTACATTGTAAAAAGGAACTTTCTAAAAATACCTCGATAAAGCATTTCTTCTGTAAAGGTGAACTTTTAGCACTGATCTAATATGTTTATAAGACTTAAAACTGAGAAAGATAACAATAATAGATTATAATGCTTTGCAAGATTGACTGATGAATGTACAATTTTTACATAGCATAATTATGTCTGTAACTATAAGCCGAAAAGTTTTAAAACAAAAGTTACTCGATTAACTTGCAGGTGCTAATTAATAATATTTTCTTTCACATGTTCTTGATCGACAAATATTTGAGATATTAAACATTCATTTTCAAGGAAAGTAAAAAAAACAACAACTTCGTAACTATTGGAAAAGGTAAGTTTTTACAATATCCCTCCTGATCTATATTAAAATATTTTAAGATTTAGCATATTAAAATAATCTAAATGTATGATGTTTTGTTCTGCGGTACAGTCGTGTAATGAATTCGGTAATTATCTGTGTTGTAGTTTAATAAATAACTGTATGCTGCAGTTATTTACTTTGCTAAATAACACTTGAAATAAATTATCTGTGTTTCCAAATTACATTTTCTTATGCCAGGTAAATGAACGGTAGCATTAATTGATTCATAACATAGAATTCAAGTTTACGAAATTTATTGCATATTTTGCATCTGCGAAATTTATTGCATATAAAAATATTCACTTTGAAATGAAATATTAAAGGGGATTTTTCAGCCTTTAAGTATAACGTAATTTTTAAATAGAATTTTTTCTTTTTGCATTTATAAGTGCATTTAAATTTTCCAGTACATATATATTCCATTTTGCCGTGCATACCTAAAAGGCGGATATGTAAAAATTTGATATAAAAATCATATTTTCACTTTTTATTATAACGTGCAGAAAATCTTTGCATAGATTTATACAAAAAATATGAGATTAAAATATGTACATTTTACAAAAAATGCACACATAAATGCAGTTAAAACGTAATTGAAGGTTTATAGAAATTTTTACCAAGAATGTGCGTTTACACACAGTAAAGACGAGAATTGATGGACCTAAATTTTTACCCAAATCACTCGCATATGCAAAGAAAAAATAGGGAAGATTTAGGTAAATTTCTATCAAATATATACGTTTTTGTACCGTAAAATACGGGAAGATCTACGTAAATTTCTATCAAATATATTCGTTTATGTACAGTAAAAGGTCGGGAAGATTTACGTAAATTTTTACTAAATATATACGCATATGTGAAGCAAAAAAACTGGAGAAATTTACGTATATGCGATAAATATAGGTAAATTTTTAGTGAAAGTATACGTAAATCCCTGGAAATCTTTCACCTCTAGCATAAATATACCTAAATTTTACGTAAAACTTACGTATACTTACGTAAAAATATACGTTAATATGGACTATTTTTTTCCGGACATTTTTCATGATATTTTGACGTTAAACGAAACGTTTTTTAGACGAAAGGCCATTCGTAAATTGCACGTATTTTTCTCGTGCGATGTAGGAATGCATGCTGCCTGGGAAGTCCCTACATCTTAATCAATTCAGCTAATCTCCAAAACTGCAAATAGCTAGTCGTTTAGTTTCTTCCCCTCGCCTTCAAATATCCGGACACTTGCATTTTAAGCACTGCTTAGAAATGGTCAAATCCATTGGTCATTTAGCTATCTCATCCCTGGCTTCAGTGAGCGACCGATAATGCAAAGAGGAGAAAAGAACAATAGACATACAACCAAGCCTTTACACAGACGTTGAACCCATACGCTTGGTATCGGATTAGCAGACAGCCTGCACTTAATTGTATAGTTCAGAGCAGCTTAGTTCATTTAACTCGGCTAAACATTTTGCTGATCAATCTAATAGTTCAATGGCTACTCTTCATTTTTTAGTAAATGAAAAGCAAATCAGCGAATGGAAGGGGCGGAGGGACTTCTGAAATTTCCAAGATGGCAATAAGAAAATGGCTGCAAGTGGACATTCATTGTTCTTTTATAAGCAAAAGAAGAAATTTGCATAGCGGAATTTTCAATACGTTGGAGCGGATTTGCTGAAACGCGCACAAATATCAAAATCAGAGCATTAATATGTCCACTGAGTCGCAATTACGAGCTCTAAACCCAATTTTCAACTTCGAAAGAAATATAACTTTCAAATATCGCAAATTAAGATATAGCTCTAACAGTGAAATAAAGGGAAATAGGTTAAGAGAAAAAGTACATTGTAAAAGGTTTTCCTTGCTCATACATATTATGTATCTTAAGATTCTCTGCTAATTTTTCTTCCAGGAATCTGAAAGGAGTCGCGAAAGAAAGAAAATCGTGAACAAAAAAAAAGTTCTTCGAAGGTGCATAATGCAAATTTAAATAAAATGGAAAAATATAAGCTTGACATAGAAATTAGTTTTAACTTAAATGAGGTTTTGTGAGATCAAGGTTTTAAATTTGAGAATTTAAAATCCCATCCAAGGTCACTAAAATCTTCGTTTTCAATTAGCTTAAGTTCTTGTGAGGGCAAGTGTAAAGTATTTCAAATAAATTAAAAAATTCTTATGATTGAAATCTTTACTATAAATTCTACTTTCAACAGTCCTCACAACATGCCAGTTAGTTTTCTGAGTATTTATGTCGAGGGCTTTGAATGTTTGTTAGAGCACCATTGTTAGAGCTTTTGGTAGCCTCGCTTGAAACTTACGTTCTGCCGCCAGCTCTGCCAAGGATAATTCCCGATATAGCCATTTTGCACGCGCCGTTAAAATAGTTGAGCGAGCTTCATTTTATGTAGTCATCTGATTGCGCTGTTTGAATATGAGATTCAACTTATGCTAATTTAAATACATGCAAGTGACGTAGATTATTTGTACGCAAAAGTGGTGCTTTCTGTTTAAGTATTGAATAATTTAAGTATTTTTCGTGACTTTGCCATATTAATTCAGACTAAGCGTTAATTCGCTTGTGACTCTGATGGGGCCTGAAGTACACTCGTGTGCAAAATTAAGAGAATTTCCTCATGAAATCGAATTTCTGAAAACTAACAGACAGTTATTAATGAAATTTGATACGCATTTATAACAGAGAAAAATATTTTTGTGAAGACATGATTATCAGTAAAGTTCATAGTGCAGGGATATCCTAAATATGATATCGAACTGAAAATGAGACTAATATGGGGTATGGTCCCCTCTCACAGTCAGACAGGTCGCATAGCCTCGCGGCATGCTAGACAGGAGGCAGTTGTGGAGTTCTTGCGCGAGTCAGGCACTTCTACAGCAGGATAATTTTCAACTTGGAGATGGTTCTAAGAGGTTATGGGTTGGTCCTGAGACGTGTGCTGCCGTCAGCATAATGACTGCTCAAACCATTACACCTCCACCTCTGTGATGACTATTTTCTCTGATGAGGAAGGGATGGTATCGTGTTTCAGGCTCTCGCCAGATGCACTAACGCCAAGAGTCAGTGTCCAGGCTGAAACTTTACTCATCTGTATAATGCATGGGGCCCCACAGAAGTCTGGTACATGTTGCGCTTGTCGTCTGCACCATGTTAAACGCTCTCTCTTGTGTGCTGTAGTGAACAAGACGCGAACAGCGGGTCTTCTGGCATACAGCCCTATCTCATTAAACCTTCGGGCAACTGTCTAGGATCCCAGAGACAGCATGCAGCTCACATGAGAGCTGTGAAGATGTAGCTGTCCTATGTCGCTGCGCTGAAAGGGCCAATTAACGATTCTAACTCGTCGTTATGGATCTTAGTCGACTTTGTTCAGGTCTTCTTGATATGGATTCAGTGTTCTAAAAGTATTTTAACAAATTGCAGACGACACTGGGCGTTACATTGAGCTTTGTAGCCACCTACGCTTCTGTCTGGCCTACCTCCAATTTAGCAATAATTCTCTCCATCTTATTCCCTCATCCATATGCTCATGGTTGCTCATTTCACCTGATGACATTTTAAAATTCACCCAACTCTTGCGAGAAACACGGCTTATTTCTTGAAGGAATTACGAAAGCATAAATTACCGAAAATACCTTGTGTGCTTATATCCCCTCCACAATCTCAGCTCAGGCAGCCATGTGCATGTACGCTTATGTTTCTACTCTGAGTATTTTCATAATTCTTCGGCGGCATTATTAGCACATTTGGTTCAATACATTTTGTAGAAATAGGCATAATTTGCAAATTCTGTTAATTTTGCACACGAGTGTATATTGATTTAATCTTCTGCAGAGATAAAAATCTTACATATGCAAGTTTTCATTTTGACTATTTATTGAAATATATGTTTCAAAGGAAAGCATAAATTTCGATTGAAAATCACGTAAGATAAAATTGGAAGAAACGCAAAGGGAATTATTTTTGAAAGCATAACAAATTTCAGATTTCTCTATTAAGATTATAAATTAAAAAGGGAATTTTGAAGGACGAGAAGTATCAAGGTCGAGTCCTGCTACAGTCTTGATTCTACAGATTCTTGTCTTTTTGCCGAAAGGGGAAGTCCTTGTCCTTAGAAAATTCGAAGGTCACGAAGAAACGTTGATGAGCTAAGTCAAAAACCTCAAGTTTCTCAAGCCTTCTTATAATAGGAGGTACTGCGTGATTTTCTATAACAAATCTTTCATCTCAAAATAAAGCATCAGTTAGCATCTTTAGAAGTCATATTTTCAGTGGTACATGCAAATAATCACGAGTAATGCGCTGCATATGAGAAGTAAATAACGAATGGAAAAATTCTCTATATCAAGTTCAAATCTTGGAATAATAAAGGAAGTACATGTGGAGTATAACATAGCAGGTTGGTTTCAAATACCTAAAATATATCTGAGAAAGTGAAACACCTTAAAAATGCTATATATGTTAATATATAGACAAATATAAAGTTATGAAAATATTAATAAATTAAGTTAATAATAATTAAGTAAATAATGAATTAAAATGTCACATAAATTAAATGAAGTAAATTAATAATAAATTAATGTAGAAAACATTAAATGAAATAATAAAGGAAATGAAAGTTAAGTATGTTAATAAGAATAAAGCATAATACAGAGGATGAAAAGTAGATTTTTCCTTCTCTTTCTCTCTTCAACCCAACTGGCTGAACATTTGGGTTGAAGAGCATTTATCGAGAATAGTCAAGCCAGTCATATAGCCGTCTCATCACCGAGAGTGCTATGCATAGGATCTGATATTACTCCCTAAACGTAGTCTGATCGTAAGCTCGCGTGATGGCATTAATAACCAACTCATACACGTGACTCAGATCCTCTCTTTGCCATTTAAGTTGGTAGTCAGCCTCCATTAACCGCTATACAGTCCAGGGGAGCGATAAAACGAAAGCAAATATTTTCATTCAAAGGAAAACAAAAAAGCATTTTATCTCAATGGGAAGAAAAATACTTTTCTTCGTAGTGAGTTGTATGTGTATTTTTATTTTGACTTCTAACCCACTTAAACATATTTTCACTAAATGAAAATTTTCATAAAAATTTTTTGAGGATTTCTATTTTAACAAGGCGGATTTAATTTCTCAGCTGTGAAAATTTTCCCACACATTCTGATCTTCCCATGGAAATTCAGTCTTTCATTCTGTTTTTGGTACAAATAATTAGTTTTACTAATTGCTAAATAAAATATAGCATTATTATTTTCTGTTGACAGAATTCTCCGTTAATACTGCAATTCAGGTGTACAACGGAGTTTGTCTGATTTGAAGTTCCAGTACGCTCTGACTGGAATTAAGATCTCACTCAAAAGATTGAAGAGAATCGGAACCGGACATAAACTGAATTAAAGGCTTCATCTGTGAGAAATTTTTTTTTCATATTTTACCACTGATCTTGACAAAAGAAAACCTTTCATTAACATCATAAACTAATTAACTAGATAGTTTTCTTGAATTATGTAGTTGAGACATGTCACTTACATTGCATATGGCTATTACATTTTGACATTTTTAAGTAATTTTTATTTTTCAATCCCGTTCAAAATCCAAATATCGGTTGAATTAAGCCCTCTAAAAGCCCATCTGTTTTAGTTTCGGCAATGCTTCACATTTCTATAAAAAATAATGCTTCACTCAATACAGTTTTAATACATTACCACGAGGAATTTTTAAAGAAGTTCAGAAATAAGAATAAACATCTTTAAACTAAGGAAACTTTGAACAAAACTAAACTACTTAAATAAAACGTCGCAGCAAAAAATTCGCCTTTGTGTAATAGTAATCCCTAAAACATATTAATACATTGCGCTAAATTCAGTGCTAAACAATGAACACTCATTTCTTCCTGATGATGTGTAGGGATAGCATGCAGATAGAGAAAAACGTATCAGTATCTCACGTTGCGGGAGAAAAGAAGGGATACGAGCAACTCGTTCTCTTTTGAATTTCTGTTTCTAAATAAAATCGATGACGGAATGCCAAACTGTGTATTTAAAGGAATTAATAAAGATTTACTATATGAATGAGTTAAAAAATAATAATTCCTTTACACAATTTCAAATTTGTAGGCATGCCTACCCTGAATTTTAACCATTGAAACTGCCAAAATAAAGGTGTAAATTTAGGATAAGACATCATCTTAATTAAAAGTATTGAACCTCTAGTAATCCCTTCCTCTTCCTAGTACTAAGTCATCTGTCATTGCTTTGCAGAAAGCACCAAATCAAATTTCTAACAAATTTTCATCTACCACATTTTTGGTCAAGGACAACTGCAAAGTAATTAAGGTGTTTGGAGGAGAAAATGCTGAAAACTCAGTTGCTCTTTTGCCAATAATTAAACTCGAATCTTCCAATTACTAGCTGGGTGTGTTGACCACAATGCTAAAAGCCCATGAGATTAATTTATTTTAGTTTATAACATATTGCCATCTAGGAGAGTGAAATATACAACTGCGATTGCCTGAATACAAATACCATTAGAATCCAGCGTGATGTTCTAAACCTTTGTTGGGCATTTTGTGAATTTAATTAGTTACAAATAAAAATCTACGCGGTTGCCTAAACAGCTTTCTCCTAGTTCATAGCATCATCTCCACTTCGGTGATTTTAAACAGTGATGTGAAGGCTACTTAGTCTGTATTGTTCTTTAGATCGTAACACGAAGGGAATTTAATTTCAAAACTAATCTAATTTCATTTATGACAATATCTCTACTACAGCTTGATGCAAATGATATGCTATCTAGAGCTCTTGAAATTGCTGAGTTGTGCCGTGCCATTATAAGACAGGTCATCAAGCCGCAAATAACAGTTTATCTTGTATGAATAAGTTGAATTCAAGGTTTTCTGGATACACAAAATGTAGCAAAATCATTTTAATAGCAAACGTAGTCT
The DNA here is from genome assembly GCA_000611955.2 of Stegodyphus mimosarum. Lineage (NCBI taxonomy): Eukaryota > Metazoa > Arthropoda > Arachnida > Araneae > Eresidae > Stegodyphus > Stegodyphus mimosarum. The sequence goes on from KL817025.1 coordinate 17,210, forward strand.
CTTGTAACTTGTGATTATTGCGTGAGCTTTTTCTTTCGCGCTATTTAAAGATAAGAATGGTCATAGCTGAGGCTCTAATGAATGGAAGGCTTTTCAGAACCTTACTAACAGATTCTTATTTTGAACCGATTGTAAAATTTGCTCTTGATGCTTCCCATCCATTTCAGTCTGAAATAAATCTATTTACATTCAGTTGCTATATCTCAATCTTAGAGCATCTGCCTGTTAAAGTATTTAAGAAATAATATATAATGCTATGATGAAAAACTCATAGACAAGCATTAAAAATTCGACAGAGAAATGTGTTAACCCAGAAATAATAAATGTGTTACATTTTCTAACGATGTTTATCTTTGTTTAGTTCCAAATTTCTTTTACATAAGGGATATTATTTCTGCGTCATATTTTATGCAAATCATTTTCTTCTTTCATTTTAAATTTAGTTTTTTCTTATACGTTTTCTTTAAAATTATATAAAAGAAGAAAATATTTCATTAACTTTTAGGAAGAGCAGTATTTCATAATTTCTTCTTGAGGTTCAAAACGACGAAATGCTATAGAATGCATTGGTGAAACTACATCAGATTTGCTATGAACTTCAATTCTCAATTTTGACAAATTAAGACAAATTACTTTTAGAATAATCTTTGCAAAAGAGTTAGAAATAAATACGAATTATAAATTACTTATTAAATAAATAAATAAAAGTGTTAAGAGCTAAATAGTAAATAAATGTCACAGATAATATTAGTATTTAATTCATTCCTTAAGTTTCTTTTCAAAACATTCGTCATCGTTCGTAATCTACTGCTCGAGTGAATATATTAGGATATCATCTACGAAACAGTTAGCAGAGAGCTAATATCTAAAAAAAAAGTTATTTCATTATTTAACTTAATTTTTGAATTATTTCTGCTGTACGTTAAAGTATTTCTCTTTTCATATAAATTTCCAATTTCGTAATTAATTAATTTCAGACATACTATAATGACTCACAGGAAATAAATGAATATGATTTTTCCCCAAAATTTTGCTTTATGTAAAGATGAAATACCTTAAAACGCAAAATTCCAAATTCGAAAAAAACTGTTTCTGATTTAGATTCTGACAGACATTTTTAGATTATCAATCTTCGCACCGAATACTCGTATCTGTTATCACAGTTTATAAAATGCTATTTCAGTTTTGCAGAAATAAATAAAAAATCTTTCTGCATTTTAATAAACTGGAAAAATTCAAATGTGCTTAATTCTTGTCATGCAAGCTAAATTGAACTTTACATAACAGAATTATATGTTGCGGCTGTCATTATTATATTTTAATTAAACAGCAAGAAATCACATACACATGTAATTTTATGTTTAAAAAGAAATTTCCCTGCACGTGAATTCGCGCAGCATATAACAAAATATTTCAATACTTTAAAAGGGTTATTGAACATTCTTTGACTTTCGAAAAGAGATTATCAACGAAAAATATAAATGTAGATTTTTGACAATGAAAGTAACTCACCTTTGCTTTTTGAAGGAGCGATGGAAATATTCAAAGTATGAGATTGGGACAAACTGAGAAGAGAATAACCGCGGCGGCTGTAATAGAGAGGGGATGTACCGAAAGGAGAGGGACTTTCATCCAATCACGTGATACATGACGTCATGACACTTGATTTTAATTGAATGCGCTACATAAATTGGAAGGCTTAACATTTTGAATTATATCGTGTATGTCATACGCGTGTGCATGTATGAGTGTGTGGGTATAAAATTTCGTGGAATGGGATTTCACACCAATTAAATGAGCATTTAAAGCAATTCTTTTATGATACCATTTTTTATTGAAAGATTTTCATTAATTATTCACTTGGCAAATTCATTTCAGGGCCATACCGTTAATGATTTTTAAAACTGACATTTGAAGGTAACGTTCTACTAACATGTGAGGCATTTGCATTTGTCAACAACGATGCTTTTACTTTACTTTCGACATCAGGAATTGTGGAAAATAAATTGTTTCCAAGCACTAGGTTTTTAACTGCATATATTATACATAAATCACTGGATAAAGAGTCATAAAATAAAAAATGCTTTTATAAGATATTCTATTACTACAGGAATGAAAGCACTGTTCCCACTGTTATTTCTCACAATTTTATAAAGAACTAAATACATTAAGCTATTTCTTGCTGTAGTTGTAGTTCCTGGTTGATTTGAGACAAATAGGAACAAACTAGTAGACAGATACGAAAAAATACGTTTTAATACATTGATACATTACACATATAACAATTTCTGTCTTCATATCGGCACCAGTATAGATGAATCTGCTGGAAACACACATTGAGAATTTAGATCACCTTGTATATTGCTTGTATCAATCCACTGTAATTTAGAATATTTATGTTTCTCAATAAAACGTACAAAAATAATAATGTGATCATTGTCACAAATGTATGACAATCTCATGCAAAAAGTACAGTAACGAAAGCAAAATAATGCGAAAAAGTGATTTCTCACTAAATCTACACCTCTAATATATTGCTTCAGAAAGAAGAAATATTCATGAAAAATTAGTCAAAATAAAAAAATTAAGAGATGAAACTAACATTTCAGCTCAATATTATGTCATTAAAATTTCCATAAATATATGGGATGGCGTCGTCAATAATAATCAGATGATGCTGCAAGCTGTGCGAAAGAACTTTTCCCTTCAGCTGGAGAGAACGCAGACGACGATTGCGCATTAATTAAGATGAAAGACGCTTGCATGTAAAAGACGATAACTTTTCTACATTTGTAAATAATCTCATCTATTTCCATCTGCGAATGTATGCATTTCATAGTTCGTAGTAACTATTTGTGTTTTCATTAAATATTCAAATTATCTATAAATCTGGCTAGTTTATTAGACCCTAGACAACCAACCATCTCTGAAGTATATTTACAGACATCATATGCCTAGAGAGTAAGTACCGATCCTATATTCCTACAGATTTTGGGGGCTCGGCCGGGATGAGCCTAGGAAGAATAACGATGAATATTACAAGAGAAAACGAGTAAGTTTGTTTCGATTATTACCGTATTGTTACTTCTAAGAATAGTGTTCTACTGTATTGTGAATCAAGATGGCTACTTTAAATTCCATACCTAGAATTGCTAATTCTTTAAGAACTGGGCCTACAAAATCTATTAAACTGTTACATCAGATTGTATTCGGAACTTTAGGTGATAGGAAAAATAGAGCAAGATTACGTAACTTTTGTGGTTTTCCATCTGACTTTAACGTTGAAGAAACGAAACAAAAATTACTTCAAACTTTCACTGCAAACGATTTTATTTCTGTGTGTAATTTGTTACATCTTAACTATGAGTCAAATTCTGATAAAAACTGTGATTTAATATTAAAGAGTCTTTGTGATTTTAAGCTTTTAAAATCCGAAAGTGATGACGATGATGAGTTATCCGAAAACGAAAGTGTTCACGATTCTGATAAGGATGATGGTATTAATTCTGTTCGGTTAGATTTACCACCTATAAATGATTTAGTAGACCAAACCATTGAGACGCCTAATATTTCATTACATTTTCGTGACATTTTAGAAACTGTTTCAGAATTTAATGGTACTGATATATATCCGGTTGAATCATTCATTGGCGATTTAGAAGAATCTTTTAAGTTATTTAAGTTATCTGAATTACAAAAGATTGTGTTTACTAAAAAATTGCTTACTGGTTCTGCTAAAGTATTTATTCGGTCTTTGAAAGGTATTATGTCATGGGACAAGTTAAAAGAAAATCTTTTATCTGAATTTGGTTCTAAAATAAACAGTGCACAACTTCATAATTTGTTACAGAAACGACATTTAAAACCTAGTGAATCCCTTTCTGAATATTTAATTGCAATGCGAGAAATAGCCAGTCGTGGTTCTGTTGATGATTCATCCATTCTTGATTATGTAATTAATGGAATACCTGATTCAAGTAGCAACAAAATTATTTTGTACGGGTGTAAAACTATTTCTGAATTTAAAGAGAAATTAAAAATATATGAGAAAATTCGCGTTCCAGATACGAAGAATAAGAGTTATTCAAGTACTAACACACAAAATAAAGAACGCGCTATACCTAGTAAGAGTAAAGAACTAAGGTGTTATAACTGTGGGAGTATAGGTCATAAATCGAATTCATGTAATAATAAGAGTAAAGGATTTAAGTGTTTTAAATGTAACTTATTTGGACACAAAGCCGTAGATTGTTCCAAAACGTCGCCTAAAAATAGCCAAGATGCCAAAACTGTAACTCCAATTACTCAGACTCATCAGAAAGAAATGCATAAAACTGTTAATTTAGGTAACTTGAAAATTGATGCTTTAATAGATACTGGTAGCCAAGTAACATTAATTCGTGAAGATATACATAAGAAGATAGGTTTTCCTGAACTTAAGCCGGCAAATCTACAGTTAACGGGATTTGGCAATGGGAAAATTAAACCTATAGGGAGATTTGAAGGTGAATTCGAAATTGATGGTTCTTCATTTCGATCAAATATTTTTGTTATCTCAGAAAACGAAATGTTTTTACAAGCTATCATCGGTACAGATATTATAAGGCAAGGGCAATTAACTGTAAATGAAAAAGGAGTCGAAATTAAAAAATTGCAACCAGAAAACTATTTGATGTGCATTCGCGATATTTATAACGACGAGGAAATCGATTTAAATCATATTAGAGACGGGGTACATCGAGATGAAATACTGCAATTAGTAAGGAATTATAAGCCGAATAAAATAAAAACATCTGCCCTAAAGATGAGAATAGTGTTGACAGATCAACTTCCGGTTTATTGCGCTCCGCGACGTTTTCCCCCCGCAGAGCAGCGTGAAATTGATAAACAGATTTCTGAATGGTTAGATAAACAAATTATAAAACCAAGCTGTTCGGATTACTCAAGTAATATTGTACTAAGTAGAAAAAAAAATGGTACATTTAGATTATGTTTGGACTATCGACGCCTGAATAAAAAAATAATTCGAGATCGTTTTCCTCTGCCATTAATTGATGACGTCATTGATAAATTAGAGACAGCAATGGTATACACTACATTAGATTTGAAAAACGGTTTTTTTCATGTTGAAGTAGAGGAGGAGAGTAGAAAATACACATCTTTCGTAACACGAAACGGACAATTTGAGTTCTTGAAAGTCCCCTTTGGTCTTGCTAACAGTCCAAGCGTTTTCCAAAGATATATCTACGATGTATTTCGTGATCTTTTAAATGATAACACTGTAGTAATCTATATGGACGATATCATTATTCCTTCCGAAAATGAAACTCAAGGAATCCAAAAATTAAAACGCGTGTTGCAGACTGCATCGGAATATGGATTGGAGCTAAACATTAAGAAGTGTCAATTTTTGAAGCGCGAAATCGAATTTCTAGGACACAAAATTAAAGATGGGAAATTATATCCTTCTTCTTCTAAAACCAAAGCAGTAATTAACTTTCCAGAACCAAAGTGTGTTAAAGATGTTCAAAGTTATTTAGGTATAACTGGTTATTTCAGAAAATTTATACCTAATTATTCATTAATTGCAAAACCACTTAGTGATT
>KK117056.1:0-23671 GCA_000611955.2 Stegodyphus mimosarum
GCATCACTCAACCTCAAGTGGCACCGTCGCAAATGTATAAATAAGTACATACGCCTCCGCATCAAAGGCAATAAAGACGCTTTATGCGCTAGTAACTCCGTTATTAATAGTGTTTATATATTATGTATGTTTATGTGTTATGTGTTATGTTTATGTGTCTTTCTATATGTAACCAGTATGTTATGTGATGTAATGTATACCTTGCAAATCTAAAATCTGTAATCCAACATAATAGTCAATGTATCCCTCATCAGCCCTTGTATGGCAGTGTAAACTTTAATTTAAGATCAAAATAAACTCCCTGTGCGGCCCCCTGGGGTCCCAGGGAGTTGTTACCTCTAGGTAGGGGAGGGCGTGGGACATATGCCTTTTTACCTATGTTAGACACCAGGCGTCCCCGTCCTCCGTCACCTGTCACCTGTACTTATGCCTCGTCGACGAAAGAGAGCGAGATTTGAACAACTTACAGAGTTTGAACGAGGGAGAATCATCGGCCTTCGTGAAGCTGGATTGTCGTATCGTGCAGTAGCCTCTCGTGTGCAGCGTAACAGCAGCACAGTGATGCGCGTTTGGAAGCAGTGGACGGACGAGTGTCGGACAACTCGGAAATCCGGGAGTGGACCCCGAAATGTGACGTCAGCTCGCGATGATAGACACCTGGTCCGCATGGCGCGGACGGACCGTACAGCTTCCTCTAGACAATTGGCAGCACTGTGGTCAATAGCTACAGGTGTTTCATTGTGTGCTTCATCAATTCGTAGACGTCTGCTGCAGTGTGGACTGCGCGCACGGACTCCTTTATACAGGATCCCCCTAACGCACGACCATCGCCGCCTGCGGCTACAATGGGCCAATCAGCATAGAGACTGGCGTGCTGATTGGCAGCATGTCGTGTTTTCTGACGAATCCCGCTTTAATTTGTGGTACCATGATGGCCGCATTCGTGTCAGACGCTATGCCGGTGAACGCCACCTTCCGGAGTGCATTATCGAACGCCACAGTGGACGAACACCCGGAGTTATGGTCTGGGGCGCCATAGCATATCATAGACGATCTCAATTGCTACGAATTGTGGGCAATCTGAACAGCAACCGGTATATCCGTGAAGTTCTACAGCCCGAAGCTGTTCCCTTCCTTCAAAGCTTGCCAGGCGCTGTATTTCAACAGGACAATGCCCGCCCTCATACTGCTCGGATTGTTAAATCCTTCTTTGCAGGGCAGCAGGTTCAGCTTCTTCCTTGGCCTGCGTGTTCCCCGGATATGTCGCCAATTGAACATGTGTGGGATGTCATTGGTCGGCGTCTTGCTCGTGATCCTCGTCCTGTTGCGTCTGCAGACGAACTTTGGGTACGCGTACAAACGATATGGAATGCTCTTCCTCAGTCAGACATTCAAACTTTGTTTGACTCCATGCCACGTCGTGTAGCAGCACTTATTGCGGCGCGTGGTGGCCACACAAAATACTGATTCTGATCTCTTGTTCTTGTTTGTTTGCTTTGAACATTTAATCATTTATTTGTACCACTACCACTCAACTGTGTATTAAATTGCATTCAATTATGACGATTCCTTCTTGGTGTTGCAATTTTCACAAACGTGAGTGTACAAAACTTATTTCAAATGGATTGAGAAGAAAGGTTTTCATGGCCTTAGAACGAATAGCCTTAGAACGGGTAAATTTTGTGTATAGAACTGCTATAGCGTGCAGTTGTACACCTTCATTTTTGATGGCAATAGGCCCATCAAAAATATCTAAATATCTATATAAAACCAATTAGTTTCTCGGCTCCGTGAGCTCAGTTTTATTTATTCTTATATGTTGGTAAATTGCTGGTAATTTTTTGCTTTGAAAATGATTGAATTATGTTGTTCTTATCTTTCGGTTAAGGTTTTTATGCCTTTAATTAATGTGCAAGCAATATTTGAAAATTTATCAAAAACTTAAAAGTTGTTTAAGAGCAGCTAAGCCTAATTTTTACCATAGCAGCCGTATTTATTTACATTTGAAACACAGCAGAATAGTAGATGTGTTGCCAATCTAGAGAAACTAAGCTTCACAGCAACAAAGATAACGTCTTTTATTATTGCGAATTAAATCATGCTTAATCCATTCTGGAATTATCATTGTTGTTATTGAATTAGCCCATATATTAACTCATCATAGCGTCTACAACAAATTAGGTCATTATCTCCGCCTTCAGTGTCTTTTTGTTGAGAGAGACCAAAAGTAAACGTTTTGTTTCATCATAAAATCTGCCCTTTTGCCCGCTGGGGAATCACTTGTTTTTGTGTAGAAACTCTAATTTTAATTGTAAAAATTATTCTTTAAATTGCATTTATGTTTTATATTTTCTATATTTTTCAAATTTAAAAAAGATATTTTTAGGTTTTATGAATTTTTGCCTTGTGGTGAATTGAGAACTAAATTAATTGAATCTCTAATGAAATATAGAATAATATATCTGTAATGAAATTAGAGGAAATAAGTTTAAACTAAATGTTGGAAAAAGGCGTGACGTCTGTAATTTTTGTATATATTAATATTCCGTACCGGGAAGTCACGTGGTGTACACATCAGATATTTTTCAGTCAAGGTCATGACCTTTAATTTTGATCAATCTGGAGGTCATATTTACTCCATGCGCGTCCTTGTGTAAGTTCAAATTTCTTTAAATCGCGTGCAGAATTCTATACTGGATATTTTTATTTTATTATATGGATTTATTCTATATTGGGTATTTTTATGTTTCCTTTCTAAAAATAAATCTGTAGTTTTCGATTAAAAAATGAAATTTATGAGCCGGATGATACCTTTCCAATGTGTCAAAAGTATTTCAATTTATCAAAAAACAGAAGTACTTAAAAACATTTTATGGTATATGAAGCATTTTTTATAATATATTCATTGTATTTATTTTTACTTTCTTGCACGAAGTAAAAAGTAAGTATAGAAATCGCAAAAGATTTCGGTATCATATTTAAACGAAAATATCCATTTTGACGGCTATCGAATGCAATTAATTGATGGTTTTGCGTGACATCTATACGTAAGGACAGAGTAAAGGACTCCTTTTTCCCAAAAAGTTATAAAAACTGATTCAAAATGGATTCCATAGAAATTTTTCTTGGTGTCTCTCCGTACGTATATACGTACATTTGTATGTATGTATCTCGCGTAAGTAAAAAATGAGCAGCCTCAAAACTTTGAATTGTTGTATATAGGACTGCTATAACATGTAGATGTGCACCACCTGTTTTGGCTGCAACAAAAGTATATACATATATATATATATATATATATATATATATATCCAGTCTGTTACTCGGCTCAGTGAGCACAGTTTATTTATTTTTATATGTTCGTAAATTGTGCAGTTTTTGCTTCAAAAATTATTGAATTATGTGGCTCTTATCTTCTTCCGGTAAAGCTTTTTTCCTTTAGATAACCTGCATGTTGTAGTAGTAGAATTATCAACAATTTAAAAGTTGTTTAAGTGCGGCTAAGCCTAATTATTTTGGCCATATTTGTTTACATATGAAACTTAGCAGAATAGTGGATTTTTTGCTAATCTAGAGAAACTAAGGTTCCCAGCAACAAAGATAACGCATTCTTTTATTATTGCGAATTAAATCATGCTAATCAATTCTGTAATTTATTTGAGGAAATAAGTGTGTAAGATTTACTTCGCAATTTTTAATACCAAAATTTTGAGTTTTTATGTATTTTTCCTTGTCGAAGTGAGAACTGAATTAATTACTGAGAAATGCTCAATCGTCTAGGAAAAACGTTTTCTTTTTAGTCCAAAGGAGCAATTTGCCCAGAAGGACTATTAATGTTGTTTTGGCAGTTCGCGTTGATTCACTAAAAGCGTTGTTTCACTTTTTAAGTTGGTGCCACCTAATACTACCGACCTGTATTATAGTTAAAGAAATTAAATAATGAAGAATCTGCATAACTGTATGCATGTTTCTCACGTTGTGGTAAAACAACGGTACACAGAGCCATCAAATTTTGAATAACGTAATCCTCCTGCGAATATGGGCATCTGAACGACCAAATTTGAAATTTGGAATTTGTTTTATTATCGATTTCATATTTTGTAAAATTTTAGTGAATTTTTGATTAATAAACTCAAGGATTTCGAAACTCGCGCAATTGCTAACAAAGCTTTGTACAGAAGAAACATTTTTACTGTCAGGCGCGAGACTGTGTATCGGAAATTCTAAAGATATGCTCATTTTAAAATTATTTTGCGATATTGCTCTTGACCTGAAATGAATTTTATGGTTTAAGTACGAAGAACATGATATTTAATAAATAAAGGTAACACGCAAAATGTAAAAAAAAACGCCCCTTTGGACGAAATTAAAATCTCAAACCTTTCAGATTTTTTTATTAATCAATTTATTTGTTAAATTTTATCGCTTTGAAGTTTAAAATGAAGATGTAGTTTTTTATTTGTTTGTTTAATTTCTTTTATACATAGTTTTAGATTTGTTATAGTGTTTGAATAGAACATGTGGCAACGGTTAGATAATTCTTCAGATGATATACATGATTTTTGTGCATTATGAGTTATAAAATGAATGAGATGTAACGCTGTTAAGTGAAGCTAGGGCCAGAGTGTCGCTATGGTAAACAAATGTAGAGAATTTTAAAGAGCGCATTTATTTTATTCTGGTTTATGTGCTATACGACGAAGTACATTTAATTCAATCCACTAAGTTTAAATAAAATACAAAAAGGGTATTATTTAATATTCCGTACAAGGAAGTCAAGTGATATACGCATCAGATTTTTTCTTATTAATGTCAGTAACTTTCTGTATTATTAAATTTTATAGAATTTTATATTAATTTTCATGAAACTATTTTAAGATTAGAAGATGTACGAATAAAAGTCATTTATGTGTAGAAAGAAATATCTAATAGTTTAAAAATAATTATGAAGTAATCTAATAACAATTATATTTAATGCACAAAATAATAAAATTAATTAATTTTTTGCATTTTAATATAATTATTTACATGCATTTGTATATTAAATATGATAAATATGATTTGAGCAGTTTGATAGTGCGGTCTGTAAATTTTTCATATTACCATATAAGTGTCCTTAATTTTTTTATATTTGGGTCGATATTCAAGTAGTCGATGGATAATTATTTAAAAATACGGAATATCAAAAATAGGTGCTATAGAAATAGGAAAACATATTTCCGGCAGTAATACTTTTAGAAATGTATGTATTGATAGTGGGGTGTTAAATGTATTTCATCCGCGCCCTCGTGTACGAGAATGGTGTACGCGACCTCCCAGGTTAAGTTTCAAATCAGAGAAATTTTTTATGCTTTGAATTAAATTTGTATCGGTATTGCGTTATTAAGAACCAGAGAGACAAAGCTTACTAATTATAGATAGTCAATTTGTGAATTTAAATATAAATATTCTAGCTAGTAATTTCATCCGAATTCAGCATTAATTTATATTCAATTATGAAAGTTCGGTATACTTAGAAAAGAACGTTGTGAGAATAGTAAGAAAATAATAGGATCGTGACTTTATAAGTATTATTTTTGTTAGCAATTCTAATAGTGGAATATTTAAAAATCCACACTTCTTTGTCTGTGCTGTTGTAAACAAAATTAGCAAATTAAGGGAAACGGACTCACAGATACTGTGCATAGGGAAAACGGACTCAGTGCGCATGAAACTCAGATATATGAATTAGATTTACCTTGAACGTAAACTATCCAGATTCAGCCTTTGGACGCTAATTAAACGAAAAGGCTCAATACCTAAGAGAGAGAAAAAACGGTGGTGGTCCTTCTTTAGGAGAAAATTATTCTGCCCGCGTGCAGAGGTTCATTGACCTTAAATACAAAGGAACTTAATGATCACCTGTTGCAAAAGGGAAAAAATGAAAAGAAAAAAAAAATATGTGATCAGTCGAGGACACGCTCTTTAAAATGAGTGTTGTAATTAAGATTTTTATGAATTTAACAGACTTTGTTGAGCGAGAGGCGTTAAAAGGAAATTTAAGTCAGCGCTTCTTACTGATTTATTATCTTGCAAACATTTTAGGCTTTTAGATTTGTTATCAAATCACTTTTAATTGTTCTAGTTCACTCCATATCTACGTAAGAAAAGTTTAAGGTAACAGTGTTTGAGTATATGAACGTTTAAATGGCATTCCAATCTGCCCAGAGAAGCAATTGATTAAGAATTGCAGTTTTTGCTGAATTTACAAGATGAAGAATTCTTTAAGATATTTATTGACTTAAAATTATTTACTTTATTTAAAATTCTTTAATGAATGACGTAAAGTAAGCGTTGCACCCATGTTTCTTGTCAGTTTTGCATTGCTTTAAAGCAGAAGTGCTCAAGCTCTAAAGAATTTCCTGTCCGCGATGAGGCGGACTTTACATTCTCAGTAGGGGGAGATTGTTTGACCTCGATTCATAGATCCAGACTGTAACAGAAAGCTCTCTCGGTAAAAAACAACTAAGGCGTGGTTGAAATCACATGACCCAAAAGGAATGCAAAATGTTAAATTTAAGCGTTATGTAACTGAAGCTAAATGAAAGGAGATGTTTATTTAATTGCATTTAATAAATCTAACTTACATATAAATAATATATACTTATTAAACATAATATTCCTTAAATTTACGTGTACTTTTCTTTAGCTACTTAAATACAAAATTTCAGTTTTCAGTTTTATCTAGTATATGGAATGCATCCCTTGAATAAAAAACTGATGTGTATACCACATGATTTCCTTTGTCCGAAATGTTAAATTATACTCACTTTTTCCTGCATTTCATTTAAACGTATTTCCTCGAATTTCTTTAGAGAGATATTTCTCATTCAATTAACTCAGCTCTCACTTCGCGACAAGACAAAAATGCATAAAAACTCAAAATATCTTAATTAAAACCCGAAAGATATAGAAAAACATAAAACACCAAATGCAGTTAAAACAATCGAAAAAACAGTTTTTATAATTAAAATTACAGTTTCTAAGCAAAAACAAACAATTCGGAAAGCAGGTAGAATTTCAGTGACAAAACGAAAAGTTTCCTTTTAGTCCCCCTCGGCAAAAAGACAACGAAGGTGCAGAAAGACTTAATTCACTATTCTGCTAAGTTTCAAATGCAAACAAATATGGCTGCTATGGTAAAATATTAGGCTTACTCGCACTTAAACAACTTTTAAACTGCTGATAATTCTATAACTATTGCATGCAGATTAACTAAATGCATAAAAATCCTTAACCGGAAGATAAGAATAACATAATTCAATCATTTTTAAAGCAAAAAAATACACAATTTCCGACATATGAGAATAAAACAAATTGAGCTCACGAAACTGAGTGGATATGTATATATTTATATACCTTTCGTCCGGACGATTGTAACCAAAATAGGAGGTGCGCAACTACATGTTATAGCAGCCCTATATACACAATTTCTGCGTTCTGAGGCGACTCGTTTTTGAGTTATGCGAGATACATACATATGTACGTACGTATATGTATGTATTTCGTATAACGCGCAGACACCATGAAAAAGTCTCTTCTGAATCCATTTTAAACCAGTTTTATAATTCGTTTGGGGAAAAAGAATCCTTTATTCTGTCCTTACGTTCAGATATCACTCAAAAAGATCGTTAAATTGCATTCGGCAGAGATCAAAATGGATATTTTCTTTGAAATATAATACCCGGAATTTTTCGTGATCACAATACTTTTACTTCGTACAAGGAAGTAAAAATAAATAAATAAATAAATAAACTTAAGAATGATATTCTGGAATAATGGTTTAAAATCATTACTGTTACGTGGATAAATCAACTGGCTTTTCGAATTTATGTGATTATGAACAGCAGCCATTTAGTTGGCATAATATAATCTCTGGCTGCTTGTTGATTCAATGCATTTTAGTTAAGAGTTTCGTATTTATTTGGTCCTTTTAAAATGCTGACTTATGTTTTATGTTAGTTTGAGATAAGTATCGAATAGGATAAGTTGCCATCAAGTGTAGTAAAAGAATAGATAAAAATCAAGCTAAAGGTTTTGGCTTAGGATAATAAGCTAATGTAACGTATTTGGTTGATTTTAGTGTGAAAATTTTAAATAAATAGCCGACCTCCCAACAACTGTTAAAGTTGAAATGTTTAATATTATTTTATTATAGTATTATTTTCTCTCATTATTAGCACAAAGGAGCGTTAGCTCTGAAAGTCTATTATTCCCTAAACGGGACTAATAGCCTTTGCGTTGAATCACTATAAACGGCTGAATCACTTATCAAACTGTAGTCACCAAATACTGTCGCCCTGTTTATATTTAAGGAAATTAAATAATGGAGGATCTACATGAGTTTATGTACGTTTCTGTGACATGAATGTATGCATTGTGAAGAAACGGCGGTACTTAAAGCATCAAATTTTTCATAACATAAAACTCCACCCTAAGATGGGCACTTGGAAGCCTGGGTTTTGAATTTCGAATTTCTTTTATTATCTACTTCATATTTTGTAAAACCTTACCGAATTTCTGATTAACAAACTCATCGATTTTAAAGCGAGCAGCGGCAACACTGCAAGAGAAAAAAAAAACATACTTATCTGGAGCTCGCGAGACTGTCTATCGGAAATTGTAAAGATCTGCTGTTTTTAAATGTTTTGTGGTATTGCCACTAAATTGAATTTTAAGTGGTAAGTCCTAAGAACATGGTATTTAATACATAAAGTTAACACATAAAACGTTAATAAAACCCCCGTTTGGGCGTAATTTAAAATCTGAGATTTCAGATTTTTTTAAGTATCATTTTCTAATTTAAGATTCCTATTTCTTGGAAGCAATATGTTTTATCTATATGCACTTGACAAATACATGTCAGATTTATTGCTTTAAAAATTATTCGTTTACATTTATTATTTTAACCCACGAGTGACCTGAAATCTGTATCGAAGGTTGAATTTTGATAATGATTAATGTCAATTAATCTCCTAAAAACATATTTTCAAAGGCTGAAACACAGATTAGGACAGCTGATACCAGAGTGTCACATCAATTAAGAACTGGTTTCATAGCCGTAGATATTGCCCTTGGCATGTATTACTTAGGTGGCAGAAGAGTATTTTCTGTGCAGAATATGAACAGCTATGATTAATTTGACTCAATTTTCCATTAACTGAATTAATCGGTTAAACTAAATAAAAGGAAACCTGAAGTCGCGACACTTTCTGTATCTATTTGCTGATAAGAGTTCTTACTTTCATATCTGTTGTTAATTTGTTTACTACTATTTTAAAAATTCATTATTGTTATTATTTATTTATTTGTTTTTTAACATCTAGAACTACTTGAAATTTTATTCTGCTGCTATTAGGGCCCAAACCCAAATGTGGCTTACGTGTTTATGTCAGTTTATATATGTACCTACAATGGATATTTTCCATTACAACTGAAACTAATGGTTTCAAACTGTCAGCCCTCGAAAAAGTTTCCTTCGGCTCGTTAATACACTTACCTGAAGTTCATTAGCATTAGTCTGACAATAATTATTATGGCAATAATTGATGAAGGTAAGTTTTTAACAATTTTCAGTCCTTTTGAGTGGAGATTTAAATTATTTTCATTGCCTTTAAAAACGAGCATGATTTATGCCCCCAAAACATTTGAATGGTGTTAATTTACACTGCGTTATAAATCTTATCCCAAACTATGAAGATACAAATTTTATTGACCTTGCATTTGTCAAAAAGTAAGTCTCCATACATTTATCTGTCAACAGTCTTTTTCCCGCAGATGAAAATCTTGTACGTATAAAGCAAAACAAAAACCTCGTTGACTGACCAGCATCTACAAGCGTGTCAAACATAGTTTCTAGTAATTTTTCTCCAAGGTTATAAGCTATATAAAAATCCAAACGCCATAAAGTTTTGTAGTTAAAAGTTCAAGTAAGAAATAAAAATGTTTATAGTTATTTACATGAAAATGTATGCATTTTTTCTGTATGCATCGAAGAAAATGTCAATAAATAAAAGATAGATAGTAGGTTGTTATTACTTATTCTCAAATTTTGTCCCACATAGAGAGATTAAAAAGTTCTTGCAGGTACCATCTCTTAGATATCAGTTTAAAGTACATATAATGTTTTCTTTGCTTTGCTGTTACTATTGTTTATAAATACTTAGTAAATGAAATTCAAAATTTAATTTAAAAATTTTATTTTGTTAAAAAACTTTCCTTCTTGGTAAAAAAACAATTAGCCCGTCAGCTGCTTTTAGATCACGCATTCTTCCCTGATGTAATTTGAATTTAAGGCCACTGACTTAAATTACACATTTCCACACAGAAAGATAATGCTAACAATTCTATTATACACAGTCCAGTCACATTAATGTGACCATCTGTCAAAAGCCAGAATAACCACCTTTCGCAGAGCGGACTGCTGCGAGACGTGCAGGAAGAGAGTCACATAGGTCCCTGAAGGTGTTCTCTGGGATGTTGAGCCATGCCGACTCTAATGCCGTGGCCAGCTGCGCTAGATTACGCGGTTGAGGATCCATGGCACGAACAACTCGATCGAGATGGTCCCACAGATGCTCGATTGGGTTTAAGTCAGGTGAGTTTGCTGGCCAGGGGAGGACGGTAAACTCATCCTGGTGCTCTTCGAACCACGCACGTACACTGGCAGCTGTATGGCACCTCGCATTGTCCTGCTGGAAGATGCCATCATCCTGAGGAAAAACAATGCGCATGTAGGGGTGAACATGGTCCGCAAGGACAGATGCGTACTTGTATTGATCCATTGTGCCTTCCACAATGATCAGTGAACCTAGAGAATGCCAGGAAAACATTCCCCAGACCATAATGCTCCCGCCTCCAGCTTGGACCGTTCCGGCAATGGTTGCAGGGTGGTTCCTTTCAGAGGTTTCACGCCTTATACGCCAACGTCCATCTGTCCGATGGAGCATAAAACGCGATTCATCCGAAAACGCAACCTGTCGCCACTCAGTGGACGTCCAGCTGCTGTACTGGCGTGCAAATTCTAGCCTTCGCCGTCGATGAACAGCAGTCAGCATAGGTGCACGAACCAGGCGTCTGCTTCGGAGGCCCAGACGCAGCAATGTTCGCTGAATAGTACTTTGGGAGACACTTTTGGTAGCCCCTTGGTTCATTTTGGTGGTCAGTTGCTCAACGGTAGCCCGTCTATCTGCCCGAACGCATCTCCGCAACCGTCGTTCGCCTCTGTCATCTATGGCCCGTGGTGCACCACATTTGCCACGTCGCTGATTTTGGACAGTCCCATTTTGCCATGCACGGTACACTTTTACCACGGCGGCACGCGAACAGTTCACAAACTCAGCCGTTTCGGAAATGCTTCCACCCTTGGCCCGAAAGCCAATGATCATGCCCTTTTGGAAGTCAGATAAATCGCTTCGTTTCTGCATTACGCCAACGATTGAAATGTTTTCCGAAGCCCTCACACACCCTTTATATACGCTCAACTGCACTGTGCTGCCACCTGCCTTCTGTGATTGGTTATTTAACTCTGACAAGGAAAGTACGTGGTGGTCACATTAATGTGACTGGACTGTGTAGAAGCAATCATTCTAATAACAGTTAAAATATAAATTAGAATTCTATCACGTCTATTCATTACGAACAAGAAAACGTTCGTTACGAAAAAAGTGCGTGAAATTATATGCCGAAAAGAGTTGGATTTTCTATGATTTCTATTCAAACACCTGATTTTTCCTTAATCATTCATTTTGCCACATTTAAAGATTTTTAATTTTAAGAACTCTATATTTTAAAGATTTTGATGCATAAAAATGGAACAGAAACTAAACTTACATAAGCATGTGTTAGTTTCATAGAAAATTTGATTGATTTCGAATGCGTTAAAAAAGCGTTCCTCCTTCTTAATAAATTCTGCTACAAATGGACAGATGTTTCTTTAAATCCGATGCTAGTAAATTAGGTTAGATTATTTAAATACGGCAAAGCCATGGAGGATATCTGTCTAAGCCAATTTGCCTTAAAAAGCCCTCTACGACGAAGGCATATCTCCTGTTAGGTAGATAGCCCTCGAGTACTTTGCCATAATTAAATAAAACAATCACAGTTTTTTGCCTTAGTGTTCAGGAGTTTTTAAAAATTAAATGTAATAAAATATTTATTGGAATGATAATATAAACTAGCGAATGAATTATAATTATTTCTGTTGTTTACTACATACGTTTAAGAAGATTCCACTGAAGTGGCTTAGTTTATAATAATCAGTGAAAACTCTTTTAAAACATGAATAAAATATTTATCTAAATGAAAATATAAATTAATTTTATGAAGCCATTTTTATCTAGAGAGCAGGTATTATAAAATATCATTTAAGACCTAAGGGAAAAAAGGATATTTACTTAAATATAGAAACGATCTGCAGTTGAAAAATATAGCATGTTTAAACATCTGATAACTGTCTCAACAACGGTACAGTGGTTAGCAAAACTGGCAGCCGTACTTATGTGCTCAAGTGCAAATCCGGAAGGAAGCTTGGGTGTTTGTAAATGGATAGTATCTGTATAGTATGTGGGCATTTAAAACAGAGGCGAGCCTAAATCCTTCTCGAGTGGTCCTTAGTAGGAGATGAGGATAACAGGTTCTCGGAATTGAACTTCGAGATTTTTTCATCAGAACTGGAGCGGAGCTGCACAGTTTCTGTTCAGGAATTGCACCTGTATCATCAATGGTTAAATTGCAAAGTCCCGCCTACTGCAGTTTAAACAATGGTTATATCTGGTAGTATGTAGTTTGGTAATTTTGTCCTTTCATAAAATGCCTAATGGGGTATGTTTCTGAGGATAAAATCAATACTATATAATGTAACTTAATATTTTAGTTGTTTTGCAAAGCCATAATATATTTAATATCGGTAATTATAATATGCCATTCATCTCTTAAACTTTATTTTCTCCAGCCATTGTTGGAACAGATTTACAATTTAACATGCAAGGTATGCATCCGTCTTTAGATCATGTCATTTAATGTAGCCGCAAATATTTCTTTAAAAATGATCTTGACTTTTTTAGTGTTTCTAGGTCAAGCAATGTCAAATACTCTCAGAAAATTAAGCAGTATTGCCGATCTGTGTTACTGAAAACATCATCAGTTTCTATGGAGAACATTTAAAAATGTTTTATAATAATTTATGGCATCATATATACTATTGCTTTGATTTACAAAATATTTGAATTTCATTGCATTGTGTTGTTTTTAATGACATAATCATCAGTTTCCTCAGATTTACATTTACCATGGAAAATCAAAGTAAAAACTGAAATTGTAAAAAGGGCAATGATGAAAAAATCTAGAGGTTATAAGGGACCAAGAGGATATTATCAGTGAATACATACATCAACATAGTATCTACAAGAATTTTGCTACATGCATTTATTTGAAATTGAAGTCTATACGCATTCCTGAATGTTTAACTTAATTTAATCTGTTAAAATGCTTGTTTGTCCTCCACAATCTAATATATTACTAAGTTATTGCACTAAAATATGTTTGTAATTATTTGCAATATTTGCAGAACGAAAAGATGATAAGGAGATAACAGAATAAAACTATAAAAATATGCCAGAAAAAATATCTATTGCAGTCGTTTTTCGTTTAGAAATTTTTCCGTTTTTTGTGTAGCTCAAATTATTTCTTATAAAATCAATAAGCAGACTAAGTCATTTTTAAAGGCTGGTATTCGTAGCATAAAAATTAAACTTTGGTTTTTTTAATAAATTATTGATAGTTTCCTGCAAATTAAGAAATATTTTATATCTTCCCAAAGAACGACAAGGACGCTACTATTTCAAAATAATTTTAAAAAACAGATACCATTTGACAATATAATATAGATGTTTGAAACTAAAGTAACTGACTAAAATTCTTAATTAGCATTAATTATTTCTTTTGAATGTTATTTGTTACATTTTCCAAATTTAAAAATCCGGGGAAGAGGAATTTAGAATATAGTGAAACCTTTGTTTACGAATTTTTGCTCCTAAAAGCTGTTCCTCAGCAAAAATGTTCTTAAGCCAAAATTTTTAATCTATTTTACCTAAGTCTGGATTTAAGGTAAAATACATCAATTTCTTTTTGAATCACAGATAACTGCTCCTTTAAAACTATACTTTGTGCAAAAATTTATAACTCAAGGTCAATAGAAGCCATTAAATATAGAAACAGGCACACACAATAAATAAATAGGTAACATAGACAAAAACTTAATTTTATTATATTTCTACAAAGAAGAGTGGATAGTACAAAGGGAAAATAACGAGGAAGGTGCCAATGCTTGAATTCCAAAATTCCTACCATAAAAACATCAGGCGACTCTCTTTAGCAGGCGTCTTATTCTGTGTTTTCTTTGTCACTCAGAACATGTGAGGCTCACTGGGTCTTCTTCCTCTTACTCAAAATTTGTCCAGTGTGATTTCTTACTGATAATTAAGTGTAAAACAAAAACGTTAAAAAGCATTAAAGACATAAAATAGACGAAGCCTTAAGTTACTTACACTTTCATTTTACATTAATTATATCAAAAAGAGAGGACAGTACAAGCAGGAAAAAGAAGAAAACTAAACTACCGTTTGGATGCGAAATTCGTTGCCA
The DNA here is from genome assembly GCA_000611955.2 of Stegodyphus mimosarum. Lineage (NCBI taxonomy): Eukaryota > Metazoa > Arthropoda > Arachnida > Araneae > Eresidae > Stegodyphus > Stegodyphus mimosarum. Next base: position 14,683 of record KK117056.1, read on the forward strand.
TCAAAACGTCAGGCAGGCGGTTTTTATAAGTTTTTTATCTCCTTCATGGTGTTAGTCAGATGTGAACATTTTGTTATCGATTTTTAAGCTACTTCCTGATAAGCTATGGCGTTCAAATATAGTTTGCACTATAATTTAGAGCAAAAACATATTATTTTAATGAAAGTTTTGATGTAATGCCTCTTGGAGGATTTTCGAAACTTTCTCTGTGTTTTCGAGTATATGATGTTAGTTATTTTAAAATTTCAGCATCCAAAATGATTTGAAATTTTCACAAAGGTTGCAAAGATTTCAAATTTTCACATATTATACAGCCACCTCTTTGTCCTCTTTTAAAATAAGAATGGTAAAAAATGGGAATTAATCTTACAAAATGGGAATTAATTTTACACTTTTTAAAACACACTACACATAAACATTTTAAAAAACACATATAAAGTAATAGAAGTGTCAGTACTTAGTGAGCATCTCTTGTAAACAAAATATCAAGGCTTATTAAGTCGTACTATTTTTCTTGCCCTCACATAGATTTCTTTAGAAATTGCTTTTTTTTATTTATTAATCTGATCCTCCTTGCTGCAAACAAATTACTTGAAAAACATTTAGGCATATAACTTTATTATACCATTTTATAAATGCTCTTTCTGCCCCCTTTTTATACATATTCTGCATTTAACATTCATTTCATTTTATTAACCTTAAAAGCAGTATTGATAAAGATGTCTTAGCCTGCAACCAAATCTGGGCATAATTTCCCTTAACCTGAATTCATGTTCTTCTAAGATACTTGCTTGTTAAATAACGTTAAGCAGTTCAAAATATCAAAATAATCAGATTATCCAGAGTGTTTATTATGAGGTATAGATTACCTCAAAACACATTTGAAATTTCTATGTTACCACCTTGAGTGTTCGTAGCTCGAGATACTGATTGTCATCCGAGGCGACTTTTGTTAAGGTAATTTTTTCTTGAAAGGAAATTTTCATGATACGAGGTTGCACCATACTTCATATTTTCTAGAATTTAATAAATTTAAGCTAACAAATCTGCCTTATAGTTTGCAAGAAATATCTTCTTAAACAATATTTAACTTGAAAATACACCAGTATAGCGAAGCATCAGTTAAGGATTTTATTCGACATGACTAAATCGACTAATAAATAAAGTGTAAAAACATATATATTCTTACCACAACTACTCACAATTTCGGACAATTCTGGCTTTCACCGAGAAGAGGTAGTCTCACAGACTTGGTGTTCAATAATGATGCATATTCCCACTGTAAGAAAATCTAGCAACTTTTAGATGTGGTCTCCTCCGGAACGTTTGTAAGGTTTATCCTAAGTTTATTAACAGTTATTTTAAGTTTTGTGTCTTTCCTATCTTACGTTGTGTAGCAATTTTCACGTAACACTTAATTATTTAAGTTTTACTTAAGATTAATTTTCATTATTCTAAATTTATGCTACACAACGTTATTTTATTTAACATTTTGTATTTATATTTGCTTTGGTTTAATTTTAATTAGGGGTTTTGGTACTTTAAGATTTGTACGTCTCTTCCACTGGTTCTCGTAAACGCGTTGAAACAGACAATGGAATTAGGTGCTTTCCTACGTAATAAACTTGATTTAAAATTACTTAACTTAGGTTGATTCTCATTTAACTTATATCATTGGATGCAGAAAAATTAGCCTTTTAATTTAAGAGTACTTTCAAGTCTCTAGCTTTAACAGTTTTTAAGTTACAGTTAATTATTTAACGAAATTTTTGCACTTCGTGAGATTTTTTTGGTTGAGGGGGAAAGGATTGAAAAGCGTTACTTTTGCAGTTGATTTCTAAGCCTTTGCTTAGGAATTTTGTCCGTTGCTTTAGGTTTGTTAGTTTTCCCACGCTTACGTCGAATTCTTGGTTCTTCCTTTGGCGGGCTTGGCGAGATTCGAATTTTTGTTCCAGTTCAACTCCTCGATTTTTGGACGATTGTAGCAGGGGTTTGTTCGAGGTGTAGAGTTTAGGTTGTATTCACTCTTTTCGCGAGATCTAGTGTCCGGACCTGACAAAAAGGGTGTGCAGGTGGGATTGCGATCTCTTGGGACGTCTTCGCTTTTCCTTCGGCTGACGAGAAGATATTTTCTCGGGTGCCTTGAGCACTAGTTTTCTACAACAGGGAGGAATGGCTCCTTTCACTTGCTTCTTACTTCATGACTTCTAAGCTTTACTTTAATAGTTCTTCAACAATGAAAAGGATCTCATCTTCTACTAAACATCAATAGATATAATAGTTCTTCAACAATGAAAAGGAAATAATACTACAATCGAAAATAATGTCCTTCAAAATGGAAAGAAAATTATTCTTCATCAATTCTACCGTTTGATGAACTTTCTTAGTCAAAATTTTGCTTGTCAGACTCTGCCTGCCTCTTCAATTTAAAAAGAACGGAAAGCTCAACCCGTCCAAGCTACCTGTGTTCCGACCTGAGTTTCCTGATGGATCTGAAGTTCATAATACAGAAGGCAGCCGCTCGATGATACTTCAAGTTCCTGCCTACTGGGTATTCTTCGAATGTTCGGTCTCCGCCAGGCTGCCATCGGGTAGTTTTCGTTCCTTCACATCATCCATCAGTTAAGAAGTTTTTGAACTTTTAATGTTAACTTAAATTCTTAATAAAATTTTTCATCCAAAATTCACTGGTTTAATTATTTCTGGGATTTTTTTTAAGATTCTATTATTATCAGAATTTAACTTTTTTTTTATTTAAATGTTTGCTGTAAAGAATTTTGAAATGTAGAAAATTTAAATCTTTAATATCTTTGAGGATTTGTTGATTTAACTGAGATCTGAAGAAATTTGTGAGCAGTCTTAAATTGCTCTAGTTAAAAATCTAATTTTTTTCCCTTTTGGATTTCCCTTTTGCAATACTATAATTACTTAACTCTGTACTTAACTATTAGAATTTTTACATGTTCTTGGATAAATAAGGTGTAAGAACCTTACAAGTGTTAAATGAAATAGAAAATTTTAGTTTATATCTTAACTCATAAAAATAGTTATTACTTAACCAATAGTTTTGAATTGAAGTGGTTATTGTCTAAGTTCGCAGTATTTGTGAAAAACTATATAAATGTTTAGCAATTTGTTTTCTAAATTAATGTTGGTAGTTCCCGGGGACTAGTATAATTTTATGATAGTAAATTTGTTTGATATCAGTGTTTTAAGGAAGGTAATAAACTAAATGAGTGTTATTGATTTCATGTGTTTACTTGAATTTTCTAATAACACAACATAGTTTCACCAGTAGCAAGGCTCTTCGGGTTGTTGAAACGAAATTTAAAAATAAAAACACAACGCAATGCCTAATTTGTTTAGACTACTAGTATTTTACAACTTAGTATTTAACACTTATTCTTAATTTCAGTTTACAATTTCCTGTCAGAATGTAAATTCAAAAACGCAGTTAATGCAAATGAGAAAGAGTACTATTTAAGTCGTGACTTCACCGACTTCAAGAGAGAGAGAGTCTGATTACCTGACTAGCGCGCGTTTGCCTTTTGGCTACGTCTCTCTTGGCTGTTACTAAGCTCGGCCATACCTTAGGCCTTTGCTTGGCTTCGCCGATTTAATGAATACTTAGGGGCCAACTAGTTAGATTTTGATAGCTTCGGCGGTACCTTTTAATAGCTCAGTTAACCTAGTTTTAGTTTAAATTATCATTATTTTAAGTTCTAGCCCGAGTGGAGACTTTGTGTAAAGTTCCAAGTAGGAACTGATTGTAAATATACTGAAAAATAAAGGGTCTTAAATCCTCCTTAAGTCTTACGTGTTCTGTTCACACACTTAAGCGATTAGTCGCTTGTTAGTGTTCGTGGGGTTCTAAGTTAGAACTTTAGATTTTAATCGTAAAACCCCACACGTTGTGCACATGAGAGGTTTAAAACAATGTTTAACGCAGTATATCCTTTCTAAGAAATCCAGTTTAAGTAATTAAATTAAATGAAATAAAAAATTGAATAATAAAGTCTTTCTAAAGAAGCCATTTGATTATCCTAAAATATTTTTAATCTTCTTCTGAGGTAGTCGTTATTAAGAGTTGATACTGAACATTATGATTTTTAGCAAAGACAGCTCTGCTTGCTTTTGATGTTACCAATAGCGAACATGCTGTATCCCATAATCAAGATAAAATTAATCCAGTACAATTTGTAACTGTCAAAACGTTATTGGAATCCCAAAAACCATAATCAAATTTCCTCACTGCACGAAAGTAATTTAATCATTTCAAATTTTGTTATACTCAGCTTCACAAAGCAACACAACATCTTTCCTCCATTAATTCGTTTAATTCTTTGATTTCTGGAATTACATTAATCTAATATGCTTTCATTCTGATAACGTTTTAGTGCTGCATTCTAAAGCTACGTTTATATGGTTGTGATTATTTACATATATAATGCAAATATGTTTACATATATAATGCACGTACATACTATCTACTTTAATGGAATTATAATTAAATTATACTTTAAACAACAGAAATAAAAACAGCCTATGAAACAAAAGAGAGACAGAAGGAAAAAAAGAAAAGAAAAAAAAAACATAAAATGTTCTCTTACTCCGTAAACAATTTAGCATATTCAACGAATGCATACAAGAGGTACTATGCATTCAGATGGTACATGCTAATTTACTTTAAACATTGCACTACAGTACCACACTTCAATAAATGCAAGTAATATACATGTATGTTATTACAGTCAAAAATTGTATCTACGCATATAATAAATGTACACACGTAGTAAGTGCATTCACACATATTCAGAACTATTTGCATTATGCATTGTTAATAACTTGTATTATTACTTTACCATTTATTAAAAAAAGGCACAAATATTATTCTCACTGTTACTCTCTAAAGGTATATTCAACAAGAACATGTAAGATCACCTACGACCAGTGCTATAGTGTCAGTGATAAGTTACAAATGTTTGAGAATGGGCACCCAATCGGACCCGTATTGGTGGACAAAATATGCTAAATGAGAAATATTTTTTCGTTCTAATCCATATCCTTCAGGAATAAAATTTTGTCACTTAGCATATTTTCTCCTTGGGGTCCAGTCCGCATCCTTCTAGATCCCAATTTCTTCATTGAACATGTTTTCTATGTCTGCTTTTAACTGGACCAGATCTGTCGGAAAATTATGCTAAGTGAGAAAATTTTGTTTCCGGAAGATGTGGATCTTATCAAACTGGACGAAGAATATATGCCAGAAGTGACAAAAGTTTGGCCATGAAGAATATGGACCGGACGAACCGGAACAGGCCAAACCAAACAAGACAAATTCAAATGGAGAAAATATGCTATGTGACAAAATTTTGGTTCCAAAGGATATGCATTGCCTTTAAGACGAATAATTATGTCTTCTACAGCAACTTAATTAAAAATTATGTGGAATGAGAACTTGCGTATTTTGAATTCATCTTTCGTTCGTTAAATAAATTCACCCTTTATCTCCACTCTAAAATCCATTTCCACTAAGCTTTTTCGAATAAAATAATGTGGTGAGACGCAAAAATTCATTTTAATACAATCCATCAGCTTTGAGTATTCTCGTCATTAGCAATTGTTCTTTCCGGTATGCATAACACAGAACTGGGTGGGTTATAGTTCTATATATAGTTTTATTTTGTCACATGGAAAATTATTTGCCCATCATCCGTGTATAAGAAGTTGCTGTATGATTTCTGCGGTATTTACAAACACATGGTTTATGTCATCATTTCTAGTGAATGTGTGGTTATTGATCATAATTACTACCAAGTTATTGATCTTTCTAGCAATTCGACTTTCAAATCCAAACATGTAATCAGTAGAATCAATCACCTACCTTTTTAAAGTACCGTATGATTACTATAAAATGATAAACCATATGATTACTATGAAAAGTGGATTGTTATATACTATAATAATCCACTTTTCTTTCTAAAAGTAAATCAGAAATTGTGATAATCCTCTTAAATTGCTAGGAACAAAAGTTTATATGAAAAATAGATTACTTTTATATTAGTATTTGATAACTAAATTCCTCTTTCTATGTCTCACATTTTATTTCTCACTAATTTCGAAATCAGATTTGTATTTCAGGTAACATTTGTAAGTATATTTTGCTCTATGTTCTGGGGCATTTATACATTTTATAGAGGAACTTTAGAATTCAACAAAATTTCATTTTCTAAGGCCTCCGGGAGCCAGTAATAAATCTTAAAGTAATAATTTTAGAAGAGTTTTCAAACGTGCTTGGATTTAAATCTTAATGCATTTCAAAACATTGTACGTCTTGTACTGAGTAACATTACGATTTCTATATCATTTCATTTTTTTGAAACATTGCTAATATTAAAATTCAAAACTGTCGAGTTCTCCTTCTATTTAATATGCAAAGCATAATTATATTTTTGGTATAGTTTCTTAAACCAAACATTACAAAAAAAACTTGCTTATTTCTACTAAAAGTTAAGAAGGAGAAGTTTTGCAGTTAAGTAACTCTAGATACGTTTTGCACATCATGAGCTTTTCAATGCTATAAATTAAATTGTGTCTTCATATATGTTACGTTTTCTTTTGCTTATTAACAAGAGTGCTAAGATACACAGTTCTCCGTAGGAAATAATTTTTCTCCTACATTTTTACTGTTACATAAATTCCGGGTCGCAGCAGATGTCGAGCGTTAAAGCCTCTGACACTGTTACTTGGATTCAAATCCCGGTGACTGTAAAGATATTTTCGTGCTTTTTCATGCTAGCAGCCAAGGCTAAGAACATCCTCCACGTAGGCGTATCTTCTCTTAGGTAAATAACCCTCATGTAATTTGCTGTGCTCAAACTTACCATGAATTTGGTTGAGGTCTCACTGATTCTCGTTGTCGAACGAAACTGGTAAATGACTATTTTAAAATGATTATCTAAGGAACTTGTGAATGAGGTTTTGACATTTGCTCATTCCGGGCAGATCTCCTAATTGACACTAGCTGTGATCAATAAATACTTGATTCTTTACTTCATAAGCTCTCATATTAATTGCAACCTACCAGAAATGGGTAAAAAGAATTAATTGGCTTTGAATTGCAGAGTCATTAGGTTTTTTGATGCTGGAGACGTGAAGTATTTGCATTGCTTACCGAAACTAACTCATAGCAATGTCCTGGTCAGTTTACATACTTTGAAGAATAGTTTACCTGTTAGAGTTACGATGACGATGTGCTTATCGATGTTATTTAGGGATTTTAAGTACAGAATTTAATGAAAATGCAGCAAGCTGCGGATGGAAGTACAATGCAGCAAAGTGGATTCTGTGTTAAAATGAAAAGAAAATATAAGTGATATTAGCTGATGCCCTTTATTGTCCTGAGAACCGCAAAATAATTTTTAGAGGAATACGAATTAGATGATAGAGAATTTGACGCTTTCCTAAATACTGATAACGAAATTTGGAGCCTGATATTGAAACAAGCGCTATTTCTCTCAGTCTCTTATTTATTTCTTAAATAATAATTCAATGAGTATTCCTTAATTCCATCTTGATGCATAAAATAACAATCACGTAGACTGAGATCACTATGCTGATTAAAATACACAATTCATTTCCTTTATTGTAGATTTCTGTGCCTAATATTAATGTCCCCCGGTTTAATTAATAATCAGGATTTGATGAATTTTACCTCCGATCTCAGGCATTTCATTTAATTCAGATCCAACAATATATTTTGTAGCGTTCTTTTATGTACAAGAATTCATTCAAAGCACAGACTCCTAAGATAGTGGGTCTAAAGCATTTTTCTCACTTGCAATTCATTTCAACGTCCCATCAGAGCAGTTTCAAATAAAAATGAACTTAGTAATTTCAGGGAAACAAAATTCTCTAAAATATAAATGCTCACTAGCAGTACAAATCAGAGTCCATGCAATGACATTGGAATCTAATAATTATTACGTTCATGAAATTAGGATTACTTATTTATTCAATATTACTGGTAAATTTATTTTGTATTTTCCTCTGCTCAAGCAGTTTCAGAGTTTTCATAATAAATCTGACATATGTAGATAGAGCAAGGCAAAATACAAGAATTCTTTATCATACTGTCAGGGATGCGTTTTAGCGCACTCCTTGTTTTTTATCCATTTAATAAATTTGAATATTACATATACTGTTTTACTATTCCACAGTTCATTAAAAAAATCTTCCATAAAGCAATGGCCATATCACAATCATTAATTCGAAAGGAGTTATTTTTCAAATGGTTATATCTATGATTAGTAGGTTGCTGGATATAGTCTGAATATTTCGTGGAAGTTTTCAAGTATTAAAGAAAAGAAGTAAGATCAACATTTGCCATTCATTGCTAATCAAAGCCAAATATTCCTCTAATTAAATTTGAAATTTTTGCATTTTCCAAAGAAAATCGCTATAATTCTTTACCAGTTACTATAATTTACTCTTCAATTGTCACTCTTTGTTAAGAAAATTAAGAACTTCAAAAACATCCGATAAATAAGAGATTTGAAATCTCAATGGAAAGAATGTTCTTCTGAAGACATCGGTAGCTATAAGCAAAACGAATTTCAGAATGCTACTGCAACCAATATGCCGTGGTCATACATGTACGCAATATTCCTTAGACCAATCATTTAACAACATTGCAATGCAATTTCTGTAACTGTTAGCAATGGTGTTCCGACAGCAGTTCAAGCCAGTGTCCTTCTAAGTAATATATATATATATATATTATATGTATTCAAAATTTTATATACGCATTCAAAATTTTATAATGTTTTAGATAATCGTTTCACATCAGGTTCCTGCACCCAAACGGCATTAGTGATTCTGCCTGCAGCTGCGTAAGGCCCGAGTTCGAATCCTGGAAAAGACATGAATGTAATTTGCCCATCCCTCCACAAAAGGAAACGGTTGACTACCTATTAGGTTCCTCTAATAA
>KK117056.1:23688-80610 GCA_000611955.2 Stegodyphus mimosarum
TAGCTGCCAAGGACTGTAAGCGGCTAACGTCCGCCATTGGACCAAAAATCTGGTACCTATTTAAGGGCATTTAACAAACACGCATTGCCGCTCTGATCATATTTCTATTAAGAATTTTGAGACTAAAGCATATTGTTGTCGATATGCTTTCAAGTACATTTGCCGAGTTCATAGTAAGTTTCGCTTTTTATGTATACAGAGGCTGTTCGCACATTTTTTAGACGATTTTGGTAAGCGGTAATAAAACATCGGTTGCTGCAAATGAAGTAATTGCAATTGTACTATGTTTTCAAAAGTCAAAGTTATCGTCTGTGACTTGAACGTTTTGTTTTTATTCAAAATGGCGAATTTAACAAAGCAGTGGTTCGAAGGCTGCATTTACGCTCTTTCCGAAGAGAAATATTCATACTCCGTTATACAAAAACGATGTGAGAGTCATGGTTTTGTGATATCTAAAGCGTCGATAGGTAATATCATCAACAAGAAAGGAAACAAACGTCGAATTGGAGCCTCAAGTGGGACAAAAATTCCAAACAATTATCCAAGGAAAAAACGGACATATTCGACTATTCCAAAGGTACGTCATTTAATGTTAAAAGAAAATCCCCCTAGTCAAAGGACAATTGCAAAATCATTAAAATGCTCTGTTTTCACTGTAAACAAAATGATAAACGTTGATTTAAATCTTAAGAAAGCGAAAAAACGCAATGTGCATCGTCTTCTTCCAAAGCATATTGCTCAACGCAGGACACGTTGCAGAATTCTATATGAAAAATACTTATCCAAAGAAAAATGGAAAACAATTGTCACAATAGATGAAGCATGGGTGTATTTAAATGTTTGTAACAAAAAAAGAGCCATTTATTTTCATAAAAGGGGAGAAACATATTTAATTACATGGTTCAAAGAATCGAAAGAAAGTTTTTCTAAGGGATTCATGATTGTTTCTGGTTTTTCTTATAATGGCAAGTTAAAAATAAAGAGAGTGCAAAACAATGTCAAGATTAACTCCAAATACTATCAGGAACATATTTTATTGCCAGTTTTTCTGAATGAAATACCATCGCTTTACCCACAGTGCTATCCATCTGTGAGACTCCATCAGGACAAAGCTAGCAGTCACACATCAAAATCCACTGTAAATTTCCTAAAAGAAATGGAATAAAAAACTGATGTCAAGGCGATACCCTTCACTGATCTACCTACTAAATCTCCCGATGTGTCACTTATGGATTTTTGTGCTTTCGGACTTTTAAAAACTGCATTATCCAAACGTTGTCCCAAAACCCTAACAGGACTCTGGAAAGCTGTTCGGGAGGAATGGGATAGAATACCTCTTCTGACACTTCAAAAGGCATTATTATCCTGGAAATTGCGGTGTCGAAAGATAGTTCAGAATAAGGGATGCCAAATAGAACATTTAAAACACAAGAATTTTATGTAATTTAGTTTTGTGAATACAATATACATCGTCTAAAAAATGTGCGAACAGCCTCTGTAGTAGATCTTTCTACACCCATAGGAATCTTACTCAGTCCTTCTATCTGTTGTTCGTTTGAATTCATCAGTGGAGAATCTTGAAAGTTACTTCCTACAACTCTGAAAGAGGAAGTTTGAGCAACCTTCAGATGAAGAAAATATTTACTGCCAGGTAGTTATCTATAACATTCCCTGCATAATGTTCCAAAGTTAACATATAGGTATTCATGGAAACAATTATCCATTGTTAAGCAGTGTTCAGTAATAGCAGTACATTTGGCGCAAAATATTGTTCCTCAAAATCAGCATTAAGTAATTTGAATAGATAGTTCGGATTATGGTTGGTCGATGATACAGCACTGAGGCGACTACTTTGTAGTAACGGAAGTTTGTTGCGTTTATGTCAGTTTGTATTTAAACCGCACACTGAACTAAAACACATTTATTAAAAACATACAATAAGTTGTATTAACAGTATAATAACGACAACTGGCACTTGATACTGAATGCATAGAACAGGATATTTAATGTAAAGTGATTCTCCTCATTACTGTGAGGATCTTACTTGCGGTAAGTCTCCTTGAGTCTCCTTAGTCGAGAGACTTAGAGCGTTCTGAGTACTTGCATTGCCTGGAAAATTTTGCAGACTGAATTAGACACCTATTTCTTCTTTTCGATTGTGTTTTTATATCTTCGTATTCGTCATGTTCGAAGAAGATATCAGGGGAGTTATTGGTCGGTCGGCCTCCTGAATTCGAGAGGACTTAGCACATTGCGGATCGCAAAGATTCCCTGACACTGGCCGTGAAGTTATGGATCTTGTAATATCAAGTGGCGGCATTACTAAACACTTTATCGCTTCTGCAATGTCAGAGCATGGGGTCTCACACCTCATAATAGTTCGGAGATTGCGTCTTGTGGGAAGACAGCACATATGAATTTCTTATCTTTGTGTGCTTCGCGGTTATAGTAACACCGTTCACAAGAATGGTATTGTCCCTAAAATTTGGTCTATCTCTCCCAGTACAGTATTTTGCTCAAGAGGCTTTCAGAATATTAAGTTGTGCATTACGGAGATATGCGGTTACCAGTTAGAACATTTCTTTACAGAAAGAAGGACGAACTGATAAATTTAAATTTTGGCGCAAAATATTGTCTTATTTTTAAAATTTAATTTGAAGCCCTTTTAATTAATTTCACACTAAAAGATAAGGAAGTAGGAAGCTAAATATTTAATTTACAATTTCTGTTGCTTCTAAGTTTTCTAATAAAACAACCTTGTTTTTCTAAATTATGCAAGAAATTCAATGTATGAAATAAAAATTTTAAAAAAATCAGCTAGGTGTCAAACAGAAGTTTTACTTTTCAAATCCAAAATATAGGATTCGGTATATTTTCATCATTAGTTCTTAGATTAAAGCTGGTCGAAGCAGAAAAGCAAATAAGAAAACTTCAATGTTGTTTTGACTTTCACGCAACTGCAGGAAATCGATTACTTTTTTCAGGCGGGCAAAGAGTTGTGTATCTTTGAGCGGGAATGCAATAACAGAAATTATTGGATTTCAAGTTGGTGTGTTCTCTAAAAACATCGACCGGCTGATAAACAGCGCCAAATGGCGTATTGATCTTTGGAGTTAAAAGCAATCATCTACGTTTTACACGAGCAGCAGAAAAATCATGCAGGACTTGAGGTTAGTGTACATTGCCAAGCTTCTTACTGATTAACACTCGGCCAGTTGAGTAGTTGATTTTAAAGACAGAAAAACAACTTATGATTGTTATGATCCAGTGATTTGATTGGTAGTCTTCTGTATTAATGATTAGCAAATGAATTGAATGAAGACTGTAAAAATCAAAACTATGTATCTCATACAAAGTACAACCGCAATTCTGTCAAAGATTAAAATTAGCTAAAATCTCAGATATATAAAATCAGATGTTTTTTTACAATACCATTATACCACGATAAATATATCAGAAATAAGCATATTTGTAAAAGGCATTATACAAGTAACTTGAATTTACTACAAGTATTAAATTTATCATATTTATAAACATTTTTACGAATCTGAAATAAAAAGAAACAGTTTATCATTAATTATAGGTCTTAAAAGAACTTTTTGCCTTTCCGATAACGAGAAATACTAACGTAGAGCCCTAAGACATATAGCCATATATGGATCTGACAGTATGCCAAAGCAGAACTAATCAAATTATTAAAATAAGGAAATTTAACGATAAGACGCGATAAGAACGTTCCTTTCATGTATCCAGGAGTAAAAATGAACACGTTATTCACGGATACGCCAGGTAGGGGAGTTAATGATTATTGTATCATACAGCGATAAATGCACCCTAATAGCTATGATCAGTGTAGAATCATCAGAGTCCAATCCTGAAATAAGTCATCTTGAGCCACATCTTTACACAGTCTAGGAATTGTCAGTACTGGACTGGAAAATTCAAATTCTTCAGTTTATTTACGACTTGTTTTTCTTTAACGTTCTTGCCATTATGCAGATGATTTGTAATTTGAAAAATGTTTGGATATTTTTAAGACTTAAGAAGCAGCTAGACATTTTTACACCAGACTTGCCTCCCAGACGGGAAAGTGGTTATTAACGCTGACTGTCTCCCATAAGGGCCCACTTCCAAATCCCAGAGAAGGTATGGAGAGTTGTCAACTTATAGCATGTAGGGAGCACTCAAAATATATGGCGAGCCGAATTTCCTCTTGAATAGCTCGGTGGTAAGAGAAGAGGATGGGAGATGCTTGAACCCGTCCTCCCGGGAGATTTTCCTTCAAAATTGGGGCGGTGAACTCTCACTTATGTGGTGCTCAAGATTCATACCAACAACAGGCGGAGCCTTGTACTCCTCCTCACGGTAAAATTCGTAGGTTTATTCTAGCGATGTGAGACAAGTAAGATTAGCAACAAAAGTACAAAACAAAAGAATTTCCGACAATGTTTCTCTCAGTTCCAATTTGCTCAATCATAAACGATATGCTATCTTCGGTTCTAAGATTCTGCTTCTTTTTAATAGGCTTGAAATCAATATAATTTTGTAACGTTACAAATAAGTTTGAATCGCTGCTACGAAATTTAATTCTAGTATCAGTATTGATTTGCTGAACATAGTAAAATTGAATACAATCCGTAACTTAAATAATGAGAGTTCAGCATAAATCTAGAGGAAGGTTTTATTGTTGCAAATAAAAGTTCGTACATGGCTCATTCTAAATTATTGGTATATACTGGAATAACATTTGTGTATAGATATATATATATAGAGAGAGAGAGAGACGTCATATTTTAATGCCTAGTGAAGGAATTCGGCACTTTAATTTCCGGTATTTGATGATACTTTACTGCGTAATTGGAAGAGTGAATGCATAAACCTAAAATTTCCAGGCGTGGCCCTTTCGAAACATATATTTATTGTAGGTTAATTCACATTAGATGATATTTTTATAGATAAAACATTTTTCAATCATAGTTAAATACAGTAATTTATATGTGCATGGGTTTTAAAGTACGATATCATCTTATGTGAGTAAGTATAGCAGCAGAGCGTCTGGCCAGGAGGAATGTATAAGCGAAAAAGGAGGCGTAATTCAGAGAAAGAAAGGAGGGAGTCAATAGTTTCAGTTCGATTTAAAAAAGTTTTGGTTTACAATTATTTTGATTCGACAAGAGGTACCTGCATTAAGCGCTACGTAACATGGAAAGGTCTCGAATTTGGGAGAGCAGATGAATTTAGGGGAGAGCATAAAATCTAGAATCGTTAATTTTGAGGTCGCCAATTATTCTTAAAGCAGCCGTTGCATTTTGTTATATCTTACATATTTATTTATTTATGGCTGTGTTCATTAAGAAAACCTTTGTGCACAATATTACCTCTACTATCTTTAGTTAATTAAAGTTGAAATCAATACATTGCATGAAGAAGCGATTTCGATCGCTTTATTGATTGGATCATCTTGGTCATAGTCTTAGGCCAGAAATTGAAAATAAACTAAAGGAAGGTATATATTTGATAGAGAAGACGATATGTATTAACGTAAGCAGGCATCTAACGGAAAGTTTAGGATAAAATTTTGCTACTAAAATAAAGAAACATCAACTCCTCACTCTTCTTCTAAATCAAATGGGTCATGATATTGCACGCTACCTTACGCAATGTATAACTTGTTCCTCTCAATTTCCTTACAAGCCTATTATGTATTTTTAAGGCAACTATTATAAGTATTCTTGCTTTAACTCACGATAACAACCGAATACAAACTAGTGACCTTTTATAGATAATAACATTATTATCCAGATTAAATATTTCGTACTTCTAATGTTTAATATAAAAATGTTACCGTTGTGTCAGAATAGAAAATCTGTAACATTATTTTTTACGCCAGCTCATTTCTAATTTCTAAAACTCTGTACAATTTGACAGTTTATATTTCTCCTTTTTTTAGATTTAGCATGTTTTTTTGCCAGTGAGGTTTTCTTCACAGATGAAACACATTGATTTTCAAAGAAAATAAATGTTTGTGTAAAACGAAGTGTAGAATTTTATTATTTTTTTCGTTCTAGTATCATCAGTTTATTATAGCCAAAGTTGCCGCAACTCAAGGTACAATAATATGTATGAAAAAAACGTGACCGTATGACTGAAAAAATTTTCTTAGCAATTTAAGATCGCAAAAGATGATAGGTTGCTTATCACAGATTGAGTTCATAGCCTTGGGCCCAAAAGCAAATCAGAAAAAAAAACATTTCAGATGTTCAGTCAGACATTTATGATTGTAGCGGCTTTTCAGAATTGAAGGAAGGGTCGACTATGAAAATACGCTTATTTCAATATTCTCTAGAGACTAAATTAGCGGTTCTCAACCTGTGGTACGCGCAGACCTGAGGTACGATGCAAGTACCTCAGGTACGTGGTACCAGTGGTACGATAAGCAAGTAAGAGCAGAGACGGAAAATAGTAAAGTTTTATAATGAATACGGATAAAAATGTTCAGGAAGTATAAATTTATAATTTAACAAAAGGTAAAGCAAATGCAAGAAATTTCAATTCGACCTTCACTTAACAAAATGTAATACAATTAACTATAACTAACCACGCTAAAAGTACTTGATACATTAATTATCCTTTGTAGTGACTTTCTTTCCCACTTTGTCATTGCGAGCCATATAAAACGATTGGCAACCAATAATATTTTTAGCAGTGATTGAATGATTGAGTTACGTAATCGTCTTTCTTTACAGTTACATTATATCAAAATTTATTTGATCATGAATTTTTTTGTTATTGTCAAATACTGGTAAAAGGTTTGTATATTCATAATGGCAACCGCCTCGAATGACAGACAAAACTAAAGCTGTAGCTGAGCGATACAGATTCAGACGCAACTTAGCTAAGCACAGGAGGTAGGCTACCACTACAGCTAGGGGGTTGAGTCCTTCCCAGGAGCATGGTTCGGTCGAGCCCAATAGTCGAGTGAATTCTATAGAACAGGTCCGATCAAATCCAGTAGCTCAGTGGTTTCTACCAAATATCTAAGATGAAGTAGGAAATAGAGTAGCCGTGTGGATCCTACAGGAGTCTGGCCTTATCTAATAGAGACAATTCGGACTTCAAGAGAACTGTGCTTCCGAATGGCTCTGTTCTCACATTGCCAAGCGGAGTTCACCCATGAGAGGTCATGTAGTAAATATTTAGCATCTGAGAAAGTTAGGCATTGTACCATGAGATGTCCAACTCCATCTAGATTGTTGTTTTGTTATCCTTACAACGTTACATTCTTCAGTTCAAGTCGGTTTCAATAATAAACCCTATCTGAATTAAAGCAGTTTTTGTTTTATATAAATTATCTTTCCGAAGTAAGATTTGAAAATGTTCAAGACTTAAAGTAAGAATTAAGTCCCAAAGTTAACAGTTGTTTTCTTAGAGTTGCTAAATGTACAGTTTGCTTAACCCTCTAATTGGTAAAGGGTTTTGCTAAGAAAACCGAAATTCCCCAAAATTGAAATGCGAAGGAGTTATTTTCTTGAGTTTAACGCCAGAATACCCCTGCTACTCTTTACCTGGATTTATGCACTTTTCATATATTGCCCTAATTTCTTGGACATATTTCAAGATGAATTCATTTTGAACGTGCAGGTATTAAGGATGTCACAAAAGTATTCTATGCCATCTATATATATAGTGATATTTGCAGTCGATAAAAATTACGATGGCTTTTGATCATGTAAGCATAATCCACACCAAATTTTTTGAAGCGTTTAAATTTAAACACAAAGCGCCACACAAAAAGCGAATCTGTCTGCAGATGGACACACTATTTCAAAACGTTGCCTTGACCCATTTTCAGCACAGCGTCGAAGATCCAGAGGAGTGTTTTCCCACGCAGAAAAAACTCCTGTCGACTAATTATTTTATCTGTGATATTTGAAGGCGATGGGTATTGGAAATGATGAAGCTTAGCAATCAGAGTCCGGATGTTGTCGAAGTGAAAGGCAGCCGAATTAATGACAGAAAAATTTCACTTTAAAACTCCACATCTTTATTCAGTTAAAATGGTAGCTCATTTTTCTTAAGACGAAGATCTCCAGATCACTGACCCAATAATTATTTAAATAGAAATAATACTAAATTTAGAACCTTGATGTCATAAATATTTTTAACAAATGGAAGACGAAGAGACAGAGCTAAGCGTTTGTACAGCTAGCAATGTCAGGAAGCAATCTGACGAAAAATGGCGCGTAGAGCTTTTTATAGTAGCGGTTACGTAACAGGCCAGAGAGTTTTCGAAAGTAGTGGTCTAGGGGGAAGATTGTGAAATTGCGGAAAGTTAATTAGAGGTTGCTTGTTCGCGTAGAGCAAAGTCATCGTAAATTTTATATTTTACATCTGTACTAAATATATGTGGCCTTGCCGATCAGAGGGTTATAAATAAAAATAGATAAGCTGTTAAAAAGTAGATTTTTGCACAGAATTAAAACTATCATGAATAAGATCTCTAATTTGGCATCTGCGTTAAATATTTGCAAAGCACGACCTAGGTCGGGATGAAGCTATTGCTAACAGGTAGGTCAATTAGCAGAAAGAAAATTCTAAACACCAACTCTTCTTAGAAGAAAATATATTCTGTTGAGTGTCTAGTATGGATTTTTATTTACAAGAGGCAAGGACAACCCCAAGCATCTTTGTGTAATATGTAAAGAAATTTTATAAAACAGAAGTATGAAACCTTCGTTACTGCTATGCAATTTGGAAACCAAACTCCCATTTGCAAGCAAAACTGCATAAATGCTTTTTAGTGAATGTCTAAAAGTCCTAAGGTAAAACCCTGTCTACTACCAGCTAACACAGTTATGAAAATGCGACTGAAGTTTCTTACAAAACGTGTCATCTTGTCACTAAAAGTGATAGAAACTACACGACTGCTAAACCATGATGCTGCTTAATGTATGTTTGTAAAAGAACATATTCCAAGAATTAACAGCATTCTGTTTCAAACAACAGAATAACTTGAGAAATTGGGACATATCTGAGGATTTTTGAATTTATATTCTCTAAGAATAAAAAGCAAATTGTTTTATTCTGTCCATGTTGATGAAAGTGCCAATATATTGAACCATTTGAAATCACGTCTTAACTTTTGTTTTAAATTTAGTAAGTATATATTAATTAACTTTACGTAATTATAGCTTTAATATTTTATTGGGATGCAGCACTGTTTCAAGAAAACTTCAGATTTTACTACAATTCGAAATCTCATCAACAGTCAAAAGATGCATCAATTCACTCGTTTTCTTGATTTCTGTTCTGGAAAAATTATATTCAAAATAATTCGATACATTAATAACGTTTCGTTTTGATTTAAAATACATGTGTTTTAAATGTACCTGTATGAAATAAATAATATAATAATCAGTTTTTATTTGGTTGCATTTTTCTGATCATATTCATTGCAGTTTATTGATTCTATGGTGTTAAAATGATACAATAGCAATATATATTGAAGGAATATTGTAAAGAGGATGAAGAAGAAGATCTTAGTTCTGAAAGGGGGCCAATAGTAGTACTCTATGTCATAAATTCTTTTTAACGGATACGCGAGAGAGAAACGGTTGGGAATTGCTGCTCTAGAGAATTTGAGGGTAGGAGAAAATGAGTTAAAAGTCTCTCATTTGTCCCTTTTCACGTGTGATCTTGCAGAAAACTGAGAAAGATTGCAATGTTATAGCCTCTGCATGCTTTGCCTAAAATAATGAACTGAATATTACAGATAGTTAATACTGGAGTTCTTATAAACGTAGGCAAGAAATTAGCATAAATTCAGTTGAACTTAGATGGAGATTACTGTTAACCTTTTTGCTTCCATAGTTTCTTTTTATATCTTAGCATTACCTTCAATCGTGTTCACCACAGAAGAGCTCAATGCGTGACTGTAATTCTTTATTTTAGTACTTATTACTTGATTCATTAATTAACAGGAGTTAACTGTTTTGTGATATTCACAAAGCATCAATTTACAGAATTTGATCAGCAATCTTATATCGAAATTCCTATACAATAATTTTCATTGTTATTATAACTTTATTCGTTAAAGAATTAAAGGTAGTCCAGCAAGCCACTTAATATTCGAAATGAACAAAAGTCGTCCTTAGTTCCTGAGAGTTAATTTTAATGAGCTTAAAAACTTTCAGCCTAACAAAACTAATATGATCAGTTGTATTGTAGCCACTTTTTTAAGTATTTCAGAGGAAATGTATCCCAAAACGGCAAACTGGATATTCAAAACAATTACAAGCACTGCAGCTGTAGCTGTTCTAACGATTTAACGCGGTATGCATCAGATAAATTTGAAATGGGTGGCAACTTAAGGTCAGTTGTACAGGCATCGAACTCAACAAATGCTTCCGTCTAGGGTTTATTCTTACGAAAAATGTATGAAAAAATGCCTCCATGTTTCAATCGTATAAGTTTTGCACACAATAAAGCACACGATAAGTGAAAATAAACCCATCATATACTCCAGTTTTCAATAAGAGCTCGATAAGCAACCCACATAAATCCCATTGTCCAGCCAAGAGTGTTTTTGATGATGACGCTTTATTTATTTATTTATTTTTGTAAGTGGTTAGGCTAAATATAAGCTAAAAATACTATAATGATTTAAATCCGCCGTTGACAGATCCCATGAGAAACATTAGGAACGTCAATGCTCGACTCCATTATTTACTATGCTTAGCCTAATTATTAGTGAAATATTTCAAAGAAATTGAAAATGAATGGCAGTTAAAATTAGTTTGTACAAATTCTGCAAATAACAGCTTGTATTACCATCTCAGTTATTTTTTCGTTTTTGGATGGTTTGATTTACAACTTTGGATCATCTGGTAGGAAGACGTAATATATCACTGAAGTGAAACATACAGATCATTATTTCTTTAATGAATAAATATATTAAAACCCTAATCGTATTCTAGTAATTGTGAAAATTCAAACTTAAATTTATGTACGAATGTCAACTTTTCATGTTTAAAAATTGGGTATTTTTATGCTAACGAGATGCCAGCTAGTGCAAACATAAACATTGGCGCAAATCGTAATTAAACGGCAGCAGCACTAACTATGTATAAAGATTTTTAAAAAGAATAACTCTTTACTATACAATGAATATATGCTTTCAACCGAGTTTTTAGGAACGGGAGGACGCATCGCAGCAGCTCCGGAGTTTGATCTTATACTCGCGGAATTTACCATCGGATACGTAAGAAAGCAGTTGTTTCGTATAGCAGAAGTTCTAAGAAGCACGTGGACACCTGTGTCATCCTTATACGGCTTCTAGTTCAAAAATTATGATTTTTATAAATATCTAGCCTTTTTAACGCACTTTTGCGCCATTTGCGACACTTTTACAGCCTCATCGAGAAGCCGCCGGAAGCCGGAGAACTACGATCTTTATATCAAAAATGCAGAAGAGCATAAGGATTACTCTGATACAAGCCTGATGTCCGTGTGATGGCACGTTAATTAATTATTTAATTTTTAGTGAGTAAACTTGCAATATTTCACCGGTTTCATCAGAATTCGACCATTGGAGCCATTGTACTCCGCCCGACCCCCGACGGGCAGTAGAAAAATCGCCAAGGTCATTCCCAATGGCCAAATTCTTCTGTAGTGGGCGTTTTTAATTACACCACTAATTATACTTCTGATTGCTGCATCGTTTTGAAACCAACGGCATGTACCTTACATCATCTTCGGATGCGGTAGTTTAAAAATTTGAAAGAAATCCGACAATTAGATCAAAAGTTACAAATTTTTCTCACATTTATTTGGACTTAAGCGAATTTCGAGTTTGTGTTTGTGTGTGAGAGTACATTATTCCAATTGGATTACCTGGATTACAAGCAGTGTTCAAGCATAGAGAAGCATAGCGGCCAAGGTAGGCCTTTTGTTTTAAATATTAATTAGGATCTCTGATTACGAACACTCAATTAATCTTCCTAATTAGTTCTTCTCGGACAAATTTGAGCGACGCTCTCCAAGTAGTCTTTTTACAAAAGTTATGCTTATTGAATAGCTGGATTTTCTGGACATCCTACGACCTACTCTTTTTCAAGTGTAAATTGGATTTTAATTTACTAGAGTCTTAATTAGCGTGTTTATTGTCTAAAATTATCATATTTCTGTAGTACATTTTATTACTATAACAATTACAATTCTATTCTCTGAATAATTGTAGCCTGAATAGCAGCTTATCTGGATTTTCAGGTGTTAATTGTTTTTTAATTATCTAGAGTACTAATTATTTATTGTCTAAAATTATCATATTTCTGTAGTACACTTTATTACCATAACCCATTACAATTGTATTCTCTGAATAGTTGTAGCCTGAATAGCAGTTTTATCTGGATTTTCAGATGTTAATAGTTTTTTAATTATCTAGAGTGTTAATTATTTTAGTAATTAATTACATGTGATTTAGATCTATCAATTTACTATTAGCTGTCATGTCCCCTGGTTTTCCTGTTCTGATTACCGTATTTATTCTGTACACCGTTACTGTTTTCATGCACACCGTTCTATTCAGCCATTGCCATAATTAGTGTGTAATTCTACCCCAGGTTATTTCTGATTTTTAACACCGACTTTTTATTACCTGCTGTGTTTTTAATGAGCTAGTTTGATAAGTAGTTTAGCTCCTAGCAGTGTTATATGTTTTATTATTAAGCACTATTTTATTATCTGTTTCATTGCTATTACTGCCACTGCTTTATGTCTGTTAACTTAATAATGTTTCAAACAAGTTTCACATTTGCTACACTCACTGCTGTGTAAGCTGGTATCCCCACCTATCTAGCGTGCCACCACCTTACCTTCCCTTAAGAGCTTCTCTGATCATCAACAGTGCATAAGCACCTCCAATAGTGCATTCCTCCTACAGTGCACCACCAGTGCAATCATTACAATGTCAACTGATAAATCAGTAGATACGTCGGAGTACCATCGCAAATTTGAAGCGTCAACCCTAATCAATTCAGAAGACATCAGCTACAAAGATAAGGTCGGCACGCTGCACGCGAGCGCAGCTGAAATTGCAGTTAGTTACAGCGGTAAAAAACATCTGTTAACCAAGGACCTACGCGAACAGCTGCTAGACATCCTCGACGCTTTCAAAGAATTAGCCATTAGAGGCCCTACGCACAGTCCACAGCCACCAACAGCAAACACAGCCACCAACACGGATCCCGGATTCCTCTGTGTATCCACGCCAACAACAACACCTCCAACAGTCTCAAGATCCTATGCTGAGGTGTCTAAAACACCACCGAAACACACTCTCTTACTTTACCCTAAAGACACAAAGCTCACAAGGAAGGAACTTAAAGACCGACTCAGTGCTGAATTTCCCCTTCCCGCACTAGGGGTTAAGATCACCACGCTAAGACCAATCCAAAAAGAGGGTCTGGCAGTAGACTGTGCTACTCCCGAAGATCTTGAGAAACTTACCAAAAATCTACAGAGTACGCAAGGGAAACAACTAGTTACGACTAAACTACCATCTACTAGACTTCCCAAAGTTGCCATCCACGACGTACTCCCAGCAGTTTCCCAGGCAGACATTGAGAAAGCACTGGAATCTGAATTTCACCTCAACAAGAATTTACCTAAAGTCCTCTACAGATTAAAAGACAAAGGAAATGGAGTCAAGTGGGTCCTGGAATGCACACCACCAGCCTACCATCAACTCACGCAGTCCCCAAGATTGTACCTCGGTTGGCGAGCACATCGAATCGCAGAATTTTATAACACCCGAAGATGTTACCGCTGCCAGGAATTCGGGCACACCCAACAGAACTGTAAGAACAAGATCTATTGCGCGTTCTGTTCTGGCAGCCACAACATTAAAGACTGCAACGCCCGCCAACCGACCTGCATCAATTGTGCAGACTGGAACTATAGGAGCCACAATAAGACAACCTGCACGCATCCAGCCTACGACGTCAACTGCCCTACATACGGAAGGTACATTGCACGAATCAAGCGTAGCACACAGTACGAATAATGGTACTCCTGACATCCCAAACAATGAAATACACAGTATGACTAATGGTGCTTTCAATTCCAACACCACAGAGGAATCTCGCACAATAAGCAAGGGTGCCATTAATGAATTCCATAACATTAACCATGGACCAATCCGATGTCTTCAAATAAACTTACAGCGATCGAAAGCGGCTGCCGCTCAAACAACCCAATATGCAGTAGAAAACAATATTGATATCATCTTTGCTCAGGAACCATACTGCAAAGAAAGCTCCATCGCACTCTTCCCTCTATCATGGCCAAAATACCATTGGAGAGATCCTACCCAAGGTACCTCACCCAGAGCGGGTATTATTTTCTGCCACACAAAGTGGACCCCGATAGTGCTGTCCGCCAATAGGGACCACTGTGCCATTATCTTAGAATTCTACAACAAGTACCTTGTTCTCTCCTCCATCTACTCACCGCCTACAGAAGGCATCTCCAACACTGCCTCCTACATAGACATCCTACTACAGCATAAACAGGCCTCAAAATTAATCATATGTGGAGACTTCAATGCCCACAACATATCTTGGGGATACCCCTCTAATGACTCCAAGGGCATCGATTTAGAAGATTACATCTCGAGCAAAAACCTCTGCTTCCTGAATCAAGCCAACTCGCCTCCCACTTTCGACAGTGGCTACGGTATAGGCTGGCCGGATTTAACTCTTTCCACCCCGGCGGCCACCAATCTCATACACAACTGGACAGTACAAGATGATATCAGTGCGTCCGACCACAAGTATATTACCTTTACCATCAACATCTCTATGGAAATTTCCATCATCAGGCGTTATAAATTGCAAAAAAATAAAATAGCTCCACTAAAAATTAAGCTACATTTGCTACTGGCCTCAAAACTTAATGAGCTTCATGATTGTACCCACAATAATGCTTTGGATACATACACAGATCACCTGCTACGAGACATCCAAACTACTTGCGAGGAGATTCTCCCGACTAGGAGCACAAAACGCATTACGACGCTTAATTGGTGGACGAAGGAGTTACGTACTATGCGACAACGCTGCCGCGCACTTCGCCGGAAAATACGTAGCAGCCCACCAGAGGAGAAAGAAACAAGACTGCTGCAATTCCAACAAGCAAGAACAATATACAAGAGGAATATTCTGTCTGCTAAATGCAGAAGCTGGCAGAAATACTGTACAACCAGCTCTGAACCCTACGGAACTCTGCACAAGATAGCGACAAGCAAAGTCTTCACCCCCTCTCAAATTTACTTTCAGCTCAGCTCCTCTGCCACAGAAAATTCTACATTCTCTACCTTCAGCACTATCATAGATGCTATCTTTCCTACAGACGATGCTTCCAGCGACACAGATTCCCAATCTCGAATTCGGAACGACTCTGCAATTCCAGCAATATCAGACGACGTGCCCTTCACTGATAAGGAATTAAGGACCACCTTCCATTGTCTTCCTAAGAAACGAGCTCCAGGACCAGACGGTCTTGACTACAGTATTATCAAGATAGCACTCTCTCACTCAGCTTTCTTTTTGACTTACTTTAACAAACTTCTAGCGTTTCATCACTTTCCAAAAGCTTTTAAATCCGGACAAGTTGTCTTTTTTGCTAAGAAAAATAAAGATCCAACAGTCCCCTCCTCTCTACGGCCCATCTGTTTACTTTCTGAGCTAGGGAAGACTTACGAGAGGCTACTCGTCAGTAGATTAAAACACCACATAGAAAACACTAATTGCTTAAGTCCATGCCAATTTGGATTCAGAGCAGGGAAATCCACTATCCATGCACTAGCAGAACTGCAAGCGGCAATTCAAAACAACAGAGAGCGGAAACAGCACTCAGCTCTCATCTCCCTAGATCTTAAGGGAGCCTTCGACTCTCTATGGTGGCCTGCTATCAAGCAGGCTCTAAGGGATGCTCACTGTCCTGCTAATCTATATAAGACCTTCTGCAATTATCTTGCAGACAGAGAACTTCTCATATCTACCAATAATGGCATCATACGACAACCACAAGTCAGAGGCTGCCCTCAAGGTTCATGTGCAGGCCCAGTACTCTGGAACCTCACATTTAACCACGTGATCAGGCATCCCTGGCCGTCATATGCAAAACTAGTTGCTTATGCAGATGACGCCACCTTTGTCATTAGTGGGAATACTCGCAACGAAATTGAGCAACGTGGCACGGAAGTATGCTCCATCTTCGCAAATCTATGCCACAGTATTAAATTAACCATCTCCGAGGCCAAATGCACAGCGCTGCTCATTCCTAAAAAGGGGAAGAATCCAGTCAGGAAGCCATGTATTCCTATCAATGGGAAAAACATAAAATTTCGCAATGAAATGAAACTACTAGGCCTTGTATGGGATAAAGGACTTACCTGGCTACCTCATATAGCATATCTTAAAACAAAAACTCAAGCCATTGCAAACAAAATACGTCAACTGCAGGGTGCTACTTAGGGAAGGAACCCTCACTTCCAGAAATTACTGTACAAAACAGTAATTGAAAAAATGGTTACCTACGCCGCCGCCATCTGGGCATCACCAATGGGAGGACGCAAAGTTAAACAGCTACTCTCAGTACAACGGCCATTTGCCCTCACCATAACCAGAGCCTTCAGAACAACTTCCACAGATGCGCTAAACGTTTTGGCCGGCCTGCTTCCACTCCACATCTATGTTGAGCATGAGGCAGTGCTATCAAAGTTACTCCATCTGCAACAGGAAATTACCTACCATGGCTCCCCATTCGCAGACCCCTACCATTCCCATTCGCCCTACCATGGCATTCTACAGAGTTTGAGCTACGATGTACTGTATCCCACACCCATCCCTCAGACAGAGGAAAAGGCATTAAAGTCATACTGACACAGCACAGCGGTTCAGAGCTGACCTCAGCCATCTTCACAGATGGCTCAAAATCTGATGCAGGTGTAGGAAGTGCTTTAGTCCATCTCACTAACTCTGAACAGATATATCACTGGAAGGGACACCTCGCGGAACATAACAGCGTCTTCCAGGCAGAGGCCTTAGCATTGGAGCAAGCAGTCCGCTATGCCATTACACAGAATCTTCGAAATATACAAATAATCTCAGACAGCCAATCTGTGCTACAAGCAATCCGTAATCATTCACATTTTTCACAACCAGTAAGGTCCATACAACAATTACTTCGCAACAGCACGCATCTGAATATCACGCTCCATTGGACCAAGGCACATGCAGGATATGCCGGGAATGAGCTCGCTGATTCTCTAGCCAAAGAAGCGGCTTCTAATATAGAGGCTACCCAATGCTACTTTCCGGCACCAAGATCCTACCTTAAGCGCCGTATTCTGAACATTTCTCTACAAAAATGGCAAATGGAATGGGACAACAGCGACAAAGGGCGTCGCACGTACGATTTTCTCCCAAAAGTCTGCATAAATAGACTTTGCTCTGCTGCTCAGCTTACTAGATATATCAGTGGACATGGCCCATTCCCTGAGTATTTCTTCACCCGAGCCATCACGGACTCGAGCCTTTGCATTTGCGGAGCACAAGGAAACCCTGACCACTATGTCACCGAATGTCCACTAACCGAAAGATTCCATATCAGAATGCCCTCCACCAATATCAACCCATTCAGACGGTTTATACTGAGAACTCCAGCCCTACGACAGAGGATCTACAACATCATAAACCTGCTAATGTTAGCAGGACTGGATATTGTGGCCACGAACTAAGTAAGATCTATGTCAATTTTCTTCCTGAAACGGGCTTTACTCCTGAAACTTGCTTTTCATGTTTTACTCCACCAGCAACAGTGACAACGCGTGCCACTAATACCAGAATTGCAGCAGTAAAAAATAATTAATTAATTAAGTAATAGAGCAGTGAGATAAATAATATTCAAGCTTACATGAATTTATGTATTCAATGTAACTACGATACATACGTACTTTATGTATCCAAGAATTATTGTATATTACTCAACAACATTACTCAAGTACCCATAAATAATGTATATAGTAAATGCAATCAACTAATCAAATGTTTTTATTGTAATCAAGTATTCAAGCATATAACTAGTATTTAAATGCATAAACGGTATTCATAACATAATTATGTATCTATTATGTTTTTATTGCAATCAAGTATTCAGGTATATAACTAGCATTTAAATGTATAAACGGTATTTATAACATAATTATGTATCTACTATAAAAACGCACGTATATACTCAAATAACGCAACCCCAAATAATGAATGTAAATAGGTCTAATGTATGTCTTACCGTAATCAAGCTGTCAAATACATATCTAATGTATTCATGTAACTCTGTAAGGTATCCAATGTATTAATGTATTTTATTGATGGATCATATTTCATGCACTTAAGAAGTATTACTATTGTAATTATTATTATTGTTATCAAGCTGTCAAGTGCATATCTAATGTATTACTATTGTTATCAAGCTGTCAAGTACATATCTAATGTATTCATGTAACTTTACCAGGTATCCAATGTATTAATGTATTTTATTGATGGATCATATTTCATGCACTTAAGAATATTATTACTATTGTTATTGTTATTAGTATCAGTATGATTATTATTAATATTAATATTAGCATTTGACATTTTATTATTATTTGTCTTATATATATGTATTATTCTGTATGTATATGTATTATTATTATTAGTATATGTCGATGTATCTAAGAATTATGTCAACGTGCGACCAAGAGTTTCACCAACGCATTCTACAGCTAATATATTTTAACAGCTTATATATTATATTCACGTAGCTAATGTATTCATGAAACATCATCCAAGTCCGTGTTCGTTCATGCAACTTCACAGAGAAGCAAATGCATTCCCGAGGCAAGTCTCCTGGGACTCGATAGCTGCCGGTTTAAGATAATGGAGGGCGTGGGACATATACCTGCTTACCTTTGTTAGACACCAGGTGTCCCCGTCCTCCGTCACCTATCACCTATACAATGAATATGCTATATATGCTACTCAAAGTAGGCAATGACAAAGCTGTAAGCTATGCCCCTTTTGTGTAGTTCTCTGATGTTTTGTTAAGAGTAAAACAAATTGTCGTGTACGTGAAAAAAAACAAAATTGTTGTTCTCTCCTTATACAATAGCGATCTGTTATGTCTTAGAAAACGTTAGAGAATTCCATAAATTCCGCTCGCTCCTATTATACGTTATCTATATCAGTGCTTCTCAGTCGTTTTAGCCCCAAGGACCACTTTTACAAATGCTAGAAAATCATTCTCTCACTTTCTTTCCCAAACTCAAAAACTACATAGATGAATTCATTTAAATTTAGATTATTTTTTAACTGTTTCGTCAATTAAACAACAAAAAGCATAAACATTTTTTGATAAATACCAAAACTCGAACAAAAGTTGTATTTCATATTCATTAACTGTAACTAAATACTCAACAGTTAAATAAAAGGCTGATTGCATTGTGCTCTTGGAGCTATGAAAATCCCTTCCTGGGTGAGAATCCCTGATCAGTATTATCATCATCAGCTGTCCATGAGGTAGTATAAATAGGCTGCCACACTGGACTTATTTGGAGAACCCCACCCGATTTGAAGAAAATGTCCAAAAGCTCTTAAGGAAGATTCACAGAGATACCACCTTTACAGTGAAGACCATTATGCTCATACTCCCCTTTTTCAAAGACACCTCATTTATACCATACCTAATACATTATCATTACTCGTTATCCTTACCTAATTCCTGTAAACGTGTACAAATTAGAAAGTTATTCCATTCCATTTCACTAATACTGCCTAGGATGCTCATGCATGCATTAAAGTAAAAGAAAACTGACATGATAAAAAAGTGTCGAAAAAAAAGTACATATTTTATTTCTCCTCTAAACGTTTTTTGAAATTTTTCTGTACAGAATATTATTTTCAAGATCTCTAAGGAATTTTATTTCTTAACCAATTCACCTCTTTACTTTTATTTCCATCACCTATTTCCACATCTTCAAGAAATGTTTTACTGAAAGTTGTAAAGAAGACAGTTGAAGAATGTCTTCCTAAATAAATTTTTATGACTTTCTACGAGCGTATTATTTCAAATTTCAAATAGGAAGTTTGACAGACACGGGGCTCTGTTGAAAGATGCTAATCTCAATCTACAGTGGAAAATCATTGACTTACGTGTAAAAAGAATTTCTCTGTTTTACATCAAGTCTAGCTTAATTTAGAAGTTATATTGAAAACTAGTTAGGATCTCTCAAAGTGTTTAAATTAAACAGCCTTTTTTAATTACGAATAGAACTGTTTGAATCTGTGAAGTGTTCATCCGATAACAAATTGTAATAATTTGCGCCTGGTATTTAACTCATGTGCCGAAGTAAACTGAAACTGCTTACTGTTACTAAGCAGTACGTATATTTAATCATGACTATCATTTCAAAACTAATTCGTTAAAGGTAGAGAAATGGAAGGTAGTAGATGAAAATAGTAAATGAAACATTAAATTAAACTTAATTGAGAAAATAATATGAGGTTTGGCGGTCTGCAAAATTATAAATTTTCATAACAGGGAAGCATTCTAGAAAGCGACTATTTCAGATAATTTGAAAAAATCCCTCGATTTGAGTTTCGTATTTTAGACATATATAGGAGAAATTATGCAGATTTCGGCACACTTTCATAGGCACTAGCCACCCAGATGGTGAGAAGAGCTTAGTGCGGTACCGAAGGGCCGGGTTTGAATCCTGCAGAAGACATGGATGTTTAGTATTGATCCAACATTGACAAACCTAAAGCGAATGCGTGCGTCCCGTAGCGAGCTCCAGGTTTAACGCGGAGAGAATGTCGTCATTTATAGCAATAGCGCATTTTTCTCATATCAGCGAAAAGGTATTGCCGAGAGTTCGAATTTGATGTTGGTTTCATAATATTTTCTCCAATAGATACAGAGTCATGATCTTTTAAAGATTTTACTCCATTGTCTAAGTGATCACTATTGATAACACAGCAAGGAATTGCCAATATCAACTAAGTGCTATTTGGTAGCGTTTTTATAGAAAGGATACCATCTGTTCATCCAGCCACAATCGACATACCATTGGATAGCTGGTATCTTCTGGCCGGCCCAGATACAAGCTTGAAAACTGTAGTGTCATCGTGCGTAATTGGACTTTGTGTTTAATAAGTGCATGTGTCCAGGATATATACGTTCGTATCTCATCATCCTTTGAGAGTACTGAAGAGATACAATAGTAGCAAGGTAGGCCTCCTTATTCCCTTTGTTTTGATGTGCACCTCATCTCTGTAGTCCCAATAGTCCTATTTTTATAAAGCATTCCTTGTTTAATTACGAATTTGGAATTCATTTTTCCTCTGCCTACTCCCCTGTTCGTCGTTGAGAACGCAGGAACGTCCATTGTCCAGCCCCCCTCTACATTCCCTTACCCTCTAAGGTCACTTGGGAGCTATTACGCAAGCCAACTCTGCACTGCCATCTAAAGGACTTTGCAAGAACTATTTTCCCATGCTCTACTATTTACATCAAGGACTTAGTTCTTTTCCCGGTAGCACATTGGTGTATTATTTCAGTGTTGTATCATGAGATAAATATCTAGCTTTGCATTTTCTCAACTGTTAATACTTTTTCTTTTAGCACCCCATGTTTATTTTTGAACATTGTACCTGTTGTTTATATCTATATATATATATATGTTTTAAGTTTATTGTAATGGTTTTCGCTTTTCCTGTTTTTCTGTTTTCAGTAATATTTTTAACGCATAGAGCGTAGGATATTAGCTGAGTATTGTGTTTCTCTGATAATTCAATCTAATTTTCTGCTTTGTATAATCATTTTAATTCTGAAATACTATTCTTTTCAAGTAATAATTTCATTATAATTCTCAATTATTGTGCTTTAAAGATAATATAATTTTTAATTTTTTTTTGTTTTGTATATTCATTATAAATATCCAGTTTTGTGCACCTCGGTTAATGTAACTTTAATTTTTTGCATTGTTTTTGTATTATAATTCTCATTTATTGTGCTTTACGCATTAATATAATTTTAATTTCATGCAATGTATAACCAATAATTCGCCAGTTTACTGCATACGGCTAATATAATTCTAATTTTGTTGCATTATATAATCTTTATTTCTCTAACTTCTGACTCCTCTAGTGCGCTAACAACTCCATACCAATTTCACATCAATTCCCTTACCCTTTCCTGGTCCTCTATCTCAACTCCAACTAACGCAATTAATTAATTAGTTAAGTTCATTATTTTTAATTCCTCCTGCCACCTCGTCTGTAGCTTCTCCAACCTCTCAGTGGTACTTAGGTCATAATTTATTTATATTCAGTAAGTTTTATACTTCTTACCTGTCTACTGAATTGCCACCATTAGCACTTTGTTCAGTAGCTTTTTTTGTTGTTTTTTTGTTGTTGCTCTTTTAGCTAAATTTACCTGTTTACCATGTTGCTTTGATTTTAATCTTCATTGGAGTCACTTATTATTCTATTTTTTTTTAAATTACATTGTAAGGACGTTAAGTTCACTAACATTTATTTTATTTTAAAACTTTACTCTCATCTCTTATTTTCCACTTCTGGCCAGAATTAATGCGTGAATGTGTTTATGCAAATTGTACTTGATAACACTTAAGTATTTAAGTTGTGGCTTTTTGCCAAGAGTAGAAGGAAGGAGAGAGAGCGCTCTTGCTACGAGGCTTCAGGCGAGCTTGCCATCAGTTACTGTCTGCCTTTAAACCCAGAGGTTTAAATCCTCTTGAAAGTTAAAGACGTATTGTAGTTTTCCGCAGGTTGCGTACTACAGACGTAGTAATTTAAAAGGTCAGTCTTAGTGCTAGTTATCTGGTAAAATAAAAGTTAGCTCTTGTTTAAATTTTAGTTAGTTAGTAGTCTTATATGCTTTTACATTTCTGCCTGAACGTAAAAGCATATAAGGTTCGAACCAAATGGTTGTCTTTTTATCCCGAAGTACGGGAAAGGCTGTAAAATCGATAAGCAAACAAAGGGAAATTTTAACCCTTCTTATCTTTGTTGTATCTTCTACACACGCACGAACCTAGCTTTTAGTCACCTCCCTGTTCCTACTCAGGGCTCAATGCTTGCAAAATCAACTAGAAGAAACAGTAGTCCTGGTAAGATTATTGTTCTATAATCACAATTATGCAACTAGCATGGTAAATCTGTAATCCAGTTAGCATCCTAGCTTATCTGAGACCTATTGTGTTAGTAATTTTCTTTGTGTTAGATACCAAGAGGTCTTATTATTTTAGCACTTTATATTTACTTTCGTTTGCTTATTGTATCCAGTTGTATTGCAGATATATATATCAGTATCCAGTTGTATTGCAACTACATAATTATGCAAAACACTACATCACATATACACAAACCCAGTGACGGCACTGTAGACACTCACCTTCCCGGCCAAAACACCTCCATCAGTATGTTGCAAGCAGCATTCCAATCAGCAAACTCGCACATGTCATTGCCTACATCTGCCTCTGGCATCTACTGTCGCTGCAAGGAGCTCGTAAACTCACGTGACAGCTGCAGATACGTAGTTCCCAATGCTATTCGTGAAGAGCTAATATCTCTGTTATCAGCGCTTTACAATTTCGCCAGCAGCAAAGCAAATGAAACTCCAGCAATCGTCAAATCCTGCGAACAACAGCCCTGCACGGCTGATGCAACAGCAGTAGTAAACAACTGACAGTACTGCTCAAATCATCCACACCCTGAAATTTCAAAGAACGCCACCAATTGCGATAACTATAAAGTACCCAGCATCAATGAAACCTACGCACAAACTCTGATGCAAAAGAAAAAAGAGCCAGTCCTTATCTATGCAAAGGACGCCAGAAGTGTGCCAAAATTACAAGACAAACTGCAAGACATCTTTCCGATCCAAAACATTCAAACTCAAATCAAAAAGATAGTACCGATAAAGCAAGGTGGTCTTGCAGTACATTGTACCTCACAGGATGACGTAGCTAAACTGGAGACTGGAGACCATCAGCTAAGCAGTACCGCCGTTACGACTTTTCAGCTTTATTGCTTAACTGATGGAACCATTTACTATCCGCTACATTTATTAATGAATTTTCAGAAATATAAATGAATGATAAGTACATAAAGTTGTAACATAGTAATTGTCTTAAACATAAAATTTGGAAATTTGTAAAAGTAAAAATTAAACAAGAAATTAAAAATAATGACAATAGAGAAGTATTAGGTGAATTTTGAAAAATCAAAAGTGAAGGAGTCTTTAGTCTATAGTCAAGAGTTAATAATAAAAGGTAAATGGAAAGTCTGAATTTAAGTGTCTGATGAGACTAGTCTTTTAGTCTCAAATAAATTAAGTCTTTGATAATCATAATTCTTGACAATATTGGAACTGCTTGATGAAGAAGACGATGGAGAAGAAGGACTGAGAAGATGGAAGAAGATAATGTTGTAGTCTAACAAATAAAGTACACGGTATTTGACGTTGATATATATATATATATATATATAGGAAATCTATGATGATGTAGATGATGGAGGAAAAAGAGATGAAAATGAGGATGGGTGACGAAGAAGTGCTTACAAGGACGATGGTAAGATAAGATATGAAGTGCTATGCAGGACAAGGACAGAGGATGAATGTGTTGATAAGTAATGATGATAGAAGACTGCTGAAGATGGATGATGATGATAGATGATAATAGATAATGATAGAAGACAAAGATGGATGATGATATTTTCTTGACATTATTGAAGCTATGCACTGTATATTGATCAAGATGATGAAGAAGAAGAGCTGAGAAGATGAACAAGGGTAATGGATGATGTTAGATGATAATCGTTGAGAGATTACGTTGCTAGATGATGATCGTTGAAAGAAGACAACCGTTGGTAGATAGTGTTGAAGGAGTATGATGATAATTAATGAAAGTTAAAGAATTAAGTAGCTTTTAGATTATCGCAATTAGTCAAAATATAGTTGATAAGATTTTGAAGTTTATTTTGAAGAAACTTGTTGGAACTAAAAGGAGTTGTTGAAACTAAAGCGCGGATGAAGTTGAAGTATATTTTTTTAAAATGGACATCTTTAGTTTTTCGCAATCAAACATATAATGGTCGATTGATCCCGTACTTCCGCAGATGCATTGATCTGTATGATGAAGGCCAAATCTAAGGAGATAGTCAATAAAAGGCCCATGTGCTATAAGGAAGACAGTTACTGATTTATGCATAGATATTAGGTGTCAAGAAACTTTAGGAAGAAATTTGAAAGTTCTGCGACCGGTAATTTCTTCATTCCGGCATTGTTACCAGTTGTGAAAAAAATCTTCTTCAAGTTTTCTCTTTAGAAGTGAAAGTGGTTTGGGAACTATAGTAGATGGTAATAAAGAATCTGATGCCGCTGTTTTTGCCAAATTATCAGCTTTATCATTTCCAAATGTAGCAATATGGGCTTTAGTCCGTCGGAGGTGAGAACGTAGATGAATAGGGAAGGAGGAAAGACGAGTAAGAATTTGTGTAACGGCTATGACCAGCTATTGCTATGGAGAGCGGCTATGACCAACTATTGCTTTAATACTGGATTCGCTATTTGAGAATATTATGCTGCGTACTGGATGGCCTATTGCAAATGCTTTGCTTCTTTTATTGCAAGGAGTTCAGCCTGAAAGACTGAATTTGTAAAAGTGAGTCGAATGCACTGTTGTTTAATTATAACATTATTTTGAAATGCGCAAAAGGTGCAACCAACTCCTATGTCGGATTTAGACCTCTCAGTGTACATTTTAAGGTCAAAATTATCTGATTTTCATGCTGCTATTAAGAAATTCGAAGCAAAAAATGAGGGATGAATGCTGAAGTTATGCAATAATTATTCATATTCTGATGGTTGATAAAGATTCTTATTGAAAGTACGTGGAGTGATCAATCTTGACACTTTAATTTTAATTGTTGCTTTCTTCAAGGTTATTGCAATTGGAGGAATTCCGGTAATTATATGGAGAGCACTATATGGAGTGGTTCTGTAAGCTTTCGAAATGGAAAGAAGAAAAGGTCTTTGAATTGAAAGAAGTTGTTTTTGTGCATTAGAATTTAAAATTAGGCCCCACACTGAGGCTCTATATAGTATTATTTTTTCTGTTACAGTGCAGTACCACTTTTTTACATATATGGAGAGATTCTCTAACTACTGGAAGACGTTTTCCCTAATGCATTTAAAAATATTAATATTTTGTTCTTGAGATACTGTGTTGATGCCAGGACTGCCGTTGATCAATCACTATTCGTAGGTATGTGAGTATATTGTCTATTGCAAATTTTCTTGTGATATTTTAAAGATCGGTTATCTTAGTTTTTTTTTAATGACTTTCTAGGTATTGGGATGTATAGGGCTTTACACTTTCATATAGAAATTTTGAGTTGGTAATTATTTGCCCAATCATTGAAGATTTTCCGTGATTCATTTGAATGTCCTTCAGTTAATTTTTTGACTACTGGCATGAACTGTTAATAAAAAGTCATCGGCATAAGCTTGAGCGTAGGTATGCTGAATATTGTCGAATATTTTATGAACGTAATTAGCTATGAGGTTCCAGAAGGTAGGGCTCAAGCATGAGCCCTGTGGACATTCTTTATTGATTTTGTAGTACTGTATACCGGAACTTCAAGTGTATTGCATATTCTATTGTATAAGTAATCTTTTATTAGATCGAAAATGTCTTTAAATTCAAGGACAAATACAACACAATCAAATGGATTGTAGAATGTAAAACTGTTTCATTCCATAAATGTATGAACCTACGAACCGTCCACTTCGGCTGGCACACCAGTTCAATACCAGAATTTATATTTGCTCACAGATGTTATCACTGTCAAGCGTTTAGCCACAGCTTTGAGGATTGCACCTATAATCACACTGCGCTTACTGCGGTGGCAAACACCAGGCGAGCGAATGTAAATCTAATAGCCCCAACTGCATTTATGCAGTTGAGGCTATTAGATTTATGAAATTGTATTAGATTTACACAGTTGAGCCTGCGAAATAAACAACAAGTATTTTGGCATCAAATATTTATGTGACCATCCCACCTATGTCGACTATTGCGCATCCTACAGAGAAGAAGTTTTGAGAATCAAGAGTTAGTGACATTAGTGGAAAAGGTTTTGCTAGTGAAATTGTTCTTCTTTAGGAATTGTGTTTATCAATTGGGTTCATCTTCTTTAGCAAATGGGTTTTTAAATGACGATCAGCAATGGCTTTTCGGTATCTTGTGCACAGATGCGGCTCATTTTTCATTGCATGGAATAGTCAACACCCAAAGCTGTAGAAACTGGGCAACGCAGAACCTACGTGCCTATTATACTGAGGAGCCCCTACGATCACCGCGTTTAACTGCTTGGAGTGGTTTTATGCATCCATTATTATGCGCCCTTCTTTCTTTCAAGAGCACTGTTCAGAAGCTGGCTGGGAGACCTGTTCAATTACTGGAAACCGCTACTTGCAGCTTTTACAAGAGAAAGTGATACAGCACTAATTTTAACATAATGTCTTTGCCTCAGTGACGTTCATGCAAGATGGGGCAACTCCTCATATCACAAACGAAGTGAAGACGCTCCTAAGAAGGATATTCATGGAAGAGCAATAAATTAACTTGCCGTCATTGCAGAATTGAGTGTCCCCCCTCTCGCTTATCGGACTTAACACCACTTGACTTTGGGCTTTGTGTTTACCGCAATCTAGAAGTTAGAGCTACCGCAATTCGAAGTCTAGAGCTTACTGCAAGAGCCCATCTTATGTGGTGCAGTTAAAGGATGCCATTCGTCACGAAATCTCTTGCATCCATTCAGATATACTACATGCTGCAACAAAAGGTGTTGTAATTCGCTTGCAAACAGCAACTTCTGGTGATGGCGGACATATAGAATAGGAGTAATATGCTTGTAAAACATTTGCCTACATGCAAATAAATATAATTTTCTTTGAAATGTGTGACTTGCTCTCATACAACGCCATCTAGCGACAAAAAGTTTTACTATTTCTTTTCTTTACCAAAAAAAATCCCTTTTCACAAGAATAAGCTTTCCGCAAACCGTGTTCAATTCTACCACTTTCTTCAATTGTTATGAATTTTTTAAGTATTTATAGACTTATGGGACACCCTGTATTTTATAAATTAGATAACCATATTTTATAAATATG
This sequence comes from Stegodyphus mimosarum, assembly GCA_000611955.2. Taxonomy (NCBI): domain Eukaryota; kingdom Metazoa; phylum Arthropoda; class Arachnida; order Araneae; family Eresidae; genus Stegodyphus; species Stegodyphus mimosarum. Next base: position 51,991 of record KK117056.1, read on the forward strand.
ATCATCGGTCCTCGGGGTTAGCGGTAATGACTCTTCTGGTATCAAATAAGGGATTTGTGAAAGTATTTTCTATTTTAATGTACGTAAAACACTCTACGTGAAATATTTATTCGTGCATTTCTGTATTCTAAATTCTGCTTGTGAATCAAGAAATATTTATTGGCATAATTATTTGTCACCAGTTCTTCCCGAAACATTTTTCCTGATGCCTTTGTCCATGATGCTTTATAGAAAATTAATTCAGTGATTCGAGAGCCTATGCTATACACACGCCTCTAAGATAAATAAAAGTTGGCATGAAGAAATAAAAGGAAATTGTACCTCAAGGACAACAAAATGTTCAAGCTACTGAAAAGCAGACTGCATGCTTTTTGCATCATTTACTTTTCCATACTCTTAAGATAATGAATATGGTTGGAAATTCTTGTTTCTGTTCCACTTTCTTGCATACTTTTCATTAGCTAATATTCTCTTTAAAGACTGTTGTCTATATTTTTATATGTTCATAGAATCATTGCTTGGATATATGTAATTCGTTGTTGGGTTAAATGTAATTTTAGGTTTTGATCTTGCGGTAAACGTTTTTGTGAAGGCCAAATATTATCCATAGTCGAAAAATTTCTTTTTACTAAAAATGATGTATTTAGCTGCAAAACTAATTAATTAAGTACACAATTCATCCCATTTAAAAATCCCACATATTTTTAATCCAGGACAAACCTTTGAAACCAATTATAAGCCTTGGAATGTTCGGCCAATCTTGTACATCTGGTAACCCTACGAAGTGTGTTTATACATTTTTAGACCGAATTCAATAAGGCATTTAAAAAAGTAAATGTTTCTAAATAAACGTTTCTGGCAAAAACCTTTTACCTGAAATAAGATATATCGTCGGCTACTGTTGAATTTATTCTTCGTTTAAAATATCGCATGTAAACAAGCTGTAGATTCAAGACTAGATTTTTCCGATTTCCGAACAGAAAGATTCCTCCAATTCCATAATTAAAAAACGTTGTGAAATGCGTGGTAAAAACATTTCAAAGTGCAAAATAAGTAACATTATAATCGGAAAGAAAAAAAAATCAATAATAACTGTTATACCGAAAGCAAACTCCAAACGAATAACCGAAAATCTGACGACTCAGAAATCAAATGCAGAGTCTTTAAATGCATCTATAGCCACAACAAATAAAATAAAAAAGCGAAGATTTGCAAATAAAAAACTAAAAAATATAATCTTCACCAGCTTTTGCTGAGATATATGGGGCTCAACGTAGGACAATTTATAGAACAATGTATGAAAACTATTTAACAAGAGATAAATGAAAATACATTATGACCCTTGATGAAGCGTAGATGTACACTGCGCAAAATTAATTAATTAATTAATTAACTAATTAATAGAATAAAAATAAAAATGAATTCCATATCTACTGGGTCGATTGACGAAATTCAAAGTGTCTTTTTCATGTCGCGAAAGAGCGGCTTAGGATATGTATTAGATTTATATATAGCATTATTCTAATACAGGTATTTTGACCCAAAATCGGACTTTTTTGGAAAGGACATGCCAATTTTTTTGTATATTTTGATTCTACGACTCAAATCATGCCAAACTGTTATGTTTTGTAAAAGTCACGCGAGTAGTTTTAAAAATTTAGCCCTCGAAATTTTGGTTCCTCAGTGTTAATTGAATTTGATACATATTTATTAATATATTTTTTTTATTAAACTTATTTGCTTCCTTCTTTCAGAATTCTAAATAATCCAAATACAGTTCGCACATTTTTATGATTTATTTTAAAAATTTGTATTTTTGAATATTTTATATAATTTTTTCGAAAAACATTTTTATATTATAACCTATAAAATTTTTAACATTATCTTAAAGTAGATGTATTTCTAAGCATACCTACCAAAAATTAGTGTTTTTTATTTGAAATTTCCTAAGATATACATGAATTGATATTTTCGGGCGTTTTGAAATTTGGCGTATATAATATAAGCGCTAATAAGCAAAATATAGTTTACGCACTTTGTTAAAATTATTAGAAAGAATGAACGAGGGTCCCTATTTTTTTTCTTGTGCATCAATGAAAAAAAGGAAATTAAGTAGATTACGATAAATTAAGAATTCCGCCAAGTGAATTATTCTTGGCGTAAACTCAAAAAAAAAAATGCACCAAGATAATTTTTTTAATTTTTCCATAAATTTCTCACTAAAAGTTACAAAATTTAATATCTAGGCATAATCTGAGTCGTATAATCGAAATATGAAAAAAAACATTATATGTTACTTCAGAAAAAGTCCGATTTGTATCAAAATAAGTATGTTAGAATGACTCTATATATAAATCTACTACATATCCTAAGTCGCGCTTTCGTGACATGAAAAACGCAATTTAAATTTCGTCAATCGGCCCAGTAGAACGAGAGATATAGAACTGTCTCCCTCTTTTTTTTTTTCAGTGTTTCTAAATAACTACAATAAAAAAGGTCTATTTATTATCGAAAACGAAGAGTAAAAATTGCACAAGCTTAGTTCCGTCAATGCAAAGAAAATTGCGGTAATGAGTTTATGATTGTAGCAGGATTCTCTTGCAGTGGCAAATTAACAACAAAATGAGTGTAAAAAAATTATAAAATCAACTCGGCGTACTATCAAAATAACGTTTTACACTCGATATTTACAGAAGAAATTCCATTTCTGTATCCAGTGACTTTCAAAGAGTGAAACGTTTGCGAAGACCCCTCACGTTTCGTCTATAGAATATAATTACTTGAAAAGAGCTCTTTCTACGTGCAAACTTGCCACGCTTGATTCTGAAAAGTAGTGGAGGAGGTATGAAAATCAGTACCCCTGAAATTTAAAAAAAAATCTCTCCTGTCATGGAAATTACGATGTAGACTTATACTCCAGAAATAAAGGCAATCAGATCAAATATTTAAAAAAATACTGTTTACGTTTTAGAGATTGATAAAGCGGCTCCGAAATCGTTCTAAAATGTGTAAATATGTGTCTTTATAAAATATACTTGCGATTTATCTAATTTGGTTTCTTACTGGCTGGATTAATTTATTATTGTAACTTCTGTTGCTGTTTGGAATAAATTTAACAACGAAGTGTATGTGATTTTGAAAGCTTCAGCAGTTAAGTTTGTTTTTTGTTTCACTCTCTGTTAGTGATGAGAAAGCTTGACATTTCGAACGTCTATTTCGAGTTCGGAAAAATCAGTGACCGTCTGCGCGGCAAATGTTTTAATAAAAATGTCTCACTATGTCAAAGCGACAGTTTGGAGATGACATCTGCGAAACGTCACTAGGTTGTATTCATTTCATTCGAAGGCGACATCTGGTGGAAGATCACGAGTAGATAGTTCGCTGTTTGGTCGGCGAAAAAACAAAAACTCCCTTGTCTTTATTCTTCTCATCGAATTGTTTTATTATATAAGAAAAAAACTTTACTTTGTTGTAATATATTTCTATGAAGATTCCCTTCTAAGGAAAGAAAATATGATACTATAAGGAATACTTCATATTTTATTCGATTCACACGTTGTAAAGTTGTGTTTAAATAAATAACTTTGCTTAAATTTTACTGATTTAATTCTATTATGAAAATTTAATGTTTGAATCAGTTTAAATATTTCGTTATGTGTGTCATGAGTGTATTACTTCATACTTTGGTATTTTTGCAGACTAATTCTTTGTTTGATTATGGTCTGTTAATAGACACTTAGAGGTCACAAAAACCCTCCCCTCATTTACTTTCCCAACTTCTGTCGTCGTCACCGCACAGAGGGAAAAAGAGGAGTTAAAAAAATTAGCGAACTCGGCCATTTTTCCTCAGCAGTCATTGCCATGGTTATGAAGCCATAAATCATTACCTCGGTTTTTCGGAAAAAAATTACCTTGAAGTGCATATTTAGTAGTGACATATTCTGAAATACTGAAAGAATGAGCAATTGGTGTATGTCATTTAATTTCGAATTATTTTGTAGATTCTGTGGTTTTCATAATGAGAAATACAGTTTAGATAATTCGGTGGTTGGAAAAAATAGCGGATTTGAGATCACGAAGTCGGTGATTCCACCGCTAGATATACACGGAATACTATTAATTAACAAAAACACGCAACATCTTCCACGTCAGAGCAGAAAATTATATTTTTATAATTCGCTATTATTTTTGGCTATATTGACAGAATAAATCTTGTTATTCTACACAGATGGGTTACATTCTACTAATTTTAAAATCATCCAGTTTCTCTGCTGAACTCCTCACACTAGGCTAAAAAAATTGCTCAATTATTATATTAATGTTATTTTTATACTAACGTCTCTTTTTCTCAGAATATAATAAATTTCTCATAAAATAATATAAGGCATTATCTTTATGAGTTCGTAACGTTTACTGTACCCTAGTAAATCTTTATGCGTATTGTACAACAATCTTCAATAAACGTGACATCCATACGTCCCTAAAGAATAGATGAAGCTTGTGGTAGTCTTAAATGTTGTAAGATTATTAGGCATTTTGAAGCCAGAGATGTAGAAAATGTGCAATGTTCTCGTTAGGACTTGGAACTCTGGAGCTTCTTGTTGCTAGCCAGGTGTACCAATACAATGGCACGCTGTAAAAAGCTTAGAAATCAATTAAGCTTTATAGAAACACTGCGAATGTTATAACTTTAAACGACTTCTGTTGCTAGTAAAAATGTAAAATAGTTCGCCTGTAGGGTATTTACGTCTTATCCATATTTAAATGGGAATGAAAAAATTAATTTTCCTAGAAAAGCCTAAAGTACATTTTGAAAGATTTCAGATTTTAACGGTAGCCCAAAAGGGTTTTTTACGCTCTCGCTGAGCTCTTAGTCTACCAGTCTGCTGTTAAAGTTACTCCTGCTACCCTCTTTTGTTTTATTTATTTTTCAAGCTTTAGAATTAAGCAAAGTTTTCTTGGCTTTTAAGCTATACACAGTTCAGCAGCAAAATCACAATCATTTTAAAAGCTGCATACCAGATTATGTTTAAAATTCCCTATGCAATGTTAAGTGTTGACGTACACTTTTTCTGCATTTTTTGTGCAATTTATCATAATAATTTTCAGTTTTCTTAGTAAGTTTATCATATTAATGTTCGGTTTACAAAACTACATTTTTTGTACTTTTTTATCATTAACTTTTATGTGTTAGCTTTATTTATTCAATACCACGTTTCTGAGGCAAATAAAATTCAATTCAAATGTAGAATCACAAAATATTCAATATCATATTTAAAACATCATATTTTTAGCATTTCGATACATTCTTTCGCGCTGAAGATAAAACATGTTTTATCATTCAGTTCGTCAATCAGAAATTTATTATAGTTTTAACAATTAGGAACTAAATAATAAAAAATATATAATGTCTTTCTGTAATAATACTGAAAATTTTTATTTAGATAGATCATGAATTAAATGAATTTTTATTATTTAAATGAATCCAGTTTAAAAATATGAAACAAATAATCTTAAGAAGTGTATCTATTGCTTTCAAATAGTCAGTTAATCCCCAACACACCGACTCAGTTTGAAAGATAAATATCTTTCATTTTGCCGAATGGCAACAGATACGAATGAAAAGTGAAACGACACATTTATAATGATTCGACATGAATTTGCATTTTGAGACCAATAGCCCTTTTGGGTTAAAAACACGAATTTATTTTAAAAGTATAAATCCTTCTGCAAACTTTTCAATCTTTTGGTACAGCGGAAAATATAGGAACGTAGCGCAGAATATACATGTGGATAAAAATTAGAAAGAGCATACATTTTAATACTTTTATATGATACGAGTTTTAACATATGAAATAGCATCATTCCCAGTAAAAATCCTCTAAATATTTATTTTATATTTTAATACATTTATTAACATACTATGACTCAAATTACAATATTTTTTTATTTTATTTTCTTTCTCCGCAATAAGAAGAAAAACATTCCATGAATCCTGTTGTGAAGACCACCTTCATAAGACCTCCTCTTCCACCTTGGAACTATTTGGATATCTTAGAAAGATTTCATTTTATTGCAGGACATTTAGATAATGTGTTTACTTTTGAATTATTATGCCAAATCTTTGAAATTTTCTGTAGCTCATTTTCAGTTTCGTTCACTTTTATTCATTGCTAGTGGACAAAAAAATGTGAGATGCATTTCAGAACCTGAAGGAAGCTTTAACATCTGTTCCAATCCTGTCGTATCCTCAGCTCGACATTTATCCTCAAAACGGATGCGAGCAATGAAAGTGTCAGCTTTGTTTTGTGCCAAGAAATAACAGGCGAAGAACATGTAGTGGCCTACTGGAGCAAGTGCTTGTCTAAACTGGAGAGGAATTACTGTGTCTCCAGGAAAGAGTTGCTCGCCATAGTCAAAGCCGTAGAGAATTTCCACATTATCTATACGGCAGAAAATTCCTGCTCCGCACGGATCATTGGTCTGGCTTTTAAATTTCAAGAATGTTGAGGAAACGCTGAAGCCTTCTGTAGAAGACCTTGTCTAGAAAACCGCCGATATTGTTCCAGGGTCGAGGCTAAAACACGCTGTTTAATCTGGTCGTACGACAAATTACAACACCAACATCGCCTGATCCAGACCCATGGAGCGTCAAAGAAGTCACAGCTGGAAGACCTGACATTAAACCCATAATTGATTTAATGGAGACCTCAAACAGAAAACCTACTTTGCAGGACATTTCGAGCTGCAATGTTGCAATTACTCCCGCAACAAAACTATATTGGGCTTTCCATATTCGAAATGGAGTCTTGTACTGAAAGTTAGAATTGGACAATGAGAAGACTTTTCGATGGCAGTGATATGTCCAAGATCCCAGATGCCGGATGTCTTTAAAGAACTACATAGCAGTCCTACAGGAGGCCACATTGGAATAATGAAGACCTTGCAGAGATTTCGTCAACGCTTCTATTGGAGTAATGCAAAGGATGATGTGCAACAGTGGTGCCCATCTGGCAATACCTGTGCTGCTCGGAAAGGACCGAGGAAACGCAGCCGAGGCAAGCTGGAACGCTGCAATGTAGGAACACCAACGTTTTGCATTTGACATCTTGGGAACTTTGCCACGAATTGTTGATGGCAACAAATACATCCTCGTTGTCATTGATTACTTCATTGAGTGACCTCAAGCATATCTTATTCCTGATCAAGAGGCTGTCGCAGTAGCAGAGGTAATGATACAGCACTAAATTTCCAGGTTCGGAGTGCCTCTTCAGATACATTCCTATAAGGGAAGGAATTTCACCTCGGCTATAATCAAAGAATTATGCAAGGTACTCAGCATTGACAAAACCCAAACGACGTACGCCTTTACATCCCCAATCGGACGGCATGGTAGAGAGGTTTAATCTAACGATCCTTAATAATCTCTCATTAGTGGTTTCCAGAAACCAGCAGTACTGGAACAAGAAGTTACCACTGTTTCTATTGGCTTACCGTTGTGCTGTCCACGAGACTACCGGCTATTCACACCTCAGATGCTCTTCAGTCTTGACCTTAGTCTGCCTTGTGATCTTTTGTTTCGTCACCCTCCAGATGAGCCTTCACCGCCTGAATACATTCAAGATCTGCAGGCCCTCTTTGAAATGATGTACAACTTTGCTCGAGAGCGTGGCAACTTGGCAACGGAGAAAATGAAGAATCTATACGACACCTGAGCTACTGGACATCGTTTCAACGAAGGAGACAAGGTGTGGTTGTGGAACCCGATTCGACGCAAAGGACTCAGTCCTAAATTACAGTCACCTTGGTATGGTCCTTCCACAGTCCTAAAGAGAATGAAGGACGTCGTGGTTCGGATCCGTAAATCACCGAACTCTAAAGCTACAGTCGTTTATTACGACAGGTTAGTTCCTTACTATGGTCATAGTATGTAGTGTATATAATTGTAAATAATAATGTAACTAGTATAAGACCATGGTCCTTTTTGTATTTAGTATTTGATTTATATTTGTTATTTGATAGCATTTGATTTGTATTTAGTATTTGATGGGTATTGTACTTATGAGAGTTTATTAAGTATTGTATGTTACGGATTTTGTATTTATTTAGCTATTTTAATTACAATTCTATTAAAATAGCTAAATAAATACAAATCCGTAATTCTTCCCATTCCCAAGGATGGTGCGTTTATTAAGTATTCGGTTTCGTCTCAAGGCATTGACTTGTCTGGATAAATCATCTAAACGAGCCATCAACTGATCCACTGGCTCGTGGATTCGCCCTGCTGTGACTAGGTGGCGATTTCTACGAGTTGCTTGCTAGGCTTCCTCGAATTTCATAGCGTACACTAGAGCGCTTTCCACATCCGTCATTCGTAGATCTTTCTGTATTTTAGGATTCTGGATGCCATCGATAAAGTATTGCAGGGACAGGATTTCCCTTGTTTTTGTCCAGTACTCCGAAAAGGCGAAGTAGACAGCCTTTCAACATCCGTGCCAGTTATTGGAGTAAATCTGTGGGTTTCTGTTTGCTGGATTTTAATTGAAGCCGACTATAGTGTTTTAAGCATTTTTTCCCAAAGCGCAGCCCCAACGCGCTGGATAAAGCTTCGAAATCTAGCCTCTGGCTTTCTGGAAGAGTCTGAAGGATATCCACTGCGTCTGTTCCCAGAGAAGCGATGAGATTACAGGCCTTAGCTTGGGATTCCCATCCATTTGCTTCCGCCACTATAGAAAATTGCCAGCCAGTCAGAGCAGTGCGAGCCCACGAGTCAGTGGATCAGTTGATGGGTCATTCAGATGATTTATCCAGACAAGTCAATGCCTTGAGACGGTATATTAGTGATAAGAAACCAACCGTAAAGTGCTGGAACTGCGGTGCTTTAGGGCACATGCGAAGGAACTGCCAAACACTAAGCAGGGAAAATAAGACGGAAGATATAAAGACAATTAAATGCCATGAGATGGAAAAGGAGTGACAAGAAACCATAGTGCTGGAACTGTGGAGCTGAAGACCACGTACGAAGGAACTGCAGAACATTCCCGAGATACGGAAAATAAGACCATTTTCCATCAACGAAGGAAGCAGGTAGCAAATTAATGATCATATCGAGGAGCAGAGTTTGTGAAAAACCCCGTTTTAAAACACTCAAGTTTTCAGTAGTGAATGGCAATAATGTAATGGACTATCCATTAATGGGCATATCGATGGAGGTCTTTGCAATATGATCATTGGCACAGGAGCTAATGTTACCATCATTCGGAAAGATTTAGCTGTACAATTTAAACTCATTTGGACGCCATCCTGTGTTACCTTCCAGACTGCGTCCGGTCAGAAAATTGACACGTACGAAGGATTTTTCTGGATAGCAAAAGCAATTCAGAAAAGTTCATTTTATTGCAGGAAATTTAGATAATTTCTTTACTTTTGAATTATTAAGCCAAATCTTTGAAATTTTCTGTAGCTCATTTTCACAGTTTTGTTCACTTTCGTTCATTGCTAGCACAAAGAGTTCTGTCTCCAAATATATCATCATCGAAATGTTTGTGGTGTTTTTGTAGAAAAGTTTTTTTAAATAAAGTGTGCGCTTTCCAGGTGATTGACGAAACCACTTAAGTGAATACATGTCTCAAATATACCAAAATTTTAGGTTTTAATATTTTTTCCCTTAATTTTACGCAACAATTATGAAAATGAAGCATTCATTCTAAATTCATATATGTGAATCTTTGAACTATCATATCGTAAATAAACTGTCAGAATGTTACAATGTATCACATGCGTTGGACATTAAGCAAGATACGTCGTAGCAAGCTAAAAGAATTTACAAAACACGCAATGAGAACAAAATCAAAGGAAAAAGTTTGAAATGTCACTAATAAATCATATGAAGAAAATTCATTTGTCTTGAAGGAAAAGTGAAATTGCAGGTATTAATTACAAGCATGATAAAAATTTCGTTTAGCTATTTAAAGCATATGCTCAAATAAATGAAAATAAATGTTGATTGTATTTCACATAGATTAATCTTTTTATCACTATCGCGTTCCATCACTGTGATAAATGAAGTGCTCATTAAGAAAAGTATGTTTAATTAAATTCTTCAAAGGGGTAAGAACGACCAAAATAAATTGATTAGAATTGTTTTGGTGACAAATTAATTCTCTTTTTCTTAAACAATAAAAACAATGACAAATAGTCTTAGAGTAATATATACTTTTATAATAGAAAAATAGGAGTTAAATTTATGATTTTTTTTCTAATATTTCCGCTCCACTTTAGAAAGAACATCTGAAATAGATTTACTCATACTCAAATTGAAAAATGATGACTTGGTAATCTGTTTACCTATTACTTAAAAAAAACTATTAGATTTTCAAAAATTTCTTTCTAGTTTAGAGGACCATTAAATTGAATTAAAATGTAATTCCTAATAAATATACTGTATTCATTGCTATTGTTCAGAAATAAAATAATTTAGAAGTTAATATATATAGGGTGTCCCATAAGTCTGCAAATATTTTAAAAATTCATAAAAATTGAAAAAATTGAATAGAATTGAACGTGTTTTGCGAAAACGTTATTCTCATGAGGGAAAATGCTTTTAAAGACAAAATAGCTAACATTTTCGTCAAAAGAGGGCGCCGCATAGGTGCAGTAATAATAACATGTAAATCAGAGACCTGTAAATTACAGGTTTTATGATTAACAGCCTATTTCAGATTTTATCTCCTATTTATATATAAAATTCTTCTCATAATTCTCATTCTATTTCCTCTCATACATAAAATTTAATAGTAAATAAAGCATTACTAGTGAAGTTGTTTTATATCAGCCAAGAATCACCGACTGAAGCTTTGCAAAGGTTTCGGAAATGGAAGGGACGGAATAGGGGTTCAGGTGAAATTTATCTTGTCGAAAGGACTTTCCTTATTCGACATTTCGCAGAAACGGGAAGTCTGTGTCATCGCCTTCGTAGTAGTGCACCAAATTTATCAGAGGTGAGTACTTCCGATGTGGCTTCGCAGATTGACATCCAACAGATTGAAAGGAACAAATCATCGAGGGCAGTAAGTATATGCGGGAAGTGTTATGGAACGCTTACATACCGAAGACCGCATTCTTCACAGAGTTTTAAAATTTTACCCTTACAAGTTGCAATCAGTCTCTTATGAAATGACAAAGGTATTCCATATGAATTCACAAATTGGGCTTTATCGCAAATATTTCGGACAGCTGAGGCTCATTTTTCATTGCATGGAGCAGTCAACACTCGTAACTGTAGAATAAGGAGAACCGCTTGCCCATACTGAGAAGCCTCTACATTCATCGCGTTTAACTGTTTGGTGTGATTTTATGCATTTATTACTGTGGATCCTTTTTGATTGAAACAGCGCTGTTCAAAACCTGGCTGGAAGAACTGCTCAATTTCTAGATAATGTTACTTGCAAATCCTGCAGTAAAAAGTGATACTGTACATACTGGAACATAATGCCCTTGAAACAGTGATGTTCATGCAAGACAAGGCACTTCCGCATATCACAACGGAAGTGAAAGCGTTCCTAATAAGAATTTCACCGAAGAGCGTTTAATTAGCCGTCATGTAGAAATGAGTTCCTCCCCTCGCTGGCTGGTCTTAACACCAGTTGATGTCAAGTCCAAAATGTATCGCAATAGCCCGCATGCTGTAGTTAACGCCTGTTGTAACTCGCTTGCAAACTGTAGTTTGTGCTGATGCGAACATATAGAATAAGAATGTTGTCTACATGCAAATAAATATAATTTTCCTTGAAATATGCGATTTGCTTTTGTACAGCTCCCTTTGTAGACAAAAATGTTAACCTTTTTTTTACCAAAAATAATCTCCCTTCACGAGGATAATTTTTCGTAAACCTAGTTCAATTCTACCAATTCCTTCAATTTTTATGGATTTTTAAATATATGGGACACTCCGTATATTTATTCAATATTTCTTCTGAGTGTTAAACTGTAGAATGGCAAGTCTCGAGTTTACTCTTCTCAACCCTTTTATATGAGCTGCCTGTATATGAGTTGCGTTTTAATAAATTCTAAAACAAAGGCAAAACAATATTATAAAGTTTTGTTACTGCTCTCAAATCGCTCAGTTTCTTACACTGAGAAGCCATTTATTTTCTATAATTTAAAGGTCTTCTGTACAAGATTAATAGCAGAGTTCAATATTATAAGTTCGAATGTCTATCAATCTGCAAAGATGACGCTGTAGTATGACATAATGCAGAGAAAGGAATAAATTGGATAAGTTAGGAAGATCAGATGAGCGTGTTAACGCCAAAATAAATAAATAAATAAAATACTCGTACAATCTGAGAATTCAATCGGAAGATACGAATCTTAAGATGTAGTCCATATGCAACAACTTTCAATAAATATTTAGGATTCAAAGAGCCTCCTTTTCACCATCCTCTGTTAATTAAAGGTAGTTTATATATTCACGTTTCATTGTTGTATGTCTTACTCAAATTTCTTAATGCAGAACATGGTCAGCAGCAGAAGACTGTTAACAGAAAACAACATTATCAGTTACTTACCAAACAAAGCATTAATTAGTTACGCTTTCAGAAATTTCTCTTTATCTTTCTTGCAAACCTCCATCTTAAAGAAGAGAATCAGTATTTCTCAGAAATGCGATAGAGCTTAGATAAAACATTACAGAGTTAAAAAAATAAATAAAATCTCTCAAATGGTTTTAAAAAATACATCTTCTAGCATTGGATGAGGGAAGTTTGTTTAGGAGAGAAGTGTTTGCCTTTTGTATTAGTAATTCTGTATCATTAAATTATAAAGAACATACACATTTCTTAAGATATCCGACTACATTCTAATCGTCCATTTTGATGATATTTGTAAAGATGTTTTTACTTTATTTTAAAGCTTATACATTAAGCTTTTCAAAACTATTTTGTTTTGTCTCTCCAGTGGTTAAAAGCAGTATTAAGGCTGTTGGTGTTCTTCGCCGTGAATCGAAAGTGTGTGTATAAGAACACAAAAGTTGATGCTAAAGGTACGCAGACTATTTTGAATAATTTTAAAATGAGAATGTTTCATTTAAATACTTTTGATGATGCTCAAAAGATGACTTTCAAGCTTTCTGTGTTTTTTTTAAATGCTAGGGAACAAGATCAGTTTTGAATTTATTTTTGAAAATACTTAGCAACATTTTCGTGTCCTTCTGCTTGTATTTGAATTACATTAAAACTATTTTTTGAACTTGAACTTTTTGAACTTTAAACTTGAGTTTTTCAACTTTTCGAAAAAAATAATCTGTAACTTAAAATATTACTAAAGTAATTTTATGAAACTTTCCCCGAATAGACTATGAAATAAAAAACATGTAAATTATATTAACTAAAAGTTTAGGTTTACGTAGGTATGTAAAGTTTTTCAGACAATTTTATAAATGAAAAGACAGAAATGTCTCAAAAAAAAGCTCAAACAAGAAATGTACTCAAACAGAAATATTTAACAGAAATTTTGTTTATCACTTAGATTTTAGTCCATTTAATCAAGGAACAAAAATTAAAGTAAAATATTGAGAAATATTTTTGTGGCAATATATCCAGTAACCCTGAAATTTAACACATTTTTAACCCAAAATATGAGAAAACGCTAGAAATTATACTTTGATAATATGTTTATTGCCTATTTCTATCATTTTAAGTAGTATTCAACTAAATAACACCAATAATAGGTTTATTTATACTATTTTCCAAGGTCTGGGTGTTAAATGTAGTCGGATACCTTTTTTCCATGATATTTCATGCTCAGAAAGATAATATCAAGGCTGCTTTAAAATTTTACATTAAAGAACAAGAATCATCTTACGCTGAACAGTGCGACACAATACGTCTCCATCATTTCTCATTATAAGTTCTCCATAATTATAATTAATTTCTATTCGATCCATTTTTAATAGTTTTACTACTGCAATCCAAAATATCCGAATTTTAAATTATAAAAAACTTTCATTGAGCTTATTTGAAATATACTGATGTTAGTTATACTTAATTGTTGAAAATGCCAGAAGTCATGTCAGATCGTCGTTACATTGTTACCTCATTACGAGTGGAATGAAACTTTAACTTGAGTAAGGCTGTAGAGTCATTAGAGAATTTTGAAAGCAGGAGATGAAAAAAATGAGCAATGTCCTCGCCAGGACTCGAACCTGGACCTCTCGAATACGCGCTGAGTGTGCTACAACGAAGTTACAAGTTATTATGAGTGTGCTACCTTTACACCACGAAGGCATGCAGAAAGGAGGGAGAAAATACCTTATGTACTCCCATTTTCAAATGGCGACCGGGGATTAGGGGAACAATCGCCAAATCCTAGTGGTGAAAAATCATCATCAAACACCTTTTGTTCTTAGTTCGGGCACCACTGTAGAGTTATTAAGTTTTTTTATGCGGGAGACATGAAAAATGAGCAATGCTTTAGCAGGGACTCGAACCTGGACTTCTCGAATACCCTCCGATTGTGCTACCGTTACAGCACAAAAGCATGCAGAAAGGAGGGCTGAAATACCTCCTACTCTGTGCTGAAATATGCCCTACGAAACACCGAAAATTTTTATACTTTATGTAAAGAAATACGTATTTAAGTCAACTACTTAATGCGCATACAGGTGTGTTTCATAAAAGCGTTATTTAAAACATCTGAAAAATTTTCAGCTTCGTTTTTAATTTTTAGGTTTTTTAGAGAGTTAAAGGCAATGGATAAAAATGTATTACGTCAATGAATTGTTAAATGAAAACAATGAATAGAAAAGAAGTTTAAAAGTACAACGCAAAATATATTCATAATCAAATATGATTGACCGTACATATTTATATGTGAAACAAAATAATACTGCTTTGCATGTAAATTTATTTACTCAGTTTGTTTCATATTTTTTTTCTAAAAGGCTGTTTGAAAGCTTTCGTGATCTTTTCAGTTTCATTTTTAATTAAGATTTTCTATAAAGTTAAATTTTTAATGGTACTTATATATTATTGCAACCACTTTGGTAGAAGTCTCCAAAATTTTCAGAATGCCAAGCAACCATGAGCATAAGAATGTTTCAATCAATAAATATTGCCATTTTTATGTGTTCTATTTGCTGTATTTCAAAAGCCACTCGTTTTTACAGGTAAATCATGACACTTTTTGTCTCAATTTTAAAATATACGCTTATGGAATTTGCCAGTAATTTACCTTTAAAATTTCTGCAGGAATATTTCCCGCAAAATCACTAAAGGGCTCAATTATACTGAATCCTTTGTTAAAAATAATGGCCATGAAATTTCCGCAAGATCAAAAGAAATAAAAATCAGCTTGTAAATAAGTTCCTTGACTGAGTTTCAAAGTTAGACAGCAAAACATATGGTTAGAGGAGAAAACCTCGTAGCAAAAACATCGCCGACGAAAACATCGCGGAGAAAACTACGCAAGGGGAAAACGCCGTCGTACTAAACATCCTGAGAGAAAACAAAGTAAAGAGAACAACATTGTAATTCTAAAATATCGTAGTACAAAACACCGTTGTTGAAAATAAAGCTAATCAAAAACTTCGCAGTTTAAAAACATCGTCGTCAAAAAATATCGTGATAAAAAAATAAAGAACCTGCAAATCATCGCATGACGATAACATAAAAAAATATGTTCTGCAGGCTTTAAAAGTTGTAAGTGCATAATCTCATAATAATTTGTGAGATGAAGAAGGAATGAGGAATATTTTGTTTCCATGTTTTTGAATTAACATAAATTTTTGCTGAAAAATTAAAAAGGAAACTTGCGCATCAGAAACTGAAAATGGCTAGAAAACTGATGCTACTTATAGCAATTGACACAATTTTATTATTTGAAATTAATTAAACAATTTGAATAGAGGTAACCGCATGCCGTTATTAATCTTCTTTTTCCAACCTTTTTTAACTATATTTTGAGTGAAAAATACCAATAAAACTTAATAAAAGAAATTATTTAAATAATGACATTTATTAGTTAACTATATTAGTTTAAAATTCTGTTGACTGCTATACTTAGCGTTATTTTTAGTTTTGGATATCCTTCTTATTTTTTCAGCAAAAATTTATTATTTAATTTAAAAGATTTGAAGTATAAAAGTAAAAATATTCATCGTTCCTTCTCCATCTCACAAATCATTATGAGAATATGCATTTACAAATTTCAAATTCTGAAAAACACATGTCTGCGATGTTATCGTCATGCGATGATTTGCAGGTGCTTTATTTTTTACCACGATATTTTTGACAACAATGTTTTTTAACTGTTAAGTTTCTAAATCACTTCATTGTCGACGACGATGGTTTTGTGCAACGAAGTTTTAGAACTGCGATGCTTTTCCCTTGCTTTGTTTTCTTCCAGGATGTTTTGCAGGACGACATTTTCGCCTTGCGTTCTTTACTCCGCGATGTTTTCTTCCACGATGTATTTATTTGCTGCGATGTGTTCTGCGGACGGCATGAAATTTCCACAAGAACAAAAGAAATGAAAACCAGATTGTAAATAAGTTGACTGATTTTCGAGGTTAGACAGTAAAATATATACATTTAGTTTTTCTGTAAAATATAAATGTAATATTTATGAATGCAATAAAAATTTTTTAAAGTTGAATTGAAATGCAATTATCATTTTTCATCCGTAAAATATCGCCAAATTGAGCCCAGATGGTTTTACTAATTTTGTTGGTATCCTTTTAGTAATTAATGAAGTGTATGCTTTTGATGCAAACCCCCATATTCATATGAGAGACCAGAGCGTTTATGCAACGTTATGTGGTTACTAAACGATTTACTCTGGGTTCGAATTATTTACACGTTGTTTTAACGTACATCTGACTAATATCTGAAACCTAACAGTAAATAGCGATGTTATAAAAAACGAGTGCTCTAGAGAAGTGGCTTCAAACTGGTGGCCTGTTGATCTCATGCGGGCCCCGAAGCATTTAATGCAGTCCACAAATACATTTTTCGCAAATTAATTAACATTATAATGACAGGAATATGAACAAAATGGGTAAGATTTGAATGGCTTCGAATACTATTTTATATTTTCTTCATTAGTAAATACGAATGTAAGTAACGCTCTAGAAAATTTAGCAATGGAGCTATTAATGTACACTGTGAGATAAAAGTTTTTATTAAATATTATTTCTAATTTTCAAAGGACCTTCAGTCACGAAAGTTTTCAACAAGAACAATCTCTTCGTTTGGCATGCATTTACATGTGACTAGTGTTCCCTGTAACTGAAAATTAATAAGTCTATGAAAAGAATCAGACTGCCGATGAGTATATATAATTGATGATGAAGATAAATTTGAAGTAATTTTTATCCAAGATTATAAACTTTATGAAAATAAATGCCCCTGAGGTGTTGTATCTGAATAATGTAGTAAGGAACAAAGAAGTTTATAATTATTTACTTAAAACATGTATCTTTTTTATATGCTTCACAGAAAAATGTAATAAAGAAAAGAAAGAGAATATGTTGTCATTTATTATTCTCAAGGTTTTGTCTCTCTTGTAAAATTTCGTATATTTCTTTCTCGTTTAAATTAAAATGTAAATTAATTTAGTGGTTATTTCAATATATTACAATTATTTGAATAAATGGGAATTAGAAAATTTTAATATTTAACTGTCAATACGTTTAAATTAGAAATTGTAACCAATAAAAATTTCTTGTAGATGAGAACCTTTAGATTTCTGGCAGATGATAAGTATAAATTAATTTTTTTTCATTATTTTTATATGTATGTTTTTACAAATATATAATATAGTTTTTAAATTTAACTAAGCAAATTTTGTTTTGAGAGCACTTTTTTTTAAATTGCGGGCCGTCAACTACTTTTGAGATCTCGCATTTGGCCCAAGTGTAGTTTGAGTTTGAGAACACTGCTGCAGAGACTAGTGCGTTAACCAATAAATAAATAAGCACTATTGACTAAACGTATGAGTAACTTCGGCACAAAATTGTGTGCGAGTGTTTTGAATTAAGATATTCTTATCATCGTTGGAGGAATTGCTTTTAAAGGTTGCAGATCATAAGATATATTAGACACTAATAAATGGAAATAATCACTAATCACTGAGAATATAAAAATTCAGTGATCCCAACAAATGATTCAGATTTACGATTTTGAAATAAAATGATGCAATTAATATTTGCTTATTAATAAAGAAACTTCAAAATGTATTGAACATTTCTATAAAATTAAACTTCATTTAATGTTGAATTAGCTTTTAAATCATAAATAAATGGCCTTTTCTTTATTTTTTAAATCTTCAATAAAGTAATGCTCTATTTTATAGTTTGCTTCATATTTGCTTGAATTTAAAAAGGCTGTTTTTAAGGACATTTATGGATTTTCCACTGCCGAAATAAAAGTATTCTGAATCTTCGGCGTTTCTATATTTTTCTTATTTATTTGCCTTTCTTTTCGGACGCATTTTCACATGGACTTTTACCGCAAAGTCTCATGCAAAAAATGAACAAGGAAAAGGAAATTCTTCAAACGCGATTCGAGGCAGAACCGGACGCCGAAACATTTCCTACCAGGGGAGTTTTTCTGAAAAGTTGATAGAAAAATTGAGTAAACAAGATCTTCGCTGCATCGCAAGGAGTCGATAACGTGAAAAGCATATGAGTTGGCGCTTTAGTTGCCCCGGAGTACTGCTTTGCCCCGGAGTACTGCTGCATAAATATAACTTATTTCTGCACCATACAGCTTTGAAGTCAGTCTGCTTGCTATGAAAATTTATGTTATTCTGAGTTCAATATAAATAAACTGATTGAATGCATTTCCAACACCTTTTCTTAGAAATTTCCGGATTTTACTTTGATGTTGAATTTTTATATACATGTCCTAAAATTATTCATAGCGTTCTTAAGAACTAACCCTATTTTCTTTATTTTTATGTATTTAAAATTATTATTCATTCAGTCCCACTACAAGCAGCTTGAGCTTTTTTATTACAAATTAAGAGTTTTAAATTCAAAGCAAGTTTACAGTTTAAAGTAAATCTGATAACTATTTTCAATAAATGCATTTATAGTTAGTTCAAAGTAAAACTTATTTAAGATCAATCCTTCAGAACAATATTTTAAGATAACGCGGGTTTGAATTGCGTCTCTCTTTTGTATATGTGGAATATGTTTAATAAATGTATTGGAAACTTTCCGAAGATCTGAAACTGTTTAATAAATTAGCAGAAAACTCTGTTAGTCTGTAAGTGCCGGAGCATCGGAGCTAAAGAGTGATGCATCGAATAAAACATAAATTACATGCAAATGTTACCTTTTTTTAACATTCAATGTCTCCAAATTTACACAAATCTATTACAGAAAACATTTAATTTTTTATGTCTTTTTTAGTGGTATTTATACCATTTACAATTTCGAATATAATCAGAAATAGTATTTTTTTCATAGGCAAGCAGATAATATATACTTTGCAAACAAAGTTCGTAAAGTTACATATCTGCAACTACAGTACATTTAAACACGCGCAGGTAGATTCAAAAGATTCTGGCATCACATATAAACATTACTTGGCAATACATTCCCTCTGAAGACATATAATTACAGTACTTGATGAATAAATTTAGAAGTTTCATTAGGGAAACTGCATGCATTTTTCTTTTGAGTGTATGCTTAAGTGGTTTAAAATTGAGTATCGTTCAGTGATTAAATTGCTTTGGGTTAAGACCTCAGTACCCTTTTAATACCCTCCAATCATGCGCATGCTGATTTTTTGTACTCATTATTCTTCAATGATAAAGAGGCTAAAACCATTCCGCATGGCCAAGAGTCCTCAAAAGATGATTGTGTGACAGAAGATAAAAGGCAAGGAGGTATCAGCAAGATTGTATCCATCTGAAACAATATTTTCATTAATCCTGCGAGAGCGTGTTCAAATGGAACATGTCTCTGAATGATGGGTATACCGAACTGCATTCCGCAATTCAAAACCAGCAATGTGGACTTATTCTAGAGCTTGATCCTACGGAAATTCACGCAGTCTCACAGACATAGCTGGCCTTAACTATGTTTGAAACCTTTGTTATGAAGCTCCTTTACAATGAAAAATTGTATTTTAATTTAATTATCACTGTTTGTAAGAGTATAACAGGATGGTATATTTTTACTTTAACTTCTTCTTGCTATACTTTTGATATTCCTCACCAGAATGAAAATTTAATTGGTTGTATATTTAAGCTGCGGTTCCTGGATCTTGAGAGAACATTGTTCCTGGAATGCCCGCTGCTGACAGCTCTATTTTAATGTAACAATCTCAGCTTTGTGTTCTCTTGCCATCGATACTTTAGCTAACATTTTCAACATTGCTCATTAAACCATGCGAAAGATGTATGAATGTATATAGCAATCGCATTAAAAATAAACTATTAAAATTTCTCTCTTTTTTGGATGTATATCTAGCCGGAAATGTTCGGATATATCTGCGCATTTTCTCTTTCTCATGATTCTCTCAGCAACATTTTATCTTCTTACTTTATCTTAAAAATGCGGTTTATAATACGTACATAACAACAAAATGTGCACTATCAGTAATTATTTAATCAGTTAAGATTTTGAATCTACAATTGATTATTATTATTTACGTTAGTTCATTGGTACTAAGTTCAAAAGTTTAAACTCAAGATAAATAGCCAGTATGAAATGGAAGAAAGGAACAGCCATTAATTGGCGTAGATTTTGTGGAATACCTTAAAAAGTGTTTTCGCTTTCCGAAGGATTTCGTGGTGTAATTGGAAGCATACTCGGCGCGTATCGAGAAATCCCTGGTTCGATTCCCGGCCAGTGCATTGTATATTTTTTACATCTCCGTCATCACAATAACCTATTAACTTTATAACCATATCAGTTTCAAGGTGAGTTTGATTTATAACAACCTGCAAAATCTATGAAATATTTTGGTTTGAAAGAGAAAAATTTATGTCAGTTCTCCCTTGAAATCGATAATGCTTCATTTAAAATCCGAAGTAAACAAAATTGCTTGCTCGGCTGGCTATATTGTTTGGTTTATGTGATTAGGAAAAAGCATACAAGAGATGGGCCTGCCTAAGGCCTGGCTAAGGGAAGGCAGACTTCATTCTGCACATCATATAAACAACAAAAGTTCATAGTCGTTTGCTAGGATTTGAAACCATTTTATTTGTTAGTTTCAAGCTGTTGTAACCACTAAACTCCTAGAAGCAGCTAAGCATGTGACGGTACTAGTTGTATGCAACTAAATACGTAAGCTGCTAAATAAGTCAAAACTGTGTACTTTTTTAATAGTATAGCAATTTTTTAAATATGATGAATTTTAAGAAGAACTATTTTTCTATTTTGTTTCTTTCATCAACTTTATAAACAAATCTTGCTTGCAATAAAGCTACTTTTAAAGAGCAGTAAGGAGTAATTCAGTAAATTATCGAAGTTGAAATAGCAGATCAAATAGCAGATCATCTATAGCTTATATCAAAGTAAAGATGCAAAGTAAAAGTTTGAAAATTAGCTAATCAATATATATACTATTCATTTTTAAGCAACGCAGGTGTTACAGGTGCTTATTCTCTATATATAGTACTCAGCTAATTTTCAAACTTTTGCTACGCATCTTTACTTTGATACAAGCTATAGATGATCTGTTATTTCATCTTCGATAATTTGAATTCCTCCTCACTTCTCTTAAAAAGAGGCTTTATTGCAGGTAAGATTTGTTTATAAAATCGATGAAATAAATAAAATAAAAAATAATTCTTAAAATTCATCATATTTAAAAAACCTTCTTTGTATTTGCTTATATTATGAGAATAAAGAAAGTACTTTCATTCTTTCTTGCCATCAAAATATATCCCTAATTTATTGTCTAGAACAATAAAGACAATATATGACATAATAGAAATATGTTTATACTAGGTACTGAAGATACGATAATGATAATAGGAACTATTATCATTATCGTATCTTCAGTACATCCAGTAGTTATCCATTTCCTGACTGGCAGAAAAATATCTCTGACGATATTTAGCGATATTTCCTTAAAAATCGAGCAAAAACTGTAAACACCTTTTTTTGCGGAAAGAGACATCCGAAGAGTTATTTGAAAATTAAACTTTAAACTGGGATGTATGTGTAGCTTAAAGACAGAGCCCCTTTATCTGATAGAGAAAATACCTGACTATTTCTAGACAATCTGCACAAGAATTCTAGAAATAATATTAAAATGCAGGGATTGTACAAAAGTCTGGACGATTGTAAAAATGAATCATTACTCTTTCCGAAATTCTATATTTGTGTGTAACAGTACTTTGCAAGAGGCTTCTTTTTTTAAACCTAGATGTAGTAATTTTGTAGATGGTAGTTAAACTGCAGTAACAAGATAAATTAAGTGCAGGATACGTGAGAAAAGCTTCTATATAAGCAAGAGTATGGCATGCGTCGGGATCTCATATTAAAGAGATAACTACGGTTTAAAATGATGACAAAGCACTTGAGGATTATCTGGTTAGCAAAGGGGATTAAGCTGAATTGCATTACCCAAAGTCGGTAGACAAAGAAGTTATACGTTTTCTGACGCTCATGTTCAGGGACTTCACTTAACTTACAGAAGTGGGAGAAATGAATATACAGAGAACGTCAGGAATAGTTGATTTTGAGCAGACTATGAATTAGTGACATCACACGTTCAAAGATTTCTGGACGGAAAGAGCAAACCTTGTAAATACAGCCTTGTTACTATCAAGATTATTGCAAAGCTCTCGGAAACTGTTATCTACGAAAAGGGAGGAATGTCCTCCTGAAGAATGCTTAAGGGAATATCTTCCTAACGACCGTTTAAAGGCAAATTACCAGTATTCACATTTTAAAACTTGCTAGTAATCAGGTAGCTATTTGTTAGGGTTCAAACCCGGGTAGAACTACCAGTGTTTAACAATTTTGGCGTTCTGCCATTGGTTGACAATCTCATGTCAGCAGAAAAAACATCTAAACTGTAGTCGAGAACGCCAGAATTTCAGCAAATAGCAAAGCTCTTATGTAATGCTAAGTGCGGCGTTAAGATTCAGTTTAAATGCTGATTCTTGACGTGTTTGTATAGAATATGAACTCTAAATACTGCTATTAGCATCTTGAGAATGGGATCGTTATACTTGTGGATCTATTGGAGAATAGGAAGTCGTACAATTAAATAAACGTGCGCTTCTGCACGCACTGATGGAAAGGAAAGTGATTGCCAACAGAAAGCGCCATGAAGTCTTAAAACTGCACTTGACGTTCTTAAATGGTGCATTTGGTGTCTTGACTGTTTTATGTTTGTAGACGATAATATTTATCCGTACAAAGATAAATTTGTGAAGGTGTTTCTCTAAAGCAAGAATATTCGCAGAATAAAATGCCTACCAGAAACTGAAGTTCTGTATTTAAATCCGACAGACAGTCTCTGTGATACGTTAGAAACAGTTTGCGTGAAATTTGCATCCTTTAACAATTTGTAATGACTTAGAAACTACTTAACCGCTGAATAGAATTCACAACCATAAAAATGATTTCATTCTTTAATTTCAAGCTTAAAATCTTCATAATATCTGAATTAGAATTATTTATGATCACTTACTATCATTACATCCAAAATGCTACTTTATTGCATTCAAAATCTTATACATATTCATCGCATTCAAAATCTTATGCAAATTTGCCCATTTATTGTATTCAAAATTTTAATCTTATTACAAGACACACATACTTTTCTCTCATTATTCAGATGCATAAATATGAACTTTGCGTCTAAATTTCGTGTGCTTTTTAAAATTATTCTTGATTAAGAGATTATTCATTCAAGTGTTATTTGCTGTTTATCCAAATTTCCCTTCTCATTCACAAAATTAACTCCAAGAAATAACTTTTAGTTGAAGACATAAAATTGGACACTAAGTTGATTAACACAAATGGTCTGCTTAATGTATTCCGCAATTGCGAGAGAGGATAAGTTGAAAATTATAAAACGCTAGTGTGTTCGTGTCGGAGGGCGCTGTGCCGCTGAAACTTTAAGATCTGCGCTAATTTCCTCGACTTCCTTGAAGGGGTTCAGATCTTCCTTAATTTTTTTGCAGCTAGTTAGTGCTGCTTTTGTCTTTATGATTCTTAATTGATTTTAATGTTGAACAAGTGAGGACTGATTATAGTACTTAGAAATATTTCAATTTCTTCGGGAAAACTCGTTTCTTTTTTGTTTTCGCTAATCAGTAAAATGAGACTTTTTAGTGTAGAAATATGCCGTTATGAAGATGCAGGTACTGCTAGGATAAAATTACTATGGTGAAATTTGCGTCTAAGTACATCTGAATAAAGATTTGTTTCCATGTACCGGGTAACCACTGTAAGTGGAGCAATTACTGTTAATGAAGCTTACTCCTTAGCAAGTTGTCTTTTAAGTTGAGCGATTATTAGCTCCTGGTCTGTTAAAATGGGTATGGGATTTGGAAATTCTTTTATTTGGTGCAGTTTGCTAAGTTTAGTTTACTCTCCATTTCTTGGACACTTCTAAGGAAAAGATATCTTCTGCGTTTTTCTTAAGGTCGTCCAATCTTGTTAGAGAAAAAGGATTGACTGCATGAGGGTGAGAAGCAATATTTGGAGATAAGAAGCATTAAATATGAAGAAGTTTCTTTTGCTAGAGGAGCTGTTTTCCAGTACATTCATTACCTTGAAAAATATTTAAAGTTTGAACAGAATTCAATTTTCAAAACTTTAACAAATGCAAAAGTAGATATAGATATAAATTTTAATCCAACACAGTATAAACAAGAAATTTTTAATGACATATTATTAAACATACAAATATAAATCATAAAATTCATTAGACAGAAGAAACAAGAAGCAATACAATAATATTTCATAACCAACGGTTTATGTTATTCTTTGTTAAGCAGATACTTGTTGGAAAAATTACCTTAATATTGTTTTTCCGTGTACAGTATCGCCTCGCTGGATAATACTGCAATACTTTCACTGGCACGGAAGACAAATAGTTGTGAAATTTTAGGCAGCTTAGATAGTTCCAAGGGGGCTTCATTTAAAATTTTTTTAAATATGTTATTAAATTGTTGGAAGTTAAAAATAAATGAAATGCAGAAATCGAAGCAGAACGAAGGACTAATTTAGATTGATGTTATGGAAGATAATACTCATTATTATTGATATGAAGCGTGCGAGTGTATGAAGTAGTTAAAATGTTCTGTAGACTGCAGTACAACAAGTGCATGCATATTGAATTATAATACTTAATTTTTATAAAAATGCTTATAAAAACTAATAGAAAGTGGTGCAAAATCTGGCGGACCACATGAAAGTCTACAGTTTAAGCGTTATTAATTAAATGTTGTAGAGTGTCTGAGGAAACAAATTTAGGAATTAAAAGATTCAAAATAAAGCTAAAACTTTTTTTCCTGTATACAGCTGAAAAACTTTTCCTGGCCTTCTCTAGAAGTCTTCTTCAGGCATCTCTACTTTTGGCAACTGTTTTCCAGTTTTAGCCTTTAAAATGTTAAACTCGTTTTCAACACAATGAATTCATCTTAGCGGGGGTCTGCCCTGTGGTCTATTTCCCATGGGTTTTGGCAGAAAGATTTTCTTGCAGCAAAGCTCTTCATTCATTCTAGCCAAATGGCCAGCCCATTTAAGTCTCTATAATTTGACGAATTGTACAATATCAGGTTATTTGTAAATTTTATGAGTTCTAAAGTAGTTCTTCGTCTACATGATCCATTTACTTGGATCCCACCAAGAATACAACGTAAGATCTTTCGCCAAACATTCCCAGAGCTTCCTTATCACCTGATGTCAATGCCCTAGTCTCTCATGTATAAGTCAAGATAGATCTTATACGACTTTTGTAAAGATGCAATTTAGTTCTTAATTTAAGAAAGCTGGATTTTAAATAACTCTTCAGGGCATAAAAATCTCTATTTGAAGCAATGATTCTTTTATATATTTCTGGGGGCAACACAGTTTTACTATTTACTATTTACATATTATATTTCTTTCTGTTAAATAACTGAATAAAATTGTTTAAAAGTTTACTATCTTACTTGGTACTGTATTTCGGTTGACAGCACTATTAAAAGGAGTAGCTGACGAACTGCACAAAACATATTCTTTTCAAATACATAATCCGCGAGAAGTTATCTTCGCACATGCGCGAAGAAGAAATATAATAATCTAGCTGTTAGGCATTTAAAAATAATGTAAAAGCGTAGCTGTTAGGCTATTTGGTAAGGTATAAAATACATTTTCCTCCATTTTTACTGTCTCGGTACTAAAATATAATAGAACACATAAGATATGTTTTAGCATTGTTCAGCGTTGAAGGCAATGTTTTACACTGATAATTTAAAGTACTAAATTTTCTAACGTTGTGCAAGAACAAATATAATGTTTGTTTTTTACACAATGCTTTGCTAGTCCACAATAGGCTAATATGCTCATTGGTAACTGAGAGTTAACTATATACTCTCAAGTACGAAACTTCTCCAGAGATTAAAATCGATAAAAATTGATTTCCAGCATTTATGGAAGCAATATTTATTCATTTGTCATTCACCAGATACAAGTTTAGAAAAGATGCTTTTTAATAATCTATCCATGAATTTAGTTTAGAGTGGTACTGAAAAGTCAATTAGTAACCAAACAACACAAAATTAATTTAGTAAACTTGTGATTGTTTGGCGCAAACAGTGGCGAAAAAACTTTGCAAGTGATAAATAAATATTTTTAAATAATGCGGTGTTTGTTCATTTAAATAAATAATTCATGCCCATATAAATATTCAGAAACATTCTTTACTGTCTGGAACTATTCAACTGTAAATATAGCTTCAGATACTGTTTCTGCAGTTATCGATATAAGAAACATTTTAGCTAGTCTTACATTGCTTCAATTTTGTTCACTTTGTTCTTTCTTGTTATCATTTCCCTTTCAATTATCTTTTCCCCACATTTTCTGATGCATGATCGATTACAACTGGAAAGGGAAATAGTGTATCATAGCATAACTGGCGAAATTTGCATTACAAGAACTCGAGTACAAGTGTACGAGACATCTAAAATTTCTAGTTGTTCTTTACAGTAGTTCTAGCTGCAAGCATTTTTTCCACAAAAAAAGATATGTTCGTTATCAAACAATCTGAAGTTTTGCTAATTATGAAGTTATAGAATTGAAGGACGAGGACGTACCCCAAAAGTGTTAAGGAGATAAATTTCGATGGAAATCCCTTCCATTAAAATGAGAAGAATAACTAATCCATGCTTCTAAACAGAAAAGAAAACTTTGCAGAATAGGAAATTTTTCTTTGAAGGTTTTTAAATGACAGAAAGTACACAGTTTAAGTGTCTAATGTACGGCAAGTTTCTACTGCGATAGTTATATCTACGATTTGAAAGCAATCAATAAAAGCCTATTTTAGAAACACGCCAGTAAAAATAGATATAAATGCATCCACTAAAAAAGTATAAGGTATAAAAGGTCACTATTCATTACATTTCATACAAGTTTCCAAGTTACGTTACGTTACTAAATATACAAACCATAAAACCCGTGGCATTTCAAATGTTTGCATATAAATATAGTTCTTTGTATATAGTTCTTCATGTGAAACAAGTTTTCCTTCTTTCCTCTCTCAGAGATCATAATTAGAAATATTTATGTGTATTTGATATTTCTGAACCCGTCATACTCACTACAGTGCGACGAAATACAAGTTTTTAACATAAAATATTTCACGAAACAGAAAATTATATCCGTCATGACTCGGAATTTCGAGTAAACTGAAATACACAAAGCTGATAGGTCAAAATCAAATGTGAGTTGCGACTTGCGTAAGTTTATATTTCGCTCATAATTCAAGTACGAGTTGCAACTTGCGTAAGTGCGCATCGTGCTCATTCCTGGTAAGTAGAATTGCTGCACTTTACTACCCGAGACGAGTGTATCATGTAAAGAATTTTTCTTTCCTTAACTCGCGTCTTCAAGATCTAAATCGCAGCACATCTGGGTAGTAATCAGAAGCTCCACAGTATGAATCCTTGTGAAGTCATTTTTGACGTTTTGCATATTTTTCGCTCAGAAAATTTTAAATCGCCCTACAAATGGCAACCGACTGAAAATGTGGTGGGGATAGCTGTGTATTTGCTGATAAGGCCCCCTAATCTAAAATTACTTTTGAAGTTCCGGAGAAAATGTAAGGAATTTTCTCTGTCCTTAAGAGAGGCTTTCGTATTGTTATAGAAAACATAGCCAGTTAGCAGTCAGAAGCTCCGTAGTTCGAATCCCTGGAAGAGCACTTTTGTTCTTTCTTGTTTCTGCTTCGAAATAAAGCTAATGATTCTACAACCAAGGAAAACTATAAGAAACTGCGCAGTGCTGATAAGTGGGTTAATGACATGAATAGAAAAGGTTACGGCTCTTCTTAAGAAGAACTGTTGTAATACACATAGCTTCGAGCTTTGAATTAGAGATAATTCAGTTCTTAAGAGAGAAATTAATACTGATCTACAGTAATAGTCTATAGATACGGACAA
>KK117056.1:80654-104995 GCA_000611955.2 Stegodyphus mimosarum
AGAGGGTCAGAACCATTCGCTCATTGAACTGGATCTGTTCTATTTTATGACTCACCGCTGACTAACAATAAACTTGATGGAAAAGATCCGGTATTTAGAATGAATCGAGCGGTTAGTGAAGACGGAACGAAAAGCGGAAAGAATCGAATAAACAGCGGCATCGAGAACGGTTATCGAGGTAGGACAAGCAGCGAAAAGAATACAACGAGCATTGGAATCGGAAGAATTGACTTAATCAAACGCTAACTCTGTGAACGTTTTGTTAATGTAGTTTTGACATTTCCTAAAATATTTTCTAACAGTTTTAAACCTAAATTTTAAAACCTTAACAATTAATAACCAAAATTTTCTAGCAATAAAATCTAATAACAAACAAACAAAAGAACTAACAATAAAATCCTGTAGTAAAAAAAAAACTTCAAAAAGTTGGGAAATGACAAAAATTAAACTCACTTTTAACATGGGAGGATAAACAGTCTTTTCTTCTGTAAATCGAGAATCGAACCTATCACGTTTTCACAAGAGCTGTCGATTGGTGATCTCTAAAAGAACTCCGCTCAGTTTTCTCGAGTGAGTCGTTCGCTCGCTCTGCAAAATGAAGCAGTTCGTGAATGAATAGCACATCTCTATTCCCAGCACGCTTCCAACAGGAGCTTTTAGCGAACTGTAAAAGAGCTACCACTCCGTTTCCAGGAACCACTGAGTATTCGCTCTGTAAAATGAAATGGTTTTTTGAATCGGTTATCAAGTGAATCATTTAACTCTACTATTCTAACTTCTTATCATCAAATAAGAAAATAGGTATCGATTTTATATGTTTAAATCTGATAAACCTTATAGAAATTGGCATTGTATTTACAGATGGCAGTAGGTGAAAAGATCAAATTTTAAATCATCTTTTGTGGTATTCTGATTTCACTAACATTTTTAATTTACAGAACGACTTGAAATCAAAACATGTTGCTAAGCTATTACAGGGATAAAATAGTATACCATGTTTTTAAAATATAGAGTATAATGTTATCTTCGAAAGCATTAAATGATTAACGTATTATGAACCATTCTGCTAGAAGTATGATGTCGGTTATTTATAGAACATTCCTTCATACAATGGTTTGAAACTAGCAGATTTTTTTTCCAAACTAATTTATTTCAAGTAATTGCACATTGCAAAGGTTTGTGCAGTTTAATTTCCAAAGTTTTAAGAAAGCTGATAAAAATTCAACATTTGCCTCAAAATTTCACAGAAAAAAACTTAAAAAAGAGGAACAAAATCAGGCGAAATCTTTAAAAATGATAAATTTTGAGACTATTAAAATATAAAATAAAACTATACAAAGAAATCGAGTTTTTATGTTGGCTTTCTCTCAGAAACAAAGAAAAAATACAGTGTTTGACAAACTTCCAAAATTTATAGTGAATTCGTTCTGCTAGGATTCTGAATTTTAACTTTTAGTCGCATACTTGTTTTTCAGTTAAAGGTTCTATGATCAATATTCATGTTACTAATATAGACAGTACACGTAAACGGTTAAAATTGCTGCTGGTTCGAAAAGAGGACTTTTTTTATAATTAGGTAAGATATTCTTACGAATTTTGTACTTAGATAGCTAGTTTTAATAGAATTATAATTAAAATTGTTGTGTTTCCTTGTGCAATGCAGCGCTACACAAATTTTAAGATAAAGCCATTCCTGAAAAATAAAAATACAGAAGCACGTGCATTTAATATTAAGTAAATGGATATCTCGGTAATTTGTATTCAAACTGAACAAGAATAATTGACCACTGTGTTAACTATGAACATAATTCCGGGCTCATATTTTGCTTTCCGGAAATCTCGAGAAGCAGAAATTACTAGCAAGATCTCGCGCGACCAGTTGAACTCTAATAAAAGGTCGGAGAGACAGTTGCTTAGTTAGCTGTTGTTGTTGCGAATTCAGCATGAGATCGGATTAGCTTTCTCTTCGTATTGTGTTACATTTTCAAGATTTTAGTAGTTTGTAATATAACTGCTGATTATATTGTATGATATTGTGAACACTTTTGATTATCTCTGAGGAAAATTCCAGCATTCTGTTTTATTTCTTTTGATAAGAGTATGCTTTATTACTCCTTTATCAGACTAGTGCATTCGATCTATTATGATTCCGTACTCACACAACAATATCCTTTAACGATAATATAACTTTTCGCTACAGCATTTGCCATTAACGTGGTCATTTAATATTGATAATTTTATTTTATCAGACATAAAATGTGTAAATGTTGTTAATGCTGCTGTAAAATGAATAGGCGTAACTATATATCAGCTAGCGTAACTAATTAATTTAAAAATATTTTCATTCGTAGTGACACAGATAAATGCTTTAGCACGGCCTGAAACCTTTGTACAAATTATATACAGAAATTTTTTAAAAAGGGAATGTTATAAAATTTTTACTAGCATCAAATATTAAAAACTGTTTTTACATGCGTACGGTGTAACAGCTTTAAATATTGTTGCTAATCGTTTGTTCAATTTAAATAGACGAACATTAATCTGAATCTGAATGGCAATGTTTTAAACGCACGAAGACTACAAATATATCTATTTTTAAAATAGTTTCCAATTCGTTTTCTCTTCTTGCTTGTATACCGTCATTTTAAGTGTTAAATATAGTTCATCATTGAACGCAATATTATTTATACAGATTATTACATTGTAGAGACATTAGGTTTATTTCGAAGCAGGAGAGGTGAAAAATAAGCAACGCCTTCGCCGGG
The DNA here is from genome assembly GCA_000611955.2 of Stegodyphus mimosarum. NCBI lineage: Eukaryota > Metazoa > Arthropoda > Arachnida > Araneae > Eresidae > Stegodyphus > Stegodyphus mimosarum. Next base: position 83,420 of record KK117056.1, read on the forward strand.
AATCGAACCACGGACCTCTCGGTTACGCGTCGAGCATGCAGACCACTACACCACGAAGGCATGCGAAGAAGGCGGGAGAAATACCTTATAACATCTCGTTAATATTGAAATGCTTTATTTTATTAGTTCATCACTGAACGTAATATTAGTAATACGAGATTATTACTTCCTGTTAATAGAAAATTGCTTTATTTTATTAGTTCATCCCTGAACGTAATATTAGTTATAAGACGTTATTAGTTTCTGTTAATATTTAATTGCCTTATTTTACTACTGCATTGGATAGTATATTTAATTTTCATTTTAGTTGTTCAACAGTAAAGATATATAGCGTATCCATTGTTCTATGTTGTTATTTTTATTTTAGTCGGAATAAATGTGGCAGTAAGTATGAATGTCATATAATTTAAACATTATAGCATTTATAATTTAAACATTATATATATTTAAACATTTTAACATATAGGCATTTTTGAGGTTTGTTCATTTAAGAGAGTGCATTTAATTCTGTGACTCCTGAGAGCATTAATTAATTACAGTAATTAAATTGAGCTACTTTGAGGAAGCATAAAAAACAGAGTGTTCATAAATTTAAAAAACAGAAATAATGTCCTATTTAGGAAGAGCTCGCAAGGAAGATTTGCAAAATCTAGCGGCTGAATTGGGAATTCATGTGACTGCAGATTTAAAAATAGTCGATTTAAAACAGAAAATTGTTGAAAGCAGAGATTATGATGATCTATTCGTCAAAGGAGTCTTAGAACACAATAATAGAAGAACGGAAAGAGAAGGAGGAAAGAAAAGAACGTAGGAGGCAGGAAGAAGCAGAAGAGCGAAGAAGGAAAGAACAGTACGAATTAGAGAGATTAAGACTTGAAGCCGAGATAAAGTAGTCTCAAACTAACGGACAGATCCGGCCAAAACGGAGCTGCGTCACCAGAAATTCGATGACAAGAAAGGAGATATCAGTCTACATTTGATACTGTTTGAAAGGCAGGCAGAATGGGCTCAAATTAATAAAGAAGAATTTGTATCTCATTTACAAAGACTACTTCCTTACGAAGCAACACAGTTAATAGCTAGAGAACCCTCCGATAAAGCTAAAGACTATGAGCATGTGAAGAATTTATTATTAAAACGGTTTCAGCTAAGCCCGAAAAAATTCAGACAAAAATTCATAAAACATCAAAAGTGTACAGAATCCACATGAATGGATTTCAACTACGAAACAGAAAATTATTTCAAAGAACGGGTGACTGGCTTAGGAGTTGAGACTTTTGATCAGTTGCTAGACTTAATGTTGATTGACCAACTTAACGTCGAGTCCCTTCCGAAATTCGAGATCATATTCTTGACGAGTGGGTAGAGATTATTTCATCCAAGAAATTAGCTGAAAAACGTGATGCCTATGAAAACGTCCGCGGAAACTTTCCAAATAGGCTTGTAGTAGAACAGCAGAAAGAAAGATACAATTCACAAACTCAAAGTAAAGTAAGTTCGGATAATAAAAATAAAACTGAAAATAAATGGTCATCAGGATTTAATTCGCAAAGCGGTTCCACCGACCTACAAGTTCACGTCCGGATGATAAATATGAAAAACGAAAGGCTCTACAATGTTATCAACGTGGATCCTATCAACATTTAAGACCTCAATGTCCAAAACTTAAGAATAGCACTGAATCTCCTGCTAATCTTAACAGAATTTGTGCAAAACCAGACGATAAATTTTTATTACCTTATACAAGTATGGGTTACGTAAATTGTTATAGAATTCCTATATTAAGGGATTCAGGCGCGAGTATTGATATACTTTGTCGCAAATGCATCACGCTGGAAATGCTGACAGGAGAAAATGTGTGGGTGCAACAATCATTAGACTTGAATCCAACCTGTTTACCATTGGCTGAGGTTGAACTAAATTGTGATCTCGGACGAGACTGGAATTAAACATGGAAGATGAAGCTCTCATGAAATTAGTAAACATTAACTCAAAAGAAGTTTTACGACTTCAGCATAGTGATAATGAACTATCTAAAATCATCCAAGAAGTTAAAGAAGGTACATGCAAAAATGAGAACTATAGTTTGACAGTAAAAGATGTTTTAGTTTAAAAAAACGACAGATAAAATGGGCAAATGGGCTGTGAAAAACAGCTTGCAGCTATACCTGAAAAACTCAAGCCCTCAATGATAAAGATGTGGCACGAAAGGACTTTCGGTCATTTGGGTGTCAAAAACACCAAAGACAGGCTACCTAGACATTTTTATTGGACGAGGTGTTACAAAGAAACCAAAGATTTTGTAAAAACCTGTGATGCTTGTCAGCGCTGTGGGAAGGGAAATGACAAAATGAAGGCTCCAATGACGTTAGAACCAGTTATTTCCGAAATATTCATTAAAATAAATGTCGATGTTGTTGGTCCGCTACCTATTTCAAAGACTGGAAAAAATATATTATTACAGCTCTGTGTATGTCGTCCAAATACCGAAATGCTGTTGAGGCGACAGATATTTCTTTGCCTTCTCTTAAAGTAAATGAGAAAGCCAAGTTCATAAACTTTCGAATTTTACAGAACGTTTCCCTTCGGAAAAAGTCTCTCCGTTGGGAAGAGGTTGTAACAGTTTTAAATATTGTTGCTAATCGTTTGTTCAATTTAAATAGACGAACATTAATATGAATCTGAATGGCAATGTTTTAAACGCACGAAGACTGCAAATATATCTATTTTTAAAATAGTTTCCAATTCGTTTTCTCTTCTTGCTTGTATACCGTCATTTTAAGTGTTAAATATAGTTCATCATTGAACGCAATATTATTTATACAGATTATTACATTGTAGAGACATTAGGTTTATTTCGAAGCAGGAGAGGTGAAAAATAAGCAACGCCTTCGCCGGGAATCGAACCACGGACCTCTCGGTTACGCGTCGAGCATGCAGACCACTACACCACGAAGGCATGCGAAGAAGGCGGGAGAAATACCTTATAACATCTCGTTAATATTGAAATGCTTTATTTTATTAGTTCATCACTGAACGTAATATTAGTAATACGAGATTATTACGTCCTGTTAATAGAAAATTGCTTTATTTTATTAGTTCATCCCTGAACGTAATATTAGTTATAAGACGTTATTAGTTTCTGTTAATATTTAATTGCCTTATTTTACTACTGCATTGGATAGTATATTTAATTTTCATTTTAGTTGTTCAACAGTAAAGATATATAGCGTATCCATTGTTCTATGTTGTTATTTTTATTTTAGTCGGAATAAATGTGGCAGTAAGTATGAATGTCATATAATTTAAACATTATAGCATTTATAATTTAAACATTATATATATTTAAACATTTTAACATATAGGCATTTTTGAGGTTTGTTCATTTAAGAGAGTGCATTTAATTCTGTGACTCCTGAGAGCATTAATTAATTACAGTAATTAAATTGAGCTACTTTGAGGAAGCATAAAAAACAGAGTGTTCATAAATTTAAAAAACAGAAATAATGTCCTATTTAGGAAGAGCTCGCAAGGAAGATTTGCAAAATCTAGCGGCTGAATTGGGAATTCATGTGACTGCAGATTTAAAAATAGTCGATTTAAAACAGAAAATTGTTGAAAGCAGAGATTATGATGATCTATTCGTCAAAGGAGTCTTAGAACACAATAATAGAAGAACGGAAAGAGAAGGAGGAAAGAAAAGAACGTAGGAGGCAGGAAGAAGCAGAAGAGCGAAGAAGGAAAGAACAGTACGAATTAGAGAGATTAAGACTTGAAGCCGAGATAAAGTAGTCTCAAACTAACGGACAGATCCGGCCAAAACGGAGCTGCGTCACCAGAAATTCGATGACAAGAAAGGAGATATCAGTCTACATTTGATACTGTTTGAAAGGCAGGCAGAATGGGCTCAAATTAATAAAGAAGAATTTGTATCTCATTTACAAAGACTACTTCCTTACGAAGCAACACAGTTAATAGCTAGAGAACCCTCCGATAAAGCTAAAGACTATGAGCATGTGAAGAATTTATTATTAAAACGGTTTCAGCTAAGCCCGAAAAAATTCAGACAAAAATTCATAAAACATCAAAAGTGTACAGAATCCACATGAATGGATTTCAACTACGAAACAGAAAATTATTTCAAAGAACGGGTGACTGGCTTAGGAGTTGAGACTTTTGATCAGTTGCTAGACTTAATGTTGATTGACCAACTTAACGTCGAGTCCCTTCCGAAATTCGAGATCATATTCTTGACGAGTGGGTAGAGATTATTTCATCCAAGAAATTAGCTGAAAAACGTGATGCCTATGAAAACGTCCGCGGAAACTTTCCAAATAGGCTTGTAGTAGAACAGCAGAAAGAAAGATACAATTCACAAACTCAAAGTAAAGTAAGTTCGGATAATAAAAATAAAACTGAAAATAAATGGTCATCAGGATTTAATTCGCAAAGCGGTTCCACCGACCTACAAGTTCACGTCCGGATGATAAATATGAAAAACGAAAGGCTCTACAATGTTATCAACGTGGATCCTATCAACATTTAAGACCTCAATGTCCAAAACTTAAGAATAGCACTGAATCTCCTGCTAATCTTAACAGAATTTGTGCAAAACCAGACGATAAATTTTTATTACCTTATACAAGTATGGGTTACGTAAATTGTTATAGAATTCCTATATTAAGGGATTCAGGCGCGAGTATTGATATACTTTGTCGCAAATGCATCACGCTGGAAATGCTGACAGGAGAAAATGTGTGGGTGCAACAATCATTAGACTTGAATCCAACCTGTTTACCATTGGCTGAGGTTGAACTAAATTGTGATCTCGGACGAGACTGGAATTAAACATGGAAGATGAAGCTCTCATGAAATTAGTAAACATTAACTCAAAAGAAGTTTTACGACTTCAGCATAGTGATAATGAACTATCTAAAATCATCCAAGAAGTTAAAGAAGGTACATGCAAAAATGAGAACTATAGTTTGACAGTAAAAGATGTTTTAGTTTAAAAAAACGACAGATAAAATGGGCAAATGGGCTGTGAAAAACAGCTTGCAGCTATACCTGAAAAACTCAAGCCCTCAATGATAAAGATGTGGCACGAAAGGACTTTCGGTCATTTGGGTGTCAAAAACACCAAAGACAGGCTACCTAGACATTTTTATTGGACGAGGTGTTACAAAGAAACCAAAGATTTTGTAAAAACCTGTGATGCTTGTCAGCGCTGTGGGAAGGGAAATGACAAAATGAAGGCTCCAATGACGTTAGAACCAGTTATTTCCGAAATATTCATTAAAATAAATGTCGATGTTGTTGGTCCGCTACCTATTTCAAAGACTGGAAAAAATATATTATTACAGCTCTGTGTATGTCGTCCAAATACCGAAATGCTGTTGAGGCGACAGATATTTCTTTGCCTTCTCTTAAAGTAAATGAGAAAGCCAAGTTCATAAACTTTCGAATTTTACAGAACGTTTCCCTTCGGAAAAAGTCTCTCCGTTGGGAAGAGGTTGTAACAGTTTTAAATATTGTTGCTAATCGTTTGTACAATTTAAATACACGAGCATTAATATGTATCTGAATGGTAACGTTTTAAACGCACGAAGAATGTAAATATATTTACTTTTAAAATAGTGTGGAATTCGTTTTCTTTTCTTGCTTTTATGTCGCCATTTTAAGTGTTAAATAAAGTTTTTGCTGTTTTCCATCAATGGAGTTTGCTTCATTTGCGAAGGAAGTATCACAACGGGTTCAATTACAGTTCTTCTCAGTATGGCATAGCACAATTAGTACTTACCATTTCAAATTTCTAAGAACTTGCTAAAGTTGTAAGCTCGCACAATAATCTCTAAACATTCCCAATATTCTGAACTAAATTAAGAATTAATGCTCTCTTCGGTCTTATATAGCTTTCCCCGTCCGCCGGGAAAATTCTAGTACCTTCGATTTCTCACGAAAACCATCTCCAGCTTAACGCGAGCAGCCATTTACTTGACTGTGAAATGGATTTACCCCTGTAACTCTGTGTTTCCGGGGATACTTCGCTCTCTTGAGGTCTTTCATGTTATACAATAGATACTACAATTTCCATTTAATTTCACTCAAATTATTCACATGTACAGAAAGTTCGTAACGCTGTGTAGGGATTTATTTAATTTAAGTAACAGTTTGGTTAAAATAACCTTCCTCTTCTTTCGTTTTCACTCACGCTTTTCTGCCAGAATGCTAATAAGCTAGCACGCATGTATTCAAATGAGATAGAAAGAAGTGCTTTTTAAGAGAAGCTCTTGGAAAGTGTTTTTAGAGCGTGTTATGCCTGTTTGAAGGCCACTTTGCTATTTTGAACGACTAGCGATTTGATTCTGTGGCGTTGAGTACGTCTAGCCATTAGGCTTCTTTTCGCCAGCTTCTATGAATCAGACACTTTCTGCGCCTTAAATTATCTTGTGAGCCGTAAGGCTAAATTTAATACGTTTTGTTTTAAATTCAACGTTTGTAGCATTCATTATTTTAATTAACCAAATTATTTTTAGTTTGAACTTTCCTATCGATATCTCAAAGTTTCAGTTGCTGCTCGAATTTAGCGCGAGTGAGATATTTATGCAAATCGCATATATCTGTTAGCAGTTAAAAGGCAGGAGTTAACGAGGGGAAAGACAGAGCCTTGGATTTATCGCCGTAAGGCTGTGCGCGCAAAGATTTCCTCTGTCTACTGAAAGTTCGCCTTTATAGGCATTTGCAATTACCAGTGTTTGCTAGTGAAATTCGCATAATTGCATTTCACTAAGAGTTAAGCTTCCCTCGCCGTCCTACTTAGAATTAAGTCAGGGAATTGAATTTGTTAACACACTTTATTTTCATATTATTTTAGTTCAGCCCAAGTAGTGGCTTACTCTCAATTTGAAGAGTTGTAAATATTTGAATTAAAGGGTCACTTTTAAACCCTCCTTCTGACTTTGTAGTTCTTCAACACTAAAGGACATAGCCTAGATCTGCTCACTGTCCTCCACATAAGGTTTCACAGTTTATGCTCACGAAAAGAGTCAAGAGATTGAAGGAGAAACCTTACACTGGCGCCCGAACAACTAAAAGGATGGAAGGAAGTTGGAATATGCCTACTACATCCCAGAATACAGCTGCAATGCCTGATGGATTTGGATTCATAGTGGAAACCATCAGAGCAGCCATGAAGCCGGCAGTAGTTTTTGATGCCAGAGGACCTGTGAACACATTCCTGGAAAAGTTAGAAGCGCATTTTTTGCTGTATCCAGTTCCGGAACATCAGAAGGTCATATTAGCGACAGGAGCATTGAGGGGCCAAGCAGCGACCTGGTATAAGTGCATCGGAAAATGTCTGCTGGGAGAACCAGGAACGCCGACTTACACGTACGAGAATTTTAAACTAGCAATTTTGAGAGCGTTTCCTGTGGTTAAAGACCGTGCGAAACTCGAAGCTGAATTGTTTAGCAAGTATCAACAGCGGGTGGATGAACTATCGGAATTTATTTTGAGAAAAATACAAGTCTTTAAATTATTGTATGGCACGAGGCCGGACCCGGAGATTATCCAGATAATCCTGCCCAGATTGTTACCATCTATACAAGATTTCATGGAGCTAAGAAATCCCGTGACGCTGGACAAGCTGTTTGAACTCGCCGTACAATTCGAGAGCCGGCGAGCGGCCGAAAATCAACGGAGACAATCGTATGAACAGCGGCTGCAGGGGAACCAGAATGCCGAAGGAAGAAACAGACGATGGCCGAGAACTACTGGTACCAGTCAAAATGCGAGCGGTCAACCGCGCCAAGTACAGCGCCAACAAAATAATTCCAACTACGGAAGAAAATCATTCTCCCCAGGCAGAAGCCAGCAACAGAAGAAAACACCCGCAAAGCATTTAAACTACTAAGGAATATTGCGGGGAAGGGGGTGCAATGTTCCGAGGAGAAGAAAAATCCCTCTGAAGTACAGCTAAATACGGTCATGGTGAGAAACATTGAATTACCGAGACTGCAGTTACTAATTAACAACGTACCCGCTACAGCTCTGTTGGATACCGGCGCTCAAGGAAGCTGTTTGGCAGAAGAATTTTTTAAGAAGCACTTTCGTAGATATCGTCTGCATAGCGTGGAAGGAATGAAGGTGGTAGCAGCCCAAGGAAAAACGTGTCAATGCATGGGAAAAATCGAGCTGTACATCAAAATCGGCGAAGAACAAAAAAAAATTATGTTTCTTGTAGTGAAGAACCTCCAAGCATCGGTTATTTTAGGAACAGATTTCTTTGCAGCTGTGGATGCGAAAATCGATTTTGAAAACTCCACCTTGCAAGTAACCATGGACCCAGTTAAAAAGAAATCAACACCTCCCCCTGAAGTGGATTTAAGCCATCTAACGCCCGAAGAACAGGACAAGTTTCGGGAATTGGTAAGTAATTTCGCTGATTTATTTGATGATATTCCAGGATTCACCCAGATCGTAGCACACGAAATTAAATTAACTACGGATGAACCTATACGTCAGCGTCCTTACAAGTACGACAAAGTTAAGGAGGAAATAATAAAATACCATATTGATGAAATGTTAAGAAACAAAATAATAACTCCTATTTCTAGTGCATATGCGAGTCCGGTGGTTTTATGTAAGAAAAATAATGATTTGCCGTTAACTGATCCATTAAGGTACAGGTTCGCTATTGACTACAGAAAGCTTAATAGTATAACAAAATTTCCAACTTACCCACTTCCGGTAATTGATGAAATTCTAAGAAGTATTAAATCAACAAAATACATAACCACGCTAGATTTGACATCCGGATATTTTCAGATAAGCATAAAGCCGGAAGATGTTCACAAAACAGCATTCATAACAAAATACGGTACATATGGCTTTTTGCGTATGCCTTTTGGATTGTCGGGAGCCCCGGCCACGTTTCAGAGGTGCATGGACAAAATTTTAAGGCCGGTAATAGGAAAAAGTACATTTATTTATCTTGACGATATAATTGTTACTTCAGAGTCGCTGGAAGAACATATTAAAGACCTTCGAGAAGTCTTTACTCTTTTGAAAGATGCAGGACTTAAAGTGAACATTAAGAAATGTAAATTCGCGGCAAAAGAACTCAAATATTTAGGGTACAAAATTTCTCAAAGGGGGATCGAAACAGATAAATCTAAAGTTATAGCAGTGAAAAATTACCCAATTCCGAATACAGCCAAAAAGTTAGCGACTTTCTTGGGTATGTGCTCATATTATAGAATTTTTATTAAAAATTTCGCAGAAATTGCTGAACCATTGTTAAAGTTGAGAAGGAAAAGAGTTCGTTTTGCGTGGTCTTCAGAAGCAAACGCCGCGTTTGAGAAGTTAAAAGAATCTTTAATTAATGCACCGGTTCTAAAGTTCCCAGAGAAAGACAAGGGTCTAGAAATTTATGCAGACGCATCAGATTACGCAATCGGAGCCGTGTTAACACAAAATAGAAAAGCGATTGCCTTTTTTAGTCGTACATTGAATGATACGCAAAGAAATTATTCGGCAACGGAGCGTGAAACTTTAGCAGTGCTCGCAGCTGTTCAAAAATTTTGTGTATATTTTGGGAGTTCTCCCGTAACAGTATATTCAGATCATGCGGCAGTTACCAGATTATTTTCAGGAAAGAATCTTTCGCCACGCTTAATTCGGTGGACCCTAAAGTTGCAAGAATTTAATCTCATTATCAAACACACACCGGGAAAAGACAATGTAGTGGCCGACGCATTATCTAGAATAAAGTTAGACGAGAACGGCGAGAAAGTAAAAATAGCGATGCTTCAGGCAAAGGTCATTGACTCTCGAGAGACTGTAATAGAAGAAATTGCTAGGGATCCCGAATTCGGAAATATTTATAATTATTTAAAAGACCCAGATAACTTCCAGCATATAGACATTAATGCAATACGAAGCAGAGCACAGAACTATGAAATCATTGATGGTCTCTTATTTTATACTAAAGTTACGAATCAAAATAGTGAATACAGACCAGTCATCCCGGCCAAATTAATTTTAAGTATCTTGCAAGAGCTCCACGATTCGCCTGTCTCGGGCCATTTTGGAATTAGAAAAACAATACAACGCGTACGCGAGGCGGTATATTTTCCGCAATTACAAAAGATAGTTAAAAATTACTGCCAGACTTGTCACACGTGTCAGATAAATAATGACGTAAATTTCCGCCCGGCCGGGTTATTAACTAGTATTGAGTCTAGGTTCCCCAATGAAATAATTGGTATTGACCTCTTAGGCCCCTACCCCAGGAGTCATGTAAATAAGGCACGATTTTTATTAGTCATTGTGGATCATTTCAGTAAATGGGTTGAGTTGATACCACTTAAGCGGGCTTCAGCAAAAGTCGTTGCAGATTCGTTTTTGAACAAATATATTTTAAGATATGGATGTCCAGCGAGGGTGATTAGCGATAATGGTCCCCAGTTTGTAAGCAGTACATTTAAAATGATGTGTGACAAGTTGGGCATTAAGCATATGAAAATGGTACCCTACCGCCCACAATCAAATATAGCGGAACGGGTAAATAAGAATATTGTAAAATTGATTAGAAATTATGTGCAAAAGCACCATTCTAACTGGGATGACTGCGTCGAAGAATTTGCATTCGCCCTCAGAACGGCTAAGCACGAGACAACGAAGAAATCCCCCGCCGAATTGTTTTTGGGCAGGAAGATAATGACCCCCTTAGATAAATTATTTTATGTGAAAGATAGAGCGCCGGAATTTCAAATGGGTGAAATAGAAAAAATGTTGAAGGAGGCAGAAAAGTGCTCCCGGGAAGCGCAAAAGAAACAAAAGATTTACTACGATTCAAAAAGAAGAACCGTAGAATATAAAGTGGGGGAGGAGGTGTTGAAACAAGCCCACGCACTTTCATGCGCAGCAAAAGATAAGGTCGCAAAATTTTGCCCAAGATGGCATGGTCCTTTTGAAATTACAAGAATAGTTGAATGCCGTGCATATTTAAAGAATGAGAAGGGCGAAGAGACTGTGGCAAATTTCGATCAAATTAAACATTATTATCGAAGAGCTAATAATAATATTTTGAAAGACATGTTGCAGGGTCCAGCCTCACAGAATTTTTCTAAGATTCAAGAGCCCCAACCAGGTCCCTCAAAAACAAGAGAACCCAGTTTGAAAAGGAGGTTACCAGAAGAGAGGAAGCCGCAGCCAAAGAAAAGACCACCCCAAAAAGAAAAAAGGACAAACGCTAAGCAACAGTCTCAGCAACCAAAGCGTCTAAGGAAGGAACGTCCAAATGAAAACACTATGAAAGCTCCACCACTACGGAGGGAACAGAACGGCGAGAAGCGAGCCGCCGAAGGTGCCAACCCACAACGAAGGAGCCTACGAGTGCAGGAGAAGGAACGAGCCAGTCTGGAGAGGGAGCAAAGACTTCAGCACAAACGGAAAGCGCCACCCACCATTCGTCCCAACAAGGTGTTTCTGGAGGAAAGAAGATCGACCAAACGAAAGGCAGCCCCAGAGTTTCAATCTAGGAGTAACAAGCAAAGAATAGCCCAAGCCACAGTATATCCAACCTTTCAGGAATGGACAAAAAAACGCCTAAAAGACTGGCAGAAAGATAAGTAGATTCTTTATTTTCTTTTAAAATTCACACAGTTATGTTTCTGATTTAAGTGCAAGTTGCAGATTTAAAAGGGAAGTTACCCGAGTCAAAAGCCGGTTGCCGAAAGCGTAAAGGACACGCTTGAAGGAACAACTTAATTATGCAGCGGAAGAAATTCGAGAGTTCAGTTGAAAAACTGTGAGACTTCGTGAAATGTTCTTTGTAATCCAGAACATGGGATTCATCGATTTTAGTCAAAAGACTCTCTGTAAATAGGAAATTGAATTGTGTTAATTAAAAGCAACTAGTACGTAAGTTGTATAGCAAAACTGTTGTATTATATTTTTCTATGTATAAATAATGAATGCATTTAATGTAAAACTGTTTTCTATGTAATGCATGATTTGTTGTAAGCCTTAAGCACTGGTTTTGTTTATATCGAATATTTTGGAAAAGCGTAAAGGATACGCAAGTTAAAATTAAAATGTAATGTAAAAGCGTAAAGCGCGCTAAATTAGAAAGTGAATATATAAGTGTTATTTAACGCAATGAGCATTTAAAGAAAATTTGAATTGAAGATTGAAAGAATGAATTATATGTATGAAATGCAATTGAAATGTTTGAATGTTGTACGTAGTGTTCTCTGGTTTCACACAAAAGTTTAAAGTTCATTTCATGTTAGAACCTCAGGGCATTTCAGATTTGTTTTAGGGGAAGTCTGAGGTCTTGAAAGTCGAAGAATTAACCCCAATAGAATTGAAGTCAGGTGGTAGTTGTGAACACTTGACAAAGTAAAACTGCGTGTTTTTCACAAACACTACATTTGGCCAGAGAACAAGGGGGAAGTTTTAAAAATGAATGAGTGTAAAATGAATGCGTTTGGCGAAAAGCGCTAATAGAAATTAAAAAACGCGAATACCTAAAGCGCGAATAAAAGTCATTACGGAAAGCATCAGAGGAAGGGAATGTTGTACTTTTCAGGTGAAATGTACTTATAACATGAAATTAAAATTTATTTCCTTCCAGATTGGAAGGAACCAGATAGAATCCAGCCAAATTCCTGATGGATCTTTTTGATGTGAAGACGGAAAAAGATATTCTATGTTAAAATATCTAAGACACAAACAGAGATTTAAACTAAATTTAAAACTTACAATTGTAAAGGATGGCGAATAGGAAGGAAAATTTAGATTTAGAATTTAGCATCTTCACTAAAAGCCGATTTTAGGCTACTTAGTTTCAGACTACTAAATTCTGGGAGCAACTTTGTAGCATTCATTATTTTAATTAACCAAATTATTTTTAGTTTGAACTTTCCTATCGATATCTCAAAGTTTCAGTTGCTGCCCGAATTTAGCGCGAGCGAGATATTTATGCAAATCGCATATATCTGTTAGCAGTTTAAAAGGCAGGAGTTAACGAGGGGAAAGACAGAGCCTTGGATTTATCGCCGTAAGGCTGTGCGCGCAAAGATTTCCTCTGTCTACTGAAAGTTCGCCTTTATAGGCATTTGCAATTACCAGTGTTTGCTAGTGAAATTCGCATAATTGCATTTCACTAAGAGTTAAGCTTCCCTCGCCGTCCTACTTAGAATTAAGTCAGGGAATTGAATTTGTTAACACACTTTATTTTCATATTATTTTAGTTCAGCCCAAGTAGTGGCTTACTCTCAATTTGAAGAGTTATAAATATTTGAATTAAAGGGTCACTTTTAAACCCTCTTTCTGACTTTGTAGTTCTTCAACACTAAAGGACATAGCCTAGATCTGCTCACTGTCCTCCACATAAGGTTTCACAGTTTATGCTCACGAAGAAGGTCAAGAGATTGAAGGAGAAACCTTATACGTTAACTGTTTAAGTTAAGCCAGAAGTGTTGGCTCTGTGTAAGTGCAAATGGAACCACGTGTGCAACACTATATTTCATTGATTAAAGAGTTCCTTACACCCTTCTTCTGACTTTTCCGTTGAATTATAGATCTAGGGATAATTCCTCGTGCAGTCTTTTAGAGCTCGTTAGTTTACGTCACCCAAGAGAACGAGACTCTCTAACTATGTTAATAACACATTTGTTATTGATTTCATAAATTGTGTTACAGAATGGAATCAAATGGAATAATCAGTAAGTAGTTTTTAGGTATTTATTAAATTTTAACGCTCAAAAATCTAAATATATTTATTTATATTGATGCCGAGCAAGTGTTCAGTATATATCTATAAATTTAGAAAATAGTACTTGAACAAGAGAGACCTATTTGGTCAAGAAATTTGCGCATAGAGCTGCAAAATTTAAATTAAAGATTAGAAAAAGGTGTAAAATTCTCTCTCTATATATATATATATTAAAAGCATAAATTGATATTGGGAATAACTGTCATTTCTTTAATTTCTTTATAAATTGACATAAAAGACAATAGGATATAAATAAATCTCATCTTTGTCATCAAGCTCATTAAAGTAGAAAGAGGTGTAATTGCTCGGGAATCTTAAACTATAATAATAAAAGACATTTAAGGATGTAACGCCTAGAATATGCTCAATTTAGAAACTGCTCCATGCATGTATCTGTGTATCCACACTTCGCCTAGAAAAGATTCAAAGTACCTTGGAAACAACGACAGGAAAGCGGAGTCAGGAGAAAATTCTTCCTTGGTAAGCATATTCTGAGAAATTCCTTCCTCTTATCAGTCCTTCCATCATCATGAACGTCAGGGGGAGGGTGAAATCTCTGACACCTGGAGACCCACCGCACCGCAGTACCCCAACAAGAGAAGGTCCACTTCCGAATTCATTCACCGCGAAGGCACAGTTCCCAGGGAATATAATGGAAAATGCAAACTCATAAGAGAATTTGAATTGCCTTCGCTTCTCCCTCTTCAGACAAAAGGTACTCTCGATTATATCTCGCGTTGCGTCTCGGTCCGAGAAAGTAGGTACTTCCAGAGACGAGAAGAGAAGAGTTGGATCATCCTTTCTCTTATGCAAAGTTCTCTTATATGTTTCCATTATGTTCAAAGCATGGAGAAAATGTAGGAAGAAAAGTATTCGAATGCAAAGTGTTCTGTCCAAGTAAAGAGCTTTGTAAAGGTTACAATATTGCAAGTCGTAAGAAATTCTTCTTCTTCCCTTCCCCAAATCAGTTTATGTCTTCTGCAGAAGAGTTATTTATGCAACGCGTTATCTCTTCTACCTCTGCCAGTTTGTCTTGTATAAATTGGTAAAAAGCTTGCTGCGATAGTTTAGGAAAGTAAGGATGCTGTTTAAAAAAACTTTCAACCGTTTTTAATGAATAAAATTAGTAAAACTGCTTTCAAATAAACAGATCTATCGGGGTTAATATGATTGATTGTGACATAACAAAGCAAGTCTTTTATCATAAGCTTTTATCTGCCAATAGTTCTGAAGAAAGCATTAGTAAAAATGAAAGAATTTATTACTTTCCAGAAATTTTGCGTAATAAATCATTTATTTCAGTGACTGCTTTATCGGAAATGAATTTTTGCTCTAGTGGAAATGAATTTTAAAAAAGTGTACGATAGAGAAATTAAATTATGTATCATTATGTACTATTCCTGACCAATAGAAATTCTTAGGAACTCTTGATTTACTCTGAATTTCCTGTAGAACAATCACAAAAGTTTTGAAATAATTAAAATTTAAAACAATTTTATATAATTATTTAATGATATTCTAAAGTTAAATTTATTATTATGCAGTAGAAATGAATTAATTAATGATAGAATACTGATGCGTATATATATGTGTGTGTGTATATATATAATAAAGATAAAAGAATTAAATCAAAATGAAATCATGAAATGTTGGTTACTTTCCAATATGAATAATAATTGATAATAATATATATCATCTTCATTTGAAATTTCTCAACTTTTGTTTATATATGCCTACTAAACGGAAAGATTGAAAATAAAGAAAAAGTAATTAACAAAAAATTTTCCCTATCCATATCTATATCACAAAGGAATAGGGAACTAAAAAAAATGCGAACATATCTAAGTAAGTTTGGTAAATATGCGAGAAATAAGCTAAAACATTAATATTATTATAAAACAGGAGACTTCATGAACAAAAGCAGTTGAGATAATGTAATCTCTACTTCACAAATTTCAGGCTTCCGTGACATATACAGTGATTGAATTACATATCTGTAGGTTAATAATGCTTTAAACCTGTCCTAGAGGGATGGAATCTTCTGTAAAAAATCCGTTTCATTCTGTAAGAAATAACAAAAGATACCCAAAATAAAATACAATTTTCCCTTTTTAAAAAAGCAAGCTGATAAAAAAGATGTGTATTACTTTATTATTATCTGGAATACTTTAATGTAACATTAGGGAAAATATCATATAATCGTTTTATTTATCACGGTTGCTATTATTTTGTTTAATTAAGTATCAAAACTTGTAAGATGTATTTATGTTTTAAATGTTTAATTCAGAAAATTGTTTTTCATTCCCTAATCAGATTACTTAAATTTAAAATTACTTCAATCCTGATTTTAATTTAAGAATGTTATTGAATAATTTTACTGTACATTTATCACTAATTTTTTTATTGATTTTTAGTAAATAATTATTTTGTTTCAGGAAATAATTATTTATTAAAATTTTAAATGCGCTGTAGGAATGAATTCACTAGTGAAAATGTCTGATGAGAATACATGTTCCTAAATGGAACACGGTATGTTGTACGCAATCTTAAAAGGACTACTGTATTTTGTATGGAACTTTTAAATGAAATCCACATACGATCTATTATTCTGTTTACCAAACGTAATATACTTTTTGTTTTATTTTATTGACATTTAGTATTCATTTCCTAAATAAATATGTCACTGAAGACGAAAACTTGGACTTTTATTGTAGCTCAAAGCAATAAACTTTTACATTTGCATTAAAATGACAAAAAACTAATTCAGGCGAAATCAAACATTTTCTAATTAGAAACATTCCTAGCTTTGCGGCACGTTACATTGTATTACACGGGGCCGCCCAGACGGTATAGTGGTTAGGGAAGCCTGATTGCGATACCGATGGGCCTGGACTCGAATACTGGAGAACGCATAGATGCAAAATTGTCTGTCCCTTCATTGGAGGTAACGGTGGCTGCCTATTAGGTGCCTTCACAATAAAAATTGCTACCAATTCTGGCCTTAGTAGTGGGCAACGTGGAATAAAATAGGCAAGTGGAAAAAAATTGTATTTCAATAAAACACAGATCTTATCAAAGTACCAGTTCCGTGTTTGACTCAAAATTTTCAAAACACAGATAATTGTTCTTGTCTCAGTTCCTGCTATAATTCTTTCTAGAACTTTGATATTCACCACACTCCCAAAGCTTTATTTACGTTGGCTGCGTGGTAGTTTTTTGAATGCACCTTTTCTACAGATATTTTCTGGCCACCTACAAACACACTGCGGTGTTTCATCATTAGCAGAGATGAAAACGCATCACAAAATAGTACCTAAAGAATTTTGTTCACATTTCTCTGACTTTTCAATAACAAAAATATTCATGCTTACTGGAAAAGATGTTTTAAATAAAACTAAAAAAACAGGCAAGAAAATTAATTCCATTAATAAAAATTCAGCTATGGTAAAATATCAATGAATAATTTTTCATATTTTACTCTATCTTCTCATAAATCTTTATTTAAAATTTTCAACCTAAATATATCTTCTTATAGCTGCTTTTAGCTACAGTAGGTTAATTACAGCCCTTTTTTTAGGATTACAAGCTTTTCATTATTCATTAAATAACATTGTTCTTGATATAGTATAGCGTTATTAAGTAAAGTCGTGATTGAGTAACGATATTCTGTTCACTGTTTCAGTTATTATTTCCAAGCCAATAAAACTTAGTTCATTTTTTTAAATCTGCTTAAGTTCCTTTTTAATACGGAACGAATATTTTTATCATTTTTCTTTCGTGCTTGTTCTTTAATTTTTTTCCTATTTATTTTTTCCAATTTGAATACAAATGACGTTCGTGAAAAACGAATTACTTACGAATATGCTCATTTGAATAACACTGAATTTTTAAGCAAGGTTTCTTTCACTACACCTATTCTTATTGCAGAGATTTCGAAGAACTGCAGTTTTACAGGAATAAAGAACCCTTTTTTTCTATTTTCTGCTGAAAGGTATACAAGAAAAATTAGGAATAAATAAGAGGAAAATGATAGATGAAATTTAAAAAAATTTTCACTGAAAAAATAACTTAGGAAAACGTAAATGAAATAGAATCTATCACAATTTCAAATAAAATTATCTGTAAACAAGAAAACTGGAATTAAAAGCGGGGACAAGTAGAATTCTCTATTAAGAAACACCAGTGAAGATATACAACTATTATAAGATATTTATAAAGATTAACTAACTGTTGTCAAGTACTCAATTAAGTAATATAACTAGAAAATTTGAATTTTCAAAGAATTTTCTATTGAAGTTTACAATAATATTAAGAATAAAATTTATGAGCTATTTTATATCCAAATTTGATCTGTGTTGTTTCGAATCTAATACTTCTTTACTTGAATCTAATAGTTTATCTATGGTTGTAGTTTGGAAGTTTTAATTATCGGTAATAATATGTAAGTATATAATCACAAATATTATTACTGAACATGTCGATAAAGTAGATCGATGATGAAATACATCAAAATAGGGTTGAATGCATGAATTTTGATTACATATGAAAAGTCTGAAGCAACAGGCTATCGGACATCATAAGATGCCCGTATATATTAAAGACATTTTGGATTTGTGATGCTACCCTTGCCGAGATTCGTGAAATTCCCTGAAAATCACATTTTTCATTCAGACTGAATAAGTTCACCACTGCAGAGCTTTCCTTAATGTTCAGAATTATTATCTAATCTTTAAGCTGACATATTGATTACCCTTCCTAAAAGGATGCAGGAACTTAATGATCGGTGAATATATCAAAGGCCATTTTGATCATCTTGTAACTTGATGAGTATTTGATGACTCCCGAAAGTTACATAAAACATGTTAACAAGAATTCCAAGTATGCTCCGCCAAAACCAATTAGTGAACCAGCTGGAGAATTATTTCATTGTTAAATGTTTTCGGTTAGGAAAAAATTAAGTTTAGGTTTCAGATGTTTAAATGAAACGAAACCAGAATTATTTATATATTCTAAGTCAAATGGTAATTTCTCACTTATGAAGAAGAAAACTAAATACCTTTCAGATGTGAGTTTTGAGTAAATCATATCAGACTTCAAAGTAAATTTGAAAGATAATAAATAATATTTCAAAAGACGAACATAAACTAGTTTTACAATTTAAGTTTAAATCGACTACGACAAAATTCAGGAGAACTATCTAAGGACAGGTATGCCTTCGGGGTAGAGTGTATGAGGAAAATGGGTTTATGTTGCATATAGGAAAAAATAAGAAACCATTCTCCTAGTCGAGATTCGACAATGAACCAGCCTAGCCACGTTTGGTATCTTTTTTGATATTCGGCCACTGGTGTACCTTTAAAATTAAAGTTTTTGTGAATCAGAATAGCAAGGAAAGAAGCAATGAGAATTTGAATCAAAAATTAATGCATAAAACTTTGAATAAAACTTTAATACATTTTGAAACATTGTAAGATATTTTACTCTTCTTTACCGTGTGCCTTCTTGATGTAATTATAAATTAATTGATCAGTCGGAGAGAGCAGAATTCGAATCCCGGAAAGGGCACTGTGTATTGTTCACGTCTTCTCTTCGAAATAAACCTAATGGTCTATAATTGGAGTCGGAATTTAAAGTTTGTAAATGACTAATTCTCATTAACTGGAGGAGTCCATAAGGTATTTTCTTCCTCCTTATCGCATCCTTTCAGTGTATTTGGAAAGCACGTTCGGCTAGCAAACGGAGGTTCTGAGTTCGAATCCCGGCAAGGCTACTAAACATTTAGACGTCTTTTTCCAGAAATAAACCTAACAAAGTTACAGTATGAAAGATTAAATAAGAGTCTTTCAGGCCACATGAAATTAAAGTAATTAAGTTGTAAATCACTATTTTTTGCGAATAATGAATACTGAAAATTAAAATAATTAGGAATTTTGATTTAAAGATATAACACAAACTATCAAGGTCTCGAGTTATTTATATCTACCGTGATAATTTCAAATCGAAAATCGTGGCAAGGAAATTCTTTGAACTTTATTCATTTTTATTTAAGGAAAGTATCGTCAAGCATGTAGGTAGGAATACTTTGGAATTTCGTTTTCAGGATCATGGAATTAGCTATCGAAGCAAAATGAAACGACCTTTTTTGTGTTAGTATTTTCTAACAAAATTTCATTTCCTGACCATGAGAATTCGATGAAAAGACCTAGTTTTAGCTTGAGTAAAATTTCAATAATTTCGATAAAGTTTGAAAATTTTCAGAAAAAATTACTAAGAAATTCCGCTCTCAACATTAGGCAAAAATAAAAATATTTAAACTGGCATAGGCTTTACGTAGTATTGTATCTATTCCTAGTGTGATTGAGATATATTCATTTTCTTTAGACAGCAGAAATATCCTGCTAATTTTTTATTGTTTTATTTTCGGAAACATATTCTGTCTTTTTTTTTAAAAAAACGTTTCTTATGTATGTCATTGGTATTCTAAATTCGTATAATGTTACCTACCTAAAATCTATGCCAGTCTAATTATGTTTCGGTTCGATGTAAAGATAATTAAATCTAATTATATTTTACATCGGTGCGTGTATCTTTGGTAAAATCTAAATGTATAATTCATTTAAAAATTAAAAGACATCATAACTGTTTTGCATAATAACGGATTAAAATGTTTATATACGTGTAAATTAATTGACAAAAAGTATTAAACATGCATAAATATTTTAAAATTGGATTTTTTACCTTCCCATGTTACAGATGATTTCATTAAATTTTTGTTTTCTTTGAAGTCTTTTAAAGTCTAGAGCTCTTCTTACTTGTCACGATCGGATTGTACACATAATACACTCCTTCCAAAAGTTAAGCATGGAGAAGAAAATGCTAATTTCTGGAAGCCAATCAGAATTGAAGAGGATGCAATTCGCTGCAAAGGCAGATGGAAGTATGCAAACATGTTAAGCAACAGCCAATCGCGCTTTCATGTCAAGAAATATGCAAAAAGGGCAGTCTTATAAGTAGTCAGCTTTATGAAGGGTTACGGAAGTTGAATGTAAGTGCTGATAGAAGGTGTTTAAACTTTTCGTACAATTTGTTTTCAAGACATACATGTTTCTATGACTTCCAGAAGACGAATGGACGATTCTTATACGCTGGCGTGCTATGGGTCGCATTGAAGCAGGACAGTCGATCACAGATGTTGCTCTTTTCTTCGGCATTTATCATTCTGTAATTTCACGTTTATGGAAACAATTCCAAACCACACAGACAGTTGTCCGAAGTCCCGTAGCTGGTCGCCCAAGGGCTACAGTAGCTGGTCGCCCAAGGGCTACAACCCCGCGGAAGATCGATATATTGCTATTGTAGCCAAGCGGAATCGCAGAGCGAACTCCCCACGTCTGACATCTATGGTTACAGCGTCCATTGGCAAGGCGATATCTGCAGCTATTCTACGCCGAAGATTACATATGAGTGGACTGTACGCCCAGGTACCTCGAGTTTGTGTTCCTCTGTCCGTCCAATCAAGAGGGGCACGATTATAGTGGTGCCGAGAACATGTTAATTGGAATGTGTCTGACTGGGGCAATGTCATGTTTAAAGATGAGTCAAGATTTGCTGTGGAGCCAGATGAGAAGCATATAACGATATGGCGTGAACAACGAACAGGCAATCAGTTCCAAAACATCACCGAACATCACGCATTCAGAGGCGGAAGCACTATAGTGTGGGCAGAGATATCATTAGGATACCGCACCGACCTGCACATCTTTAAACGGGGTTCTTTGACGACTGTCCGGTAT
>KK117057.1:5496-64903 GCA_000611955.2 Stegodyphus mimosarum
AAAATGAGTCTGATAACGCAAAATCAGTAACGAGAATTGCTCAGAAATTTAAGCAGCGTAATAGATTAAAACTCAAATGCATGGAATTTGAATCATTAAGAGCAAAAAAAAAAACATGGCAGGTAATGTATTGTATAGCATAATTATGCACGATGATGCTTCATTTTGCAAATGTTACATATAAAGAAAATTGAAATTTTTTTATAAATAGAGCTGGTTATTTTTTTGCCTGAAATACCTTTAATTATTTTAAACATTTCTGTTAGAATATGTAGATTTTCACACATGCATGAACTGATGACAATAGTAAATGAAACAAATCATCTGAACAAAATTTTGCATTTTTAGCTTATTTTCTGTCAGAAAATTTTTTAACTCACTCATTAACGAAGTACTATATATAAAGATGAATGTCTGTTTGTGTGTTTGTTTATTCGCGATAACTCAGTCACTAATATAGCTATCGTCACCAAACTTTCTACAATTCTTTTCTAGTTCCTGGGAAAGTTCCACTTTTGTTCAAGAAAATTCAATATACATATATTTTACACGAATTTAAAAAGCTTCTGATTAAAAACTCAGCTATCTGGAAGCTTTGCATTGCCAGTCTGCAAAAGAGTAAAATATATATGTTTTAAATTTAATTAGATTACTCGGCAATATAAAAAAAAATTGCTGCCACTCGGGAAAAAATGATTATATTAATTTGTCCCTAATTGAATAAAAAAAACTCGCCTGTTTAAGAGAAATGTGTTGCACTGCCCAAATTAAAATATTTCAAAGTGTGTTATCATTCAGCAAAGCGTAAGATAATTTTCACTCAATAACACGCACATGCGTGTTACTGCTACACAAGCATTTATTTTGCTTTTGAAAGTAGATTTGTAGTAGTCGTGACAAAGCGTTTCTTTTGCTGTGAAATCAATTATGCTACTAGAGTGGAAATCGGTTGCTGGATTTACACCTTAAGCCCGATATCAGAAACAAACTGGCAACAGGAAGCAAGACTGGAAAATGTTCGAGTACGTACAGCTTCCATATGAGACAAACGAGCAACGAGAAGCAAGATTGGAATTAGTTGGAGCAAGATTGGAGTACGAACTGCTTGATCTATCTAGACGAACACTGCACGCTGTTTAAATATTGGTGCATTCCATTACGATGCTAATTATAAATAGTTTTCATCCAAGTGTGGTCGTTGGAAAGATGGATAAATTATAGTGTACTGCAAAGCCCTCAAAATTAAGAATGAAGCACCAGGAATGATGCTATGTGAGTAGAAAAGTGAAATATTCCGCACCAGATGGGAATAAAAACTATTGTGTGTATCCAAAAGCAATAAACAGAACTAAAACACAACACTTTCTTTCCTTTAAGTAGCATTACAATGCATGCCGGGTAACAGCTAGTAAATATAATAAAGTGCACGGAACAAAATGTCAGGTTTTCAAACTAACTTTCATCTGTTATCCAACTGATGAAAATGTAATTCTATATGCCAAATTATTTAATTAATGTGCTATAAAAATTTGCATATATAGTTATTTAACAGAGTTCTGAAAAGTGTTAAAATCAAATCAACATGAATATATTTAAACATAAGTGTGTAAGATATCCCAAAATAATATTCACACTCTTTAATCGCTGCCAAAATATTAATAATAAAAAGTATTATCTTTTGCGTTACTATTTTCAAATTACGGATGTTTAAAACGATAGGCATTAATAGCAATGCATCTTCTGCAATGCTACAGAATAGGTTGCCAAAGGTGGATATGATTTCAACAGGAGGAGAAGCAACCTATGCCTCAAGTCTGTGGCTTTGCGAGTAAGCATTGGAAGTTTGTTATACTATCCCTACGCACCATCCATTAATTTTTCCTCCCTGAAAATTTTAAATTCTTTCCTTTCAGTTTGTTATTTGATCTCTTAACTACTGCTATACATGATTGTAGCGGAATACCAGCTTCTATCCTTTATCATCTTTGCACCATAAGCACATTCTCAGTTTCCTAATAGCAAATCAAATTTCATTTACGTTCCTTAAAAGGTAACACGTGGTCATTTTTGGTATTTAGAGTGCTCTACCACGTAGCAAGCTGCTGCACAAATAAAAGAAGAGAATGCCTGCATAAGTCTACTTGAATTCAATGTAGCCAGTTAAGCTTCAAACGCAATATCCACTTTATTAATTTCTCTTTTATGTGTGTTCATTATTATGAGACTTTGTAAAAATTCCTAAGATACATTACAGAGTTATAGAGTACTTTTCAAATTTCTTCATGGTTAGAAAGGTAAATGCTATAACATGATGTTTTAATGCCTATTAAATAAAAAAAAATGTGATGTGTTCACCACTGGACTTCTTTGTACAGACTATTAAATTGTAAAAATTTTTGCTGCACTCCATTTAAACTTATTTCCTAGAAATACTGTAATTTACTGATTCCCCTTGGCAAGTTGAAAATGATATCAAAAATTGCAAATTTTCAAATTAAATACTGTAATCACGTTTTGTCATATGGGAGTCAAACTTCTTTTAATTTCATTTTTTTTTCATCACGAATATATAACTTCCCTAAATATAAGCACAGGAAACGAGAGACCGCATTAAATGTTAGTTTTCTTTATTTTTCCCAAATTTTTTATCAAATCTGAATTGTCCAAACATGAATATTTTCGTCACTTCAAACACTGCTGTAATTGGAATTATATGGCTGCGACCAATGATTGCGAAATTAAAGAATGGATAAGAACTTTAAGCCAGATAACGGGATATGTATGTATACATAACTCCGTTATATATACCCGTTACATATATATATGCACTTTTCATACTGCCGATTATGATAAAAAAGAGAGGTGCATATACACAACTTCAACATTCTACTGCTGATCGTTTGAGTTACGCGAAATACAAACATCCATACGTACGTACTAATGTCACGCAAAAATCCCTTTTGGACTCATTTTTAATCCATTTTACAACCCATTTTAGAAAAAGGATTCTTTTATTTTGTCACTACATACATATGTAACGCAAAAAACCATCTAAATAGATTCGGGAAAGGTCAAAATGGATATTTCTTTTGAAATATGATACCCGAAATTTTTCGCGATTAAAATACTATCTTTACTTCGAACAAGGACGAAAAAACGTTAAAGAAGAACAAAATTCTATTCTATAAATGAAAGCTATTTGGAGAAAAGGACAGGTTAGACATTATAAATTCATGTGTATTATTTGTAGATGTTTAGTCTGAAAGAATAGTATTGAAGAAAAAACCCTATTATTAGGCTGTTAGCATTAATAACACGACAATATAATTCATAACATTATTATGAAGTGCCCAGCTGCGGTAAGATAGCTTCCCCGCAAAGCGGATTAGGGTTACCAGAAATTGGCAAAGATAGGCAGGGTTGCCAGATTTGGCGGAAATCGCCCATTTAGCTACATTTGATGACAAAATTGATGATATGCCATAAACGGAGAGAGAATATTCTAGAACGCATTCTTAGTGAGACTCCTCGGAAATGTTCTCGAAGGTAGGTTGAAAGCTGTATATACCCTGCCTGTGCGCGGAAAGAGTAGTATGTTGAGTTCAGTAGTAGTATCTTGAATTCAGTAGTGTAATAGGAGTGTCTTATCGCCAATTATTTCAAATTCATGAACCCGTAGAACTCAACAGTATCAACGTATTTGCTAGACAAATACTTATCTCCTAAAAAGTTTAGCCGCAGATACTTGCGATTGTAAGTGGACAGCAAGCAGAGATTCTTAGGTTAAGTAGAAATTCATTCGTGTGTTCACTATAAATATGGAAAAGGAAATCAAAATATCGACTGACACATCATCATAAAGTTTGAAATAAAATGTAATGCATTGGTTTCTGGAAGCATTATAAGTTACAGTAAAGAGACACTTTTGATGTCTCGATCGGTTGTAATAGTACTGGAACGAAACTGAAAATATTTAAATAACATATTATGGTTACATGATGGTTCATGATAGCTTACTTTGCCTTAGGAAAATTTCTGCTACGGTGATTACTTATTGGATAAAAGTTTTAGTATTATACGGATCTTTTCACCTATTATTTGTTGCTAGAATTAGAAAGCACATTATGGTTTTTTCGGAACAACCCAATCTCAAATGGCAACTATAAATAGTTTTTAGAAAGTAAAGTTCTAATTTTCGGCTACCTCTCAGGATTTAGGGATTTAAACCTCGTGCAAAATTAATGAGGAACACTAGCCATAGTAACGTACTATAACTGTCCATTTACAATCTCTCTAGTAACGGATTTAGAAGATTCTGGTCTAAAGAAATGAGAAGTTTCAATTAACTTGTTCCAGAATTTAATTGAATTCATCCTAACAGAACTTATCACATTTTAACCTCAAAGAAAGAATGTTATGGTATTAAAAGGTATAATTCTTTATTTACTGAAAATCTGAAATGTGAGTTTGTATTTATTGGTCAGTCTTTTCCCCCCATTGTCAAGTTAATGCCATTTTTCAAATTATAAAAATTTACGTTTTTATAATCTTTGAAGGTGAAAAACGGATTACTTAAATATATTTATTGTCTTTGTTTTATTTTTTTATTTCTGAAAGAAATTATTTACTGGTTTACTTTCACAATGCACTTTATTATGCTTGTTTTAAAGTATTATTTTAAACCAAAGTTAGGAACAAAATTAAATTAGTGAAAATCTATTGCGTTGCCAGAAATATTTCTCTCGTATTATTCTGAAATTCATTCTAATTTTCTCACCGTAGAAAAGTGTGTCATTTATTTTGCAATAGTTAAAAGAGGAATCAAGAAAGATAATCTGATTTTCGTTATATTCTGTGCTGGGTTTATGGTCAACAGAAAACTGTCGTGTTAGAAACTGAACTTTTGGTTGCTTCGAAAATTAATCAGGCAGCCGTTTGTTTAATAAGAAAACTTCCTTCTGCTTTATTAAGTAAGCATATTTACCTTACGTTTGATATTTGGTTTATCTAGAAAGAAATTAAATAATATTTTCATATTTATTATTCTTATTCCTCCGAAGTCATTTAGCTTTTTAAAATATTTTTTGCTACTCCAAAAGAAGATCCTTAATAATTCAGCTCGAATATTTAGGAATTAGGATGACGAAAGGGGAATTTGATCATTCTAGTTGGCTAAATGATAATAAAATTAATTCTATGTCATATTTATAACTTCTCTACAAAGATGTTATCTAATAATTTGACAACTTAGTGATATACATCTAATTCCGCGCGCCCTTAAACTTTCGAACATAATTGATTAAAATAAGCTGTCCAATATTTCAATCTTCATTCCAGAGGACTTAATATGCCTATATGATTAAACATATATTAAAGAATAGAAGCAAGTGTTATACATTTAAGCTCTGGGCGTCACTTAATAATTCATTCTTTAATGTTATAATGCTAGATTTTTGCTGTAGTGATATATTCAGTAGAAAATGCATGTAGTATTATACAAAATATTCCTGCAGCGATAATAGGAATTCCAATCAATCTATGCTAATTTTGTTTTACAATCTTAGCAAGTTACCTCTTAAGTAACTTAATTATACTCAACGCTAGGCCTTTTGCTTGACATCTAAATAATTGTAACATGATATGGTTATAACTAAATTATAAGCCGTTTGCATACATTATGAAAACTAGACTTCTCTATTTCTGTTCGTAATAAAATATTCAATATCCTTGTGTAAAATCTTAGAATTCAGAAATACCCGGTCAGCGTTCAGTGGTTCTAATTAATGAGCTGAACTTTATAACAGAACGTGTGATCTTCGATATTCCAATTTTTCAATCTATATTGGTAAGAATTCATCCAATTCTCTCGTGCGTGCTCTTGTATGTAAGCGATTGCACACTTAGTTGACATTTTGAAGATCCATAGTTCAAATTCCGGTAGACTTTCCCCTCCTTTGTTTAGCGTCAACGTTTGCTCAACAACGTGATGCTCGCAGTTTCAATCCTGTCCTAAGAGGAAACTGCACACAGTAGGTAAAATCGCACAAAACTTCCAAAAGTGGAGTAGTCGCTTCACTTAAGCATGTTATTATTAACGCTGTAGTATTCTATTTGGATTATGGGAAGGAAATCCATTCCAAAGAAATTCGTGTACACAAGCGTTTGAGATGTTTGACAGAAAAGACTTTGACCTCCGCTAATACGAAAGAAATAAGTGGAGAAGCATGCAAAAGACTATCACATTCAGCGATTTGGTGTTCTTTGTGGTGTAGGTAGTTAACATAACAAGTGGAAGATCCAGCAAGTGGAGGATTTGTGGTTTGAGTATTAGTAAGGGCAGTGTTGATATTTTGCGCTTCTCGCTCCAGAAGTCCTAATCATTACTTCATACAGAATACTATTATGCTATTGTCTATCACGGCTCCAATCATTGGACTGAAAAAACGATTATGAAGTATTTTCTAAGTAATTCGCTCTTCCTTGCTTTCTTTGTATATTCATATCAAGCCAACTGTGCTTGCAAGCTATGACAACAATATGAATTTCTATTCATTTTGTGCCAAAACCGTGTTTTAATAAGGCGTGTTTTGCTGGATGTATTAGAAAGCATTTACTCATTACTAAATAAGAATGAGTTTTGTTTTCTTTGTAGTGTTTTAGTTTCTCTCCAGTGATGAAATTCTGGTATTCCAGCCATTTTTAACTGCATCTGCGTCGAAATATTTTCTGAATATATATGCACTTCTTTTTGAAAAAATAGCTGATGTGGACGCGAGGTGACTTCTTTGTGTGGCCTATTAAATTAGACACATTTTTCTTACTGTTTATTAAAACTTATTTCTTTTTATTTTATTGGAGATTTAGTTCTCATTCAATCGACTTAGCTCGCCTTAGTACATTTTTCAGGTCTCCTTCGCCTCAAAACAAAAATATATAAAAACTCATGTTCATTAAATAAGCAAAATGCAGAAAAACCTAAAACACCAGTTAGAAAAGTTAAAAAAAACACTTTTTGAAGTTAAAATTATAGTTTCTATGCAAAAACAAGTTATTCGGTCAGCGGGTATTTTTTTTTCCACAAAACCTATTGCTGCCATTGACACTGAGGTTGGTGAACAAACTGCTATAATTCGCTATAGTACTAAGAGTTTCAAATGTAAACAAATAGCCTACATGTGAGGTATAGCAACCCTTAATGTTGACATATTGTTCACTATTCTACAGCTATTGTATGTATATTAACTAAAGGCATAAAACTCTTAACTGGAACATAAGAACAACATAATTCAATCCCTTTTAAAGGAAAAAAATACACAATTTACCAACATATAAGATTAAAAAATAGAGATCTCACCGAGCAGGGTAAGAAGGCCGGTGTATATATGTGATAAAAACTTGGAGTAAGATGCAACGGATTGACGATTGTTCTCCGCATTATACGAGTAACTTTGAGAGACTTTACTACATTATTAGAAAAATGGCACTCAAGAGAAATACTTGTAAACAGACGTAGCCGAACTGAATATACTCTTTATTGTTGGACACGAACTAATTATCAAAAACATATCTTTCATCACACGTGATCGTGGGCACAATACGCACACCACACTTTTATATAGAGTATAACATTTTAAATAACGGCATAGTTAGCACTACGACAATGCACAGCAATTAGAAATAGCGTGCAAGCGGGAACACAGCTGCAAGCTAATTGCGCATTTATCCAATATGGCAGTCTGTTAAGAGAAATGTTTTAGTTTAAGGTTTCAGTTCTTAAAGTTTAGGTTCCGAAATAACTACGTCATCAGTGTTACGCAAGTTTTATGGCATAGATTAATCCAGAAATGACGCATTCCAGAGGAGTTAATTTTTAGAATAGATTAGAAGAATTAAGAGGTTACCATTCATTTAAATTGTAATTTATATATATATATATATGTAATATTATGCATATATATATATATATATATATATGCAATATATCTGCCTATCTATCTATCTATCTATCTATATATATATATATATATATATATATTATGCCTTTGGTGCTGCTGGTTGCAGCAAAAAAGGGGACTGGCACGACTAGATGTTACAGCAGTCCGATATACAAAATTTTTCCATTCTACATCTAATCGTTTTTGAGTTATGCGAAGTACATACATACGTACATATATACGTAAATTACAGACATCACGAAAAAAATTCCTTTCTTAATCCATTTTAAATCCCTTCTACAATCCGCTTTGCCTTGCCATCCTCAAAACACAACTACGGATCGCTAATATGTTACCCTGAGTCAAATCCGGTAGAGAGAAGAATGTATTCATTGAAAATATAATTTGGCTCGTGTTCAGGGGGATGAAGACTTGAAATGCGACTTAGCTTCAGAAAAAATTAGAATGACGTATACCGCTGTTAATATTTTGCCACTTCAGACGTATGCTAAGGACACTTGTCAGTGTAAACATTACAATAAATAAATTCAGTCTGCTATAGATCTCGTAAAAAGTGTATCGAGTTTCGAAGAGTTTTGTTCCCAAACCAAACGTTTTGTTCTTTGAAGAAGAAGTTAAGCAACTGTCCTCGAAATCAACAAAATTTTATACAAAATATACATCATTCTAACTTTTTTTAAAAAATCTATTTTAGTTCCTTATTTCAATCATGTAGTCTAGAGGAAGCACTCTCCTTTATTTCCTACTCACTTCTGCCTGGACAGTGGCTTTACCATGATTCATTCAGTTATAATTAAAGTTTGGGTATTCACTTTAAACTGCACTGCTACATTTCAGTGGAGGGATGCATAAAGTAATAAAAATGCTGAAGTGGTAGATTGTGTGCTCCAAATCTATAAATTATTAAATTTTAAATATTTAATTAATTCTTGTGCTTGGAAAGATACTAATTTGATAAGGGAAAATTCTACGTTTCACTACTTGATCATTTATCTCTTTAACGAAGAATGCGTAATCTTTTTACTTTAATTTCTTAAGGATATATAGATAAAATTTCATAAAGTCGCATTAAAGAAGAAAACAAATGTTTCCATACGATGAATTGATATAACCAATCTCCTTCGATCTATTACCGTAACGAAATTGCAGAAGAGGAATACCATATTTTTTTTCTTATTCTGTTAGGTTTTGATTGATGAATGAAAAAGCGGCTGTGCCTGAGTGGAAGAGAGTAAAATGCTCCCTTCCTTTGCGTTACACTTTCCTTTTCGGCCTCTAACTGCCATTTATTTCTCCACTGCACTTTCTTCCTGTAATCTTACGAGTTTGGTGACAGCTTCAAATGATATCATTCGCTGTTAAAATTTATGGGGATTTCTTGAAGCCCAATGAATATCGAGGACAAAAGGATGGCAAATTGCGATCTTTTAGAGGGAAAATACATGAGGTACTTAAGATGCTTTCCTGTCCAAAATTGCGAATAGTTATCACTTAAATTAAAAGCAGTTTTAAACATTTGCGAGAGTAATATCTTTGACGTTCATCTTTTGTGATAACGTCTTTAAGTCGAAAGTGCTTGGAAATTTTTGACTTTCTCTCTTAATATGTTACAAATAAATTTGTCTTCCATTCATCTACCACTAAAATTTTCAGCCCTAACGATTCACACAATAGACTAGCAAAGCAAAAAATATTTTATTCAGAATGAGAGAAATGTGAAACATTTTAATTTCCGTTTGTTTTCTTCTAAATTATTTAGCATAACGTTTTATGAACGGCAAGATTAATTAATCTTCTAAATTAAATAAATGGGCTAAATTATTCAACATAGTTTTGTAATTTTAATACTCTTCTCGGTGAACGACTAGGTACTTTTTCCCTGCTTTGTTTCGGTTAATGAAACCTTAAATATCTTTGAATTTGATTACACTTCTTATGTGAAGGTATTTAACATACAGAGTAATATCCGATTAAATAAAATTTCATCATAATTATCTCGATAATCGTCACTTGAGTGTACGAAATCAAAGAAAGCTTTCTAAATTTTATCTCATCTATTATAAATATTATGTGTAGTACTTAGTTAAAACGGAAAATACTATCAAATTAAAAAAAATATTATGTTTAGAAATTAAGTTTTGAAACTCAGTAAAATGTATCATCACTTATTTGTAAATGGAACTAAAATAAGCTAAATTTTATCGTAATTTATACCATTACTTCTTCGAGAGTTACTTGTTGAGTGTAATTTGCAATTATATTCTACTTACTGCATTACTATATAAACGATAGTGAATAAACCTAGATAAAATTAGCATTGCTGTTTAGGTGAAAGAATTTTCCGTAATTTTGGGTAAATCTTAAGCTACACTATAAAACTAAACCCAGAAACGAATTAACTTTGTTATTCGAATTAGTATAAAAGTTATTTAATTTATGATAAATTTATTGAATATCCCATAAGACATATCCATAATTTCTATATACCTAAAGCTTGAAAATACATCATTTTTGCACTGTAGGCGTTACTTAACCACTCGCATTCCACATCTCAAATTAAATCCGCTCAGAAATTAAATCATTTAATTTTAGATGCAGATACTAGCAAGAATCAAAATGCAATTTTCTAAAATTAGCATTACACTCAGCCTGAGTAAATACAATGCAATGTTTAGAGAAAACTAAAGAACTGCTGAAATAAGAGAAAATGTGTGTGATTTTTAATTTTATTTCTCGTTTCTTGGACCTAAATATTCAAGCTCGGAATTTTAATATCTCCAAAGTATTAATAACATTCTATACACATCTTATGCATTTAAATAAGTGCAATATTTCTTGCTTCTACGAAATAAAATTTGCACCTCCTTTTGTTGGTATTTTTCTCCTTGTAAAGGACCCGATGACTTACGCATGTGTGTGAAATTAATTTTATGAACTAATTTCCTTTGAAAAGGAATTTCCTATTAAAAATGCGTACACTTCTTTTTCAAGCAAAATCTTTAACTAAACTTTCTTTCGTCCTGTAGAGGTGGAAAGAAAGAAAACATGAGTTTTGTATCCAATCTAATCTATGTGAATCTTAATCTTGAGGATTTACGTAAAAACTGCGTTCAAATATCTTTAAGCAGAGAAATGCACGTGATTTAAATATGTCATTGTAAATTCCAGTTGGAGGTAGAAGTAAGAAGTAAGGTAGATTTTACGTTCCTAGAAACTTTACTTTATATTTACTAGAACTAAGCAGTTAGGCTCTAAAAACCAAAAAATGAAACTAAATATTATAAAAAATTATGCATTATTATAATTATAAAATAAATGAAAATCTTAGTTTCATATTTAGTTAAAAATGAAAAATAATCTTAATACAAATTATCTGTTTATATATCTGATTAATAATCTTAAAGTAAATGGTTACCTTTATGTAAATTTTACTTTTCTTTTCTGGAGAGGATGCGAGTGTATATATAAATTATAATTTATTCACCATATGTCATCATCCTTATTTTTTCAACGGATGGTTTAGCTATTTCATACATGTAGTATTTTTGTGAAAGAAATATTCAAATTTTCTCGTTCTGTTTACATAAATAAAAATTGTTTTCTCGGTTGCAAATGTCACAGTTGAGTGTTTTACATCCCTCTACCTTTTCTACACTTTCATCCCATGAGCATTCATACTGCAAAATGTAAATCAAACATGCGTTATTTTTGTAAATCTTTCTTTTTAAAACTGCAATGCATAATTCTCCTTTTTAAATATTAAACAACACTAATTCACTAAAACACAGATTCTCCTTTCTCCCCGCTGACAAATATTTCCATAAATAGAATTTTGAAACTATTTGTCAACTTAAAAAATTTTTAGAAAAATACTTGTGCTACCCTTTGATGTAACTCTATTAAATCACAACTTCCTTAACCTTTAGAAAAGCAAAAATTGAGTTCCTAGTAAAAACTATTAGCAGTTTATGAGCTCCGTTAAGATGTCATACAATCGTTTAATTACCGCTACCATGGAGCAAACATACTTCATCGGCAGCACTGCCTGTTTGTTACCAAACGCACACATAACTTTTCACTACTTTCACAGAAAGAAATATTCAGATTTCAGGATTAGAATGCGCGCGTATAATCCCCGCATACTGCATCGATAAATTCCATAAATTTCATATTTATTGCACATTATAGAACACGTTAGGGTTCTTAAATTTTCATATTATAATAGTTAAAATAAGTGAATTTAATTAATTATTGATTTGAAACTTTGCCAGCTGTGAATGGCAACAGAGAATATTATTTAAAATGAAATGTTATGCAAATCCGTGTTATATAAACCAAAGAACTAATACAAAGTGTCTGCTATGGACAACATATGACTACTTTGCACCGCCTATTAAATTCGCATTTTTTATTGGATTTTATTTACGCTTATTTTCCTTAATTTAATTAGAGGTCTACTTCGCATCCATTCATTTCAATTCTCACTTCGTGGAGAGGCAAAAACCCATAAAAACTCAAACCAACTTTATTAAAAATTGTTGAAAAAGCTAAAATACAAGATACAGTTTAAAACAGCTAACAAAACAATTTTTTCAATTAAAATTAGAGTTTCTACGCAAAACAAGCACTTCGGCCAATGGGCAAAAAGACAAAATTTTCTATGCAGAAAACTGAAAGTCAACGTTTGTTCCCACTGGGCAAAAAGACACTGAAGTTGGTGCACCGTCTGACTTAATTCACTATTTTATTAAGAGCTTCAAATCCAAACAAATGGCTGCACCACGCCTTGCACCACTTGAACTTTTAACCTGGTGATAATTATAAAACTACTGCATGGAGATTAACCAAATGCATAAAAATATTAACCAGAATATAAGAAAAACCTAATTCAATTACTTTTAAAGCAAAAAGTTCGCAATTTACTAACATATAAGAATAAAAAGAGAGTTCATAGAGATTGGGGAGAGGGGGGAGGGGGGGTATATATATATATATATATATATATATATATATGCCACACACATTTCAACAAAAAAGAGGTGCACAACTAAATGTTATAGCAGCCCCATATACGAAATTGTAACTTTCTAGGTAAAACCGTTTTTGAGTTATGGGAGATGTATACAAATGTACGTACGCAGAGACGTCATGAAAAAACTCCCCTCTGAATCCATTTTAAGTCCATTTTACAATCCGTTTTGTAAAAAAATATACCTTTAGTTAGTCCGCACGTACATATGTCGCTCAAAAACATCGTTCAAATGGATTCGAGAGCGTTCAAAATGGATATTTTCGTTGAAATTTCATACCCGGAATTTTTTGCGATTAGAACACTTCCTTTACTTCTTACAAGGAAGTAAAACACAGAATGAGGTATTAAAGGCAATACTGTCATCCTTTTGTAACTGAAAAAGATGTGTATCTTAAAACGAGACTTAATCATAAATATTAGGTATTGATATTACATATTGTTTTCTTTGACATGACTATTAATCAAGGGCTTTGTCTTTTGACGAAATTTCCTCATGTACTGAGGTAACTTCAGAAGCATCATGACTTCTTATCGTTTTGCAAAATATGTGTTTCTTTCGATTGTTTGCTTTTATCTAAGGGAACTTTATAAATTTCGTTGCACTGACTTAGCCCTTTGTGAAATTTTTTCTTAACTTTTCTGCTTCATTGAGTAGAATTACCTTCATTTGGAAAATGTAAGTCCAGTTATTCGGATAAATGAGGCGCAAAATCAACTATTTTTCCCTTTTGTTTTTTCTCATTTTTTTTACAGACAATGATTCTTCTTAATTATTTCAATATGCTATGACATCCAAATATGAACATTTCTGTCTTAGCTATGAGAGAATCCCTGATTCATTGTTCATTTGTAGATCCCTGTTAAAACGAAATAGTTTTGTAAGAATACCCTGTAATAGGAGAATTTTCTCTCAACTTTCGAGTCATTCATAACGAAATCGAGTTTTAGAAATGCTTGCTGTACTAGAGGTGCTCTGCCCTTAATTAAATAATCTTACTGACATACTTGAGTTTTAATTTAAATAAAATTAGCAGGTTTTCTTTAAAAGTGAGGAAAAATTACTTTAAGACCTGTTTTCAAATGTTAAGCTGCGAATGTCAAGTGAATATAGTTGCAGAAAGCACATTAAAAATATACTGCTTTATATTCAGGCGAATAAGGTAATTCACACCTTGAAAGAATCTAATACTAAAATTTGTAATTACTATCTATGTTGTTTTCATATATATAGATATAATAACAATTTCCAAAGAAGCATTACATTCTGGTTAGGTTTTGTGTAAACGTTTGTTAATAACCTCGAAAATTTTGATTGGACAGAAATCTAACATTTTTAGACCAAATGCAATAATTCTCAGTTAGCTTAAATACTTCCTAAGCATAATGATTTTTAACTGTTTTTTCCCTTTAAGAATGAAGCTTATAAATTTTCATAACAATTCTTTTCTTATTCTAATCCAACAACATTTTATCATCCATGATGTAAAAAAGAGTTATATAAAATTCCGTTCTTGATATATATTAATTCTTTAAGTAATGGTTCCCGTTTGTCTGATTCAGAATACTCATATTCCAGTGACCTTAATTTTTTTGTACTAACGTGAAAGCAATATTACAAATGATTACTTTTCTGTACTTTAATCAGCATATATTAATGGTCTCCCCGTTTATGCCGACGTGTTGCGAATGCAGTATCTCAGAGTACATTTGAACGTTTTTATATTACAATGTAAAGTGTGCAGTTTAGTTTTTTAAACTAAAAGTATTATTCCCTTTGCACAAATTTTATTAAAAATATTTATTCCATTTCGTATCGTTTTCGACGTCTCTCGTGATCATTCCTCATGAACCAGAGTATTATAAATAAGTATTTGGAGCATTACATTTTTGTTTAAATACTTTTCGATAAATAGAACAACCCTCCAGGCACATTAGTATTAAAAAGTTGATGATAAATTACTTGGTAATGGAAGAAACTTTTATGCCAATAAATGTTCATAAGAGTTAGAATATCTAACGTTTTTATCAAAGAAGTAACTTAAGTGCATTTTATTCAGCGTTTCTTTAAGGCTTGAAAACTCCACTGAAATCATTAACATGTATTATTTTCTCAGAGGCATTTTCTCGAATGTTAATCAAATGGGAGAAATTTTTCAACTTTTAATTTATGATTGTGAGACTTCATTTACATGGGCAAATAATGGCTATATTTTAGTTGTAGCAAAATGTCACAGGATATTTCAAATTGTATTTTTGTCCCTTATTTTTATGAGGAGAGAATTTTATTCGATTAGAAACTCTAACTTTTATTTAGAAACAACACCTCTCTAAACAAATTACTTAAACTTCTAGTACTTTATCGACGAATATGTTGAATATAAATGAGAATACACGTACATCTAGAATACCGAACACCTGTAAATAGAATTAGAGGTCTTAAGTACCCAAAAATACCTTATATCGTAGCTGTTCATTCTGTTAAAAGTTGTTTTTTAAAGAATTCGTGACCAAAATACCTCTTCAAAGGAAATACATAATAAAGCGCCTATACAAAATGATTTTTGTCTGTCAAAATTAGAAAGATGTATAATTATTAAGGACAGTTTTGACCATAAATGTTATTTAAAGGAATTCGTAAGATTGAAATTTTTGTGCAATGCTATAATATGTGAGGCAAGTAAGTACAATCAGCGCGGCATAAGTTATTTTGCAGGACTGTAATTTCGAAGGATACAGAAAACCTTCTCAGCTGCAGGATAAAAATAAAAATAATGAAAAAGAAACATTACGTCTAAGTTAGAATTACAACAATAAGTTCTATCATTGTCATATTATTCTATCATCAATACCCTTGGTATACCAAAAAGCGAACAAAAGCAATAAATTCTCGAAAATCTCATAGTAAACAAGTTAGATAATGATAATAAAAATCTATGGATGTATGTGATGATGATTTCAGTACTGATCATCGTACTCCAAGTGTGTTATGACATAAATACGCATTATTTATGACCTTTTTCTCTGTCTTAAGTCGACTTTATTGTAAATCAGCCTTAATAATTTTACATTTTTTTCTTTATTTTCCGTAGGGTTTTATTGACCAGGGCTTTCGTTTATTCTTTAAGCAAAAATTTTGATTATTTCTTCCCTTCTTTCGATCCAGAGAATTTTTTGAAATTAAAAAAAAAATACGTATCTGAAAGGAGAGTACAATATGTCACCAAAAAAAAACTGTGTTCGGAATTAGATATAGATTACTTTTTCTTAGTACCTTTTTTTTCTCAACATCCTTGAATGATGATCAAACTGATCAATCTAGAATTTAGAGCTATGCATCGTCGGCTAGAGTTTAGAATACTCATCCGAATGACGTTTTTCAGAAATCTAAAAGAATAATTAACCAAATATGGGAGATGTTTTTTGAAAAACTGACCGGTATTTTACCTATTGTTCGGCTGTTAACGAAGGCAGACTTTTAAATTAAGGATTCAAATTTCAAAGCTAGCAATCCAATGATTTGAACGAATGTGGAATATAGATTTCTAAATTAACAGAAATTTAAGACAATTGAAGCTTAGTCTCTCTGGCAAAGCTCTCTAGGCTCTTTGAATAGATAGCCGTG
Source organism: Stegodyphus mimosarum (assembly GCA_000611955.2). Classification (NCBI taxonomy): domain Eukaryota; kingdom Metazoa; phylum Arthropoda; class Arachnida; order Araneae; family Eresidae; genus Stegodyphus; species Stegodyphus mimosarum. The sequence continues at coordinate 22,106 of KK117057.1, forward strand.
TTATATCACTGGCTATAATTGAAACCTTTAATGCTGACACTTCGTTTATACATTCATAGAAGAATTAAATCTCCTACGCTATTCAGAAACAATGATTTTCTCTGCTATTTTGCTCTGTTTTTGAACTAAAAATTCTAATATATAATACATTTAACAAAAATTTTAAATAACACGATTTTATTAATGTAATAGCTACAGTAACTTTCTTGGTTATGTGTGACTGAAATAAAGCTGTTGATTTTATATGTAAAAGATTCTGTAAGAGTATGAGAAAGAAACAATAGAAGTGACAGCATTTATACCCTTTCACCTTAATTGAAATTTAATTTCTCTTTGGAAATTTTGATCTGGCCATCATCTTATTTTTAATTACATACCACCAAGAATATTGAAATAGTTGATAATGTTTATATTTCGGTGCATGTAACGAAGACCGTTTAAAACGAAAAGCATTTTGTACATTACTTTTTTATTCTTATGAACGTCCAGACGGTACAGTGCTTGGGGGAGCCTACTGCGGTGCCGAAAGACCAGGGTTCGAATCCGGAGAAGTTATGGTTTAATTCTACAGCCCTTCATAAGAGGCCGCCTATTAGTTGCCTCCATAATAAAATAGCCACTTTTGGCCTTAGGAGTAGCCTATGCTGAATAGGCAAATGCCCGCCATTGGATTAAAAAAATTATTCTTATGAGAAAATCTGAAAATACAAATAATTATAATACTGACATTCATTCGTAAGAATGAAACTGTTCAAACTTCATAAAAAATTATTATAATGCTCTTATCATTGAAAAGTTTAGAAGTACTTTTATTGCACTGTTAATAAAATACTATTATTACTTAAAAGATACATTAATGCTTCCGCTTGATTACCAGTAATTTATTGACAAAGTTCGAATTTTTTCGCTGTTACAAAAAAAAAGATCGATCATGGTAATTTTAATCCCATTTCTATTAGAAGTTACAGCATCTAAAACTAGGATCATTGTTAGCTATGTCTTTGTGAAATCTTCAGGTTTATTTCTAGCGTTTTGAGTCGGCTGAAAAGAGGCGATGAGAAAAGGCGGATTTCAACATCCAAAAGTTTGTGGAAAACAGATTTTTGCAGTATATTAAACTTAACCTTTACATTTCAAGGAAACAATATTTTATCTAGTAAATTCCTTGCAAAGGTGGAGTTAAAGCTGAAGATTTTACGACGGGATGCATTGAACATTGAACATGTAGCTCTAGATTTAAAAAAATATTTTCGAAACCATTATTGTGAAGTGTTATCGAACATTCAAAATTCAAAATTTTAAATATAAACCCCCTAGTATACTAAATAGACATAGTATTTATACAAATTCCATTTTTCATACAAGTCTAAACCCTGATATTATCAGTAATCCTAAAAAGAACTGCATATTTTAAGGATAAAGCTCTTCTGCTTATAAAATACATACAAAGTACAAATATCTAAACAAATATTTAACGAATGTATAATTTGACACTTATTCGAAGTCTGAACCTTATGCTGTATATATGTTGATATGTTAAATACTCCATTTAATACTTTTTTAAGCTTTAACAAATGCATATTAATAATGTTACTTAGATTTGGATTTTAAATAATTTAGAAATTTATTCTGAAGTGTAATATGTTAAGAACTGAGTGTTTCTTAGCTTTTTAGTAAAAGTATAATAATCTTGCTCATTCCTCATCTTTATTATTTTGCATTTAAGTACATTGCTGTAACATTTCAATTATGATATGTTTTTAAGTAAATTCTTCTTTTCAGGTGCTTGATTTTTTATATGAAAATTGGTTTTTCCTTATTACTCGTACATTTCATATGTGTATAAATAATTTAAAGTTGCTCTAACAATATACATTTATTAATTTCTTTAATTTTTATGTATTTCGTGTGTATTGTATTTGAATATTAATACTTTTTTGTGATAATATTTGTGTATTGTGAATTCATATGTTTTTGATGCATATTATTTGAACTTTTTGTGTTTTTTTAACAACACTTTTGTAGTGTAAATTTACGTGTTTTTAATTTTTAATTAATTTGGTAGTTAATGCCAACTCATATCATCAATTTATCCCAAGCAAATATTCAGGTTTTTTTGCTTTTGAATGTAGGATTTTTTTAACACCAAAGACTGAAATTTTTCCCTCAGTGCCTTTTGTAAAAAATAGTTAAATTGAAATAATATATGAAGTAACCGACATTTAACAACAATTACAAATGAAAAATGATTCTTCTAACTACTTCAGATTTTGTTAGTTGCGTTTACAGTTAAATAAATTTTTAAAATGTGCTTATCTGAATTCTTGAAATCTGAACATAAAAATAAATATACGAGAAACATATGTTAAATTTTTCATTCGCATTTAATTAAAAAAGTAAACTTTACTCCTGAATTCTCATTTTGAGCGAAAAAAAATTAATAAAAATTCAGTGATACTGTGTTACTTTAATGAATTTATTTATCTTTTTCAAAATTTATTAATTTTCAGTTTAAACGGATTTTTATTAAAATTAACTGGCATTTTAGTAGTTCTTAATGATGTTAATTTATAAAATTAATGCACATTTTTCAAATTTTACCGAAATATTGGAAGTACATCTTTATTTAATTGAAAATAAGTTGAAATCATTATTAGACTTTCATTTTAAAGAGGGATATATTTTAGGACATATTTTGCATTAGTTTTAAACGAAATATGTATTTTCGAACTATGTGGAATAACTGAAATTACATTTTTAAATGCAAGTACATATATTGGAAACAGATTAATGGGAAAGGAGTTATTTATGGTTTCAATTGTTGCTTATCATTTTGCAACTGTAAATTCCAGTACAAATTTATTCTACTAAGCTGACATCTGAAGTAGTTAAAGAATGAACACCTAATTCTGTTTTTATATTGTAATTAGGTTTTCGCATGTAATAGGTAGTATAAATGGAGTAGAATATATTCAGTCTATACGGGAAAGCAAATCTTGGGTTCTAGATGATGAGAACTCATTACAGAAAATAAGTTCATAACAAACAATAAGTTCATAACATGATTAATTTTATCTTTCTTATGATTTTTATTTAGTGACGCATACTTTAAATCATAAATTTATAAAGATAATTATGTTGTTCATGTTACGAAAAATTAACGTGCATAAAGAAAATAATTTGCTACTAACTTGTGAATACGAAAAGAAAAAAAAAGTTACATATTGAAGCATGTCAAATATTTTTTTTTGAAATCTTCTGACAGCAGACATAATTGTTTAAATAAAAACTTTAAATCACTCTGGGCATATGAAAGTCTTTGACAACGAAGTTCATATATTAGACGTAAAATATGTTTTTGCAAGGGCGTACTTTATAATTACGTTTCCTTAGTTTTCGTTTTTATTTTAGTGCACAATGAGAGTTTTTAAAAGTACTTAAAGTATTGCAATCATAAAAAAGTATGCATGTAATAAAAGTATATTCTAGCAACTTTTATCTTGAATAAGAGTGTTTCAATAATGAAATTCAATAGAAAAATTTTAGAAAAAAGATCCACTGCATCATGTGGGATTAAACTAAGACCAGAGAAAGAAAAATGGAGGTTTTTCCCTAGCCCGTGTCAAATAAAATTCGTGTACAAAAGTCTTTGAAAAAACAGAATTAGGTGTATATATTTTTTCATTTTTTGGAATGTAAAAACTAAATTAATAAAAATATATAAAAATAAAATTAAAAAGAACAGAAGCGAGATTATTTTGCTTTGTTTTGCAGACAAGACGAACAACTTGCACATATCTTTTTTCTCCTTCTTTGAATGTTTTTGATACTTTTTTCTTGTTTTCTCTTTGCACCTTCAGGATGAAAAGAATCAAATTATAACGTCAAACATTTGGTTAAATCTGGTAAGTTGTTTCATTCTAAACCGTGGCAAAACACACACAAAAAACAGACGAACCGAATTCTTAGCCAAAAGCGCAAGAAATAAAAAAATAATAAATCCTGATCCTGAAACGTTATCATTATTTCATGTATGCTGCGTGGATTAGGGAAAATATATTGCCTATGTTACTAATATATATTTTTACAAAAAAAAGTTGCCGCTTGGAATTTTATTCTCAAATATGAACTCGCGTTTTTGGCTATTGAAACAAATACTGGCAAGCTATTTTCCTTTTGTCCACTATGCTAATTTATAGAACCATCTGTTACTTTAGTTTTTCTCCTATTGAGAACCCAATTTTCCACTCCCCCTTGTTTATTTATAATTTTTTGCGTTCCCTGTTTTCAGGCCTGCACAAGAGCAACAATGTGCTTGAAAAAAAAAAGTTTGTGTGTTTGGAATGATTCTCTACTTTATATTCTTTTTTTCGTTTCCCCTCTTATAGGACGAAAAGAACCAACAAATAATTTCAAATATCTGGTTAAAATTGGTAAGTTGGAAAATCGATACACCAGCTCAATCCGAGGATAAACCAAGTCCAAATATAATTTTTAACATTCAGTTTTGTGTCATGTAAAATCATTAGGATCCTCATGGTCCGGGAATATATCTCGGATATTGTCGTAATCCAAATTTTAGGCTTGATTTATCCTCTTTTGCCAAGCCTAATCCGGCCCTATCGTTAACAATTGCATGGTGGCATTCTAGTTTATTTTAGCCTCTTGCAAATAAGCTAAACTAATAAATAATGAATTTTTGGCCTTTATATTCTGAGAGGTACATCACTTTTATAAGGATATTCGGCATGGGCATAATGCATGCTAGGGGCCATTCTTGCAAAAAGGAATAAAAATCGCGCTAAAAATGCTCAATTCAGCTTCATAAAAAAAGGCGCTTGGAATTTGGAACGATTCAAATTAGAAACGATTTGAACATTTGAAGCATTACTAATATTTAGATCAGTAGTAAAAAGCATTTTCTTGCATGAAAACAGGAAAAGAAATAAAAATTTAGCGGTTCTTACTTGCATGCGATTATTAAGAAGAATTAGATTTTTGTAGAAAATAATATATAGGTTTAAATGCACGAATTTAACAGAATGAAATAAAACTTTTTTTTATTCGGATGCTGAAGACGAGACTTGAAAGTACTTTTATGCCTTTAATCAAATTTTTAGATCTTTGCTTTGAACTCTAGCTAGTAGAATTCAGGTATGAAATATATTTACATTTTTTATGAAATGAAGTCTACTTTTGCGTTAAACATTAAATCTTTGAGTATAATTTTTTTAGAAATTAGATTATTCAGATAACATCTATTATTGTTACCTTATAGTAAAATCAAGTCTAGGGATTATTATTAAAATGCCTAATATCACATTACGTAACTACTAACCTACGACTTAACAAATCGTGTAAGAAACATTAGCGAAAATGTAAGTTTCAGCATATCAAACAATTAAAATGTATTTTGCACCTGTTCATAATCCTAATATTAATAGAACTAAAATAAGTAATAATATATATTTAATCTCTTCTTTGCAATCTAAAGTTCTTCATTCCTATAAATTTGCAATTCCAGAAAACAAATTTCAATTCTGAATTTTTTAGCGATACTATTTTTAAACTATAAAATAATTATTTATTTAATTATATCCTAAAGTGCTGGAGCTAACAAATACTCTGTTTCTGAGTCTTAATTCTGTTATCATACTGTTTCTGGTATCTATTTATTGAAATACATACGGGGGGAAAAAGAAGAAAAGAAAAGAATCTTTTTTGCATTAAACATAAATGACATGCTATGCTCAAAATGACCAACAGGTAATATATTTCAGATATAGCTTTGTTTATTATAGGAAACAAATCGCAATAAGAGATCATAAAAACAAAAAGAAATGCAATAATAAATTCCGTTAATAAAAGAGTATATGTCAAAATTTATCAAACTTCAAAAACTCTCATACGTTTTCTCTGTAAACAAATCAATGCAGTGTATTAAAAATGTGATAAAAGAAAACAAAAAAGAAAGTATTATAAGAAAGGAAAAAGAGAAAGGAAAAAAGAAAGAAAAAGGGGAAAAATAAATGGGAATAAAACTTTTGAGTAGACTAGCTTTCTCCATTTACAATCAATCATTTAAATAAAAAAATTCAGAGATATTTTTGAAATTTGGCTGATATTTTGGATAAATTTTGGATCCACAGAATAAATTTCAGTGCCTTCAGAATTTTGCTGACATTTTGGATAAAGTTTGGATTCTTAAAACAAATTTGAATATCTCCTAAATTTTGGTGATATTTGGATGAACTCTGGATACTATATTATCCCTTCTCTGTGCTTAAAACATATGCAATATACGTAAACTAATTATGCAATAACATTAAGTCCGATTTCATCCATATTTACGTAGCAAACACTTTTAGTTACTTACCCTAATTATGTAAATTCATAGCAGTATGTTTGTGTACTTAAACCATTCATGAAATCCTATATCAACTTTACGCTCCTCTAAAATTTTCTTCTTTATGAATAGTGAAGGAACAGGTTTCAACTTTGACACAGCACAAACAATTTTGTAAATAACTGCCATCATTTACAACTAAAACATTCATTAGTTATGGGCTTTGTTAGTAAACGAAACGAAAAGAGAAGTCTTTTCTGTCATTCAAAAAAATGCGTCCAAATTACCCACTCCCAGAATAAAAACGAAATGATGAAAAAATTTTAAAAAAGGACCACTGAAAATGAATTTATGTTACATCAGCCGTGACACACAAATCTCTCTCTTGTTTGTAATTTAGTTAACTGAACTAAATTAATCGCCTGTGCTTTTTTATATGTCAGCTAAAATATCGCAAAGGAAGAATTGCAAGTTTAGAAAACAACTTTTAGTCTAACATTTGAAGCAATTTTACAAATTTGTAGGGACCAATTCTGTCACTCTGACAACTAATAACGGAGTATACAAGAAAGATTTTGTTAAGAAGGAAAATTACAAATTGAAAATGAAAATGCAAATTAAGATGCATTCAGTTATATTTACTGAAATGTATCTCAATTGCAGTCTTAAAAGCAAAACATAGGCATTAAAACAAATCGACTTTGATAATATATAATTCATTAAATTGGTTTTATCATTAATACGGATATTGATATTGTACTTTCTAAAACAGATATAACTTAAAAGCTGCAACTAGAAAGACTTTGACTCAGATTTAAACTTAATCCTAAATTTTAATTAATAATAGATAAAAACGTCTTAATTTTTCTAAACAAACTTCATTTAGATCACCCAGAAAGCAAATAATCCAAATAAAGTTTAGAGAAAATGCATGTTTAGAAGGTCATTAAATAGCGAATGGAACTAGCAAAGAGCAGCAACTTTCAACCAAACAATCATTCACGGTGTTGATGTTTCCAATAGCTTATTTAATATTTTTTTTATTTTTTACATTTTTATTCTTTTTGCGCAAGGAAATATTTGAAAACTAGGGAAAAACACGGAAGTCTGAATTCAAAATTCAGAAAATACGGATTAGAATTATATAAAATTTGCTTTGCATACTGAGTATAAGATAACAAGATAGCGGATCATACCATAAAGCAATGAAAGTACTCATTTATTATCGTAATTAATGTTCATGAATATAGGAATATTTGAAAGTGACGTTACAAGATGATAACTAAAATAAATCTGAATCTGTATCGCCCAATCTAATAAATACATAAGTCGCATAATGAGCTTTCATGCAGATAATGAGACAACTGATATATCTCTGTATGAAATCACTACCCTCCTACATAAAAGCTGTTTTTAGTTCTTGGTTGGTTCTTGGAGCCAGATGGAAAACTGCCGTCATCCTCCGTACTGCAACCTAGAAATGTTCAGTTGAAGGTAGATCTGAAAATATGCTTGGTCAGTTCATATACCGAATATTGTCATTTTTAAATCTATCAGGTGAGTTTTGCCTTTTACAGAAAGGAACTGAGGGCAAATTGCATCCTTAAAGTGTTGTATATAGCTCTTTAAACTGTCATTTTAACAGATTTTAACATTTAAGCTGATTTAACTGACATTTTTTGCTTGGTGCATTTTCATGAGTTTTATTTCCTGAATCATTTCAGAGAGCATTTTCTTTCTCTTTCTACCAAGCAGTACATATGTAATTTTTTTAGCTGGCTTTTCCGCTGAAAGGACGTCATACTATGTGTTGCTGATAGTTTCTTTGAATATTACCCACAAATGGACTGGAGTTAATTCAAATGCTAGAATGCATTAATTACTTATTCTCTCGAACCTACTTTCTAGTGTCTGTTGTACTGCCGTTTAATTTTCTTTATCTGCACTACATTTATCTCTATATCATACTTACCATAGAAGCCATGTTTCTGGAGTTTTCTTTACGTTATGCCCAACAAGAATATGCAAGTGAAAAAATATTAGAGAATATTAGCAATAGTCTCACGTTCCTTCTTATGTCTAGATATATATCAGTTTCGCTCATGTTTCTCATTTTTTAAAATTCTGTATGAATTTAATTTGATTTAATTTCTTATTTCGGTTTAATCTTGTATTACTCGTACATTCCAGTTCATATTTCTAATCAATTAGTGCAGATAGAGTGCAGATAGATAGAGTTTTCTTTTTTTAAAGTCCATCATGAATTCGTGCAATGCATCGTTGTTAGTTACATTTTTATCTTTGTTTACAAAAGGTCTTTTAATAAAATGGCATGATAATTGAAAAATCCTTGACTATAATAGTGAATACCTTTTATTACTATCTATGGGAAAATTTTATTTGTATGTATCATTTCCTATATCTATTAGGCAGTGTGCAAGCGCTATTTTCATATTTATCTGGTTTAGATTCATTAAATGGGAAAAGATCTATAGTTAGAAGTAATGATTTATCAGTCGTAAATATTTTCAACCTGTTTTATACAGAGTATGCAGTTTTCAATAAATTATTTTAGTGCTTTGAAACCCATTATAAATTTAAGCATTTGTAGCTGAGCTGAAAGTGTCAGTCTTAAAATAATTATTAGGTGTTTCATTATTTCTCAAATTCTGATTTACGTATGAAGTTTTGGCAGACAATCAGACGGAATATGTAATTAGCAGAACCTTTTTATTCTTCCAACAGTATCGAAGATAGTATTTATTATTTTCCAACATTTGTTTTTTCTTGTCTTGTATACACTTCTATACGCTTTTATGATCCCTAAAATTTATTTTATTCAAGAAATAGGATCTAGATGTTGTATTATAATCTCTTAATACTTCGTTTTGCTTTTGCACAATATAGGAATTTTTTTTTAAATAGGATGAAGCTTACTACTCATAAAGCACTGTTAGTATTATTTTATTGACATTTATTATAGGTGGAATATTTAGAGGGATAAAATGAAATAAATATTGAAAAATATTCGGCAAACAGACACTCAAAACCCTGCGAAAATTAAGCGAGGAAATGAATCATATATAGCACTTCTACAAAATGTTAGGGCAGAAGTAGTAAATAAAATCGATATTTGAAACACAGAACAACTTTAAAACTGTTTGGACCTATTCTTCCATTACTTCGAAACCATTTTTTTCTGAATTAATTATTTAAGATGTGTCATGTCATTAAAAATTCATCATGATTTTCTCAAGCAAGAGTTCACTAATTACAGGTTCTATCATTTAATTCACATCTACGCCTATAGTTTTTTTAACCTATGTGTTACTTCATTTAAAGGATAAGTTACTACGTTCGGGATATATACTAGCATTCGTTTTCGATATATACACATTGATAATAAAATTCAAATTTTTTGTTGCATTTCTGAACTTTCTTCTGTTACTGTAGTCTTGATTCAGTTGCAGATTCTGCAAAGATTTTGATATCAAACTCATTTTAATTTGATTCATAATACATTATCTTCAAGATGTGTGAAATTAGCTCCTGAAAAAGCTGTAGCAATTTTCTATGATTCTTTCTTGAAACTGTTTATAAGCCATTTGTGAAATGCAATGAGCTCTTGTTTATATCCGAGAGAAAACTAAAATTCAAGACTTTGATCTTCTGAATTTTTAGGATTTTAGCACACAATTTAGAGGAATTCATATTTTCTTGTTAAAAACTCGTTTTTTTCTATATCACAATTGTGCCGTTTTCTGATGATTCAGATTATAGTTATAAAGTTTGGTGTTCGTTGGTAGCATAAACTAAGTCCAAACTCCTAACAAACTTAGAGCGAGTTATCGCTGTGTCTGAAAAGAACTATAAAGTCTTAACAAGATTTAAAAACAAGCCTTTTTTTTTTTGTTAAATCAGAACTTGAATATAAACGTACTTCTCGTGGTTGACAGGATCAGTCAACACTCGTTGTGATGTACTTACAGTAAATATTCAAATTCAAAAGATGAAACTTAGTAGTTAAAATACTCCACAATTTAATCTAACATTGAGTTATCCCAAGACCTTAGCCGGCGTGATAATTTAAATATCGGCAGCACTAACCCAACACCTTACAATTTTATCTGAGCTGGCGGAACCTAGTAATGTGGCCTGGAGAGGCAGAAACATGCTTTGTCTTAAAATCTAAAAACCTCCGATTAAATACTGTTAAACTAGATTTGCATTCTCGTATGGAATAGAAAGGAAAAATTTTTTTGTTGTAGTTAATCTGCAAAAGTCTTTCGAAGTCAGACAAGCTCAAAACGTCCGTTGACCATAAGAAAGTCGAGAACAAGAAGAGGACTGGATAATATATTCTCTCTTGAAAGACCTAAACAATTCAAGATGTGATCGGTCGAAGCCTTACGTTCGTGGCACTTGATGTGGCCACTTGCTAGTCGTGAAATCGTAGTGCGTGAGCCCCTGTCACATATAAAGGTTAGAGCCATTCCCGGCCTACTACCCAGATGCCAGTGATAGGTAGGGACGCCAACCACTCCACCATATTTGTGACTTTTGCAGCGAGAATAGTTCTAGAAAAGTAAAGCCGAAGGAGGTTGCAGTAAAATGAGCACAACCCTCTTATGTCATTTTGTCGGCTATGAAACTGTCGCAAATGTCTACATGAAATGGACATCATGCTGTAGCGAAACAAGCTTGTGTAAGATGGAAATGTTGTTTTCATCGCCCACTGAGATCCACTTGTTCAGTTATGGGGAGTTTCGGCTGTCAGATAAGATTCATAGATCGCCTAATTCCTTTTGGCTAGAATAACTTCCGAGTCCCACATCAATTAGCATTAATTCACTTCTGAAAACCCAACAGAAATCCGGGTTATGTTGTTCATTTTTTCCTGAGGGGCTTCAGTATAAATTCTGCTGCCTAGATTTTCAGCAATTTTGCTTCTATCAATGAAGAGGAAAAGAGAAGTGGTAGTAAAGATCGAAATCATAAAAGTAATTGGTTATGCAAAATAATAGTAACTTTAGAAACTGACTGAAGATGTTTTCTAAATTCACAAGAAAAAAAAAACCTTTTTTTCTTAAAATTCAGTATATAAACTACATTGCCAAGCTGAAACATATGCGTGAAAATTAAATCAAATTTGATCACTTAAAATGAACTAACAGATTAATATAAAACGAATGGATATACTTCATAAACACTGTAAAATACAATTCTGACGCCCAGTGACTTTGATGTATAGTATCTGTGCGGCATGACATCACCTTAAATATGCAGCGACCCGAAAGTTCTCTCGAAAGGCTGATGGTAGGGGAAGAGGGTAAATTGGGAAACACTGGGATCCATTCCCCCGAGGTGCTCTCTGTCAAAACTGGGGACGGAACTGAGCTAAAATCAGGCTGTCACCCATAGGGTGCTCAAGACTCTTGCCAACTACAAACGCATTTGACTCCTTGCCACGGTGATGTCGAAGGCTTGTGTTGATCATTGCCAAAAAACTGAGATTGGTAACAATAACAACATAATTTTTTACTTTAGAATAATAACAGTTTTATAAAGAATATATGAATCGATATTTTAGTTGTAACGTTTAGCTGTTTACATGATTTTATGAAGAATAAATACCTAATTTTTAATTATGCCTAATTTGTTCTCTACATAGATATTCTTCATTTTAATGTATCTTTATTTTAGTAACTATTACAAGTCAGAATACGAAACCCATTAGAGTTATCGTTCATTTTTTAAACATTTTGTTTGTTTAAGATTTATATTAATTATTGAGAAAGTTTTTCTCTAACTGAAATTACCAGTAAATCGTCCATCTATAATAAAAGTAAATTTACTAATAGAAAGAATTTGTCAGTTAATGATAATGTGAAGTTTTAAATTTTTGGAACTTCCGTATTAGCTAATAAACATTTGTTTCAGCTTTTAAATGTAGTTTAGAATCTTATATTCAGTAAACATACACGCCATAAGCATAATTTCACTGAATAGTAGAATTAAAAAAAAATTTCGAAATTTATGGTACAAACTATGAAAATACTCATTAAAGATATTATAACAAAAATGCGCTTAAGTTGCAAATTAATCCAAAGAAAAGCAGTTTCTTTGTGAGTTCTTTTACATTTATTCAATGAATATCTATTAGCATTCATGCTTGTTCATGCCAAAATTGTTATGTTTCTAGCTACTTCAAAGACTGCTCACTAAGAATAACAGCATTTCTCGTTAGTATGAGATGAATTAAATAATGAAAACTAAGTTCTTTTATACGTAATGTGAAGAATAACAAAAAGAAACAAGTAAACCGTTCTTCCAGATTAAATTTTTCATTTATATTTATTTTATTTCTCACTTTTCCATGTTAAAACAGAAAAGAAGAAAGATTTCGCTTTCAAGTAAAAGCCTGAATTTGAGCCGTTACCTGAACCACTTATTGGAATGAAATTACAGTTGAAGTTTTTTCACTATTGAAATGAAAACTAGCTTTCATTTCCAGCCTCTTTGAAGCTTCAAATTTCCAATTAAAGAAAAGCATCGTAATAAGAATAACTAGAATTAATATTTTATTTTACAAACAGCAATGAAGCGAGAATAATAAATTATTCAGTAAAGTCTCTTTTTTACGTTACTATTTGTTGAAATTCTAATTTGTTCCCGCTAGGTGTTGTTGAATTCCCAGTATTCGCCAAACATTTCTTTTGTTTGGCGTGTATTCGATTTTCCCATTCACCACAAGCTGCTACAGTAAAAAATAAGATTTTGAATTAAGCATTAAAAATGCTGCATTGATATAAGCAACGTTTAACAAAAACAGCAGTAAATGTAAAGATTCATAGAAAATTATGTTTCTAACTTAAGTTCTTTTATTAAAACATGTAATAGTATTAATTTCCCTGAAGTAGCAGTAAAATTACTTTTTTAATTCTAAATTAATATTAAAATTAAGTTGTTATTTATGCATTGTTATTTATGCATATCTGGCAAAAACAATTGAGTTATTTAAAACAGTAAGTTCGGTTCCAACAGATGCTGCAACTTGTCTTTCTGTGTATATTTATATGGTACTTACTGCAGCTGGTTCATTATAAAAAAGATGATTTGTTCAGAAATGAGGTATATATTTTGCCAAAATGCTTATTAATACGTAACAACCGTCATAAACCAAAAAAGAAGGAAATATTTGTGAACAATCTAGAATCAACAACATAGTTAAACCGATAAAAACTGCAATTTAATGAGTGCTAGTGCCCATTCTGAATTTTAAAATCTAACTCAAATTAGTGGATACAGCAGCTGTTGCCTTCCATCATTAGAACTTGTTATCATTGCTAATAATTAAACAATTACGAACAATTTCATAAATAATCATGATCATTTCAATTTGCTAGAGGCTGCTTGTTAACTTTCCTTGAGATCTGCATTTCGAAAACGAAAAAGTATGCCTTAGGTAATAAACGATAAAACATATTTGGAGGATACATATGTGTAATTGTTTATTTTTTATATTTATTTGTGTAACTGTTTATTTTAAATATGATTTATTTAATAATAAATAAACCTCCAGCAACGTAACCAATGAGAGTGTGAAATGCTTTGTGCCACTGAATTCTTGCATTTTTCAAGAAAGGGATTTAGATAAGAACGTTCTTCCAAAAAAAATATGAAAAACACTCTGGAGTGATGAAAATAAAAGACAGAATTTAAGTTATTATAGAATGCTGCGAAATGAACAAATATTTATTTTTGATGTGCTAGTATTGTTTTTCATTAAACATGCGGGTTTTATTTCGTTTTAGTTTCCAACACGCACTTTATTTGTCAATACTTTTAAAATATTAACATCTTAACTTAAAACTAATAAGTCGATAAGCTAGTTTCATATTTAATGTAAAATTTTGCACAGTTAAGATGAACTACCAATGCCTTACAGGAAGGTTTCTATTTAGTTGACAAATATATTAAGATTTCATTTACTAGCCACCAGAAACTGTAAAAATATCAGAAAGATAAATTCTTAAATCAAATAGATTTATTAAACCTCTTCAACAAAAGCCGGAACTTAACAGTTTTTCAAGGAATTAATAACAGTTACTTTGATACAATGAGAACTTTTGTGTTTATATTTAAAACTATGCAAAACTTTGGCAACCTTTGATGAATCAAAAAAATTACCTAGTTCAATAACTAATCTGATCGGTTGACTGCATGTAGGTAGTTAATAAAACAAATATAAAATCACTACATTACTTACTACTTTGAAAATTCCTTTGCAGTTACCCCCTTCATAAAATGCTACACATTAAGCTTTTCATTTATAACAGCTAGTATGTCTACCTATATATTAAAGATTTGAATTTGTTTACATATGCTGACAGAGCTTCCTCATCTGGAATCAGTATCACAAGTATGTAAAACTGCAAAGCGAGAATAACATATAAATATGCGAATATAAAGACAAAATGAAATATTTATGAAAAAATTGCGAATGTGGTAATTCTAAAATATATGCAAACACCACAAAACAGTTTGGAAAAACATTCTCAGCCCTTCTTTTTTTAAAATGAAAAGAAAGAAAAGCCACGTAAAAACGAAAAGGAACGAACATACAGATGACTGTCATCAGGAGGCGACGTATATGTCATTTCGTTAGTTGCGTTTCTGCCTTTGCTAGTTCTTTCCCAAAAAAGAATTTATAAAGTTTTGAAATATTTTATAAAAATTAATCAAAAAATTTAGAAAGAACGTGTGAACTCACTCCTGTGCAATTAATGAATGTATGATAATAAGCTAAAATTGTTTTAAAAAATGTGATTAAACTATTATGAAAAAAATTCTGAAAGTGTAACTGTTGTAAAATTAGATGCATGATAACCAAGATATGTAAGCGGAAAAGTCAAAACATTCTAAATCATTAATACAAGAAACATATATCCAATTACGTCAGAATAAGTAAATAAAACAAACTAGTAACAAGTAAAAAGGTTAATTCTTACAGTGTTCTCCACCTTGGGTGAGAATAAAAATTATATTATTTTTCTTTTCTTGTTTTTCTTTTCTTTTCTTACATATAATAATGAAAATCCAGCATAGTTAAATGTATTTCCAGAACTAATTTTTAAGTTTAAATCTTTGAATATTTTTTGAACAATTTTAAATAAGTATTTTAATTAAAGTTGGACTACGAGAAGTTACCACTAATACCTTCGATAGTAGTTTTAAAAAGGATATTATACAAGAAATTCGAAGAAGGTTCTCCAGAAATGTTACGCACAATCGCTTTGGCAATTAATATTAAATAAAAGATCCACAGTTTTCTACTGAAAGTACTTTATTAAATCGCATTAAAAGATCACAATAGTAATACACCTTGATAAATTAGCAGCTATTGTTTCCCTTAGCTGCTTAACCTAGGACTTAAAACTCGTATTTCATTTTCCCCATATTGCTAAAATTGTTATTTTAAAAGCTCGAAAAGAAGCTGAAGAAAAATTTATCTACCCTTAATTAATATTCGTTTCTGTATTTCAGAGAAAATACCTCTTGCCAGAGGCTATTCGAAAAATAATAATTCAGACAATACTGTCATGAATCAAGAAAAGAGAAATATTTGTTACTCGGTTTCATCTGGAACGTAATTAATTTTGATTGCATTGCCAGCAATTCATTTCCTCAGCTATTAACAATGAAGTCCAATAAAATGCTACGAAACATTTTTAGCCTTTCTTGTTTAGAGAAATATTTAAATATTTTTTAATTGCCATTGAACAATTAAATGACATTTTTTTTCTTTTTCACTGAAAGTTAATGAGATTTTTTTATGAAAACTAAACAGGAACTTGCCTTAGGAAAATGAGAAAATGTTCATTAAGAGCATTCTTCAGTGAAAATAATTTTGGCGTTAACAAATGAAATTTAAAGAATGAACGGTTCAAGCTCTAAAGAACTGTAAACATCATTTTCTGTGTGTATTTTGAAAACGCAGCGAAAATGTTCGAAAGAATTTCATTTATTAGTTCGAAAGTATTGATCATTTTATTTCTAGAGGCAGAAAATTTTCTATTATCAGGTATATTACTCTCAGTTTCAAATTATCCAGTCATTATCCTATTACTTACAATTATAAACTAATAATTTTTCTTTGAGTAACGCAATAAAAAAGTAAAACTGCACTAGAAGTATATAAATAAATATAGGAATTCATTATGTCTAATCAGATAAAATGAATGTGTTTTCAAAATCTTTTATTGTTGTTTTTCAAATCTGTCCCGGCTTTGCAAGACAGTTAGAAGTTTTTCTTAAGCATAGTTTTGCAAATGGAAGTTAGCATCTCCAAATTAATTTCGAATATTCCTTTACGACGGTAAACAAATATACTTGTTTTCGAAGGATATTATAATTTTCTTTAAAAGAAATTAAATTCTCGTCAACAAAAGCTAGGATCAAAATCATTTTAAGTTACACAAATTCTACGTGTCAAGAAATTAAAGTATAAAATGATGTCCAAACTGAATGCCAAAATTTCATCAAACAATAGTTGGTGAATAATAAACAAGAATTTTAAAAATAAAATTTCTCTCAATTTTGTAAATAATAACATATAGTTTTCAAACTTCATTTTTAAAAAATTAAATTAATTAGCAGTAAATTCTATGGCAGCATTATAAAAGCTAGTTTGTCAAAGAAAACTACTCATTGCAGTACTAAAATTCGTTTGCGTAAATTGTTTCTTTTACGCCTTAAGAAAATTTCATTACACTTCTTCATAGCACATAGCAATGAACTTCAGCGTAAAATACCTGGAGTCTAGGAACATAGTTATATATCGAAAGACTCTGAAGTGGATTAGTCTTTGAGATTTACAACGAAAATCCAATCTGGATTTCATATTTACTTTCATGTTGGATGCAATAGTATTATTTACACATGTAATTTATTTACATTATTTCACACTGCCAGTGATCAGTGAACGACATTAGTACATTTCGATGAATATAATAAGAAAATATTTAACACGGGAAATTAAAATGGTAATCTCGTTTTAAAAGGTTTCAGTTGTACGTTACATACATAAAACATTAGTTCTGTTTAAAAATTTTTAAAACCATTAAACTATAATTTGGTTAATAGTTCTGCTTAAAAAGGCAAATAAAAATTCAGTAAGTCTATTTTTAAAAGAAATTCAAACTGCAAAGTCAGTTCACTAACGATGACGTTTACTCTGAATCTTGCTTTTTCTTCCGATTCACAAGTCAACTAAATGTGTAATTTATTCTTTGGGAAAACATAATTTAGTGAAATACCTTAATAGAATGACAAGAAATGACGTTCGGTGTAATGATGCAAATAAATCTTCAGGCCAATTATATATTGTTTGAGGAAATATCGAATTGTTAAAAACAATATCTGGACAAAATGTCAGCGCGTGGAACAATTCCTGACATTATAATGAACAAAAAGTGCAAAAATTATTTTATTTAATTTCATTGTGTCAAAGATAATTTCAAATAAAACAGTATAAATGCCTTTTACTCAAGATTTTTCTCGATACGAACGTAAAGTATTTAATGTCAAGATAAATGCAAGCTGTCGACGAAATAACACATCCGAAAACATTGCTATTCATAATCAGTCTTAAATATATTATTATGCTGACCTGCATAAAAGAAAATAAAGGCAAACATAAAAAAGTTTAAACGCTCATTTGAATCTATTAATGTTATTAATGCATTGCTCTTTCTCTAAGCTTTAAGAATAGTTTTGAAAGAATGACAGATACTCCGTGTTTTCAGAATTTATAGATAATAATATAAAAATTTGCGTTGACTATAATAAATAATCTTTTTGTAATCGGATTTATCATTATTCTGTTAATTATTCTGTTTAATTATTCTGTTTAAACATACAACAGAAACTACGTTTCTTGAATTTCGTGAATATTTTGTAATTTTTCACTTGCTAATTAATTTCAAAATATAATTCAACTTGTAGGGATTGTGCCTGACTAACGGTAGCTTGTGGCAAATCCTTGAATAGACGTATAAGTGACTTCTTGCTATGTCTAAGATAAAACACTGCTTACGAAAGATGTAAAAGTCCCTTTTATTAAGAACTCAATAATTTAATAGAAGGCACTTCTTGTGCTTAGAGAGCAGGCGGAACACGCTCTGAGTGAGCAATCTAAAACTTCTCTTTAAATATTATCTCTTTCTACCTCATTTGAATATACATGAACTAAAAATTAGCATTCTAACAGGAAAACGGAAAAGGAGCATGACAGCAAAGCTATTTAACACAAAATAACTGCTTAGATAAAAATAAATAAATTCTTAGAAACTTCTGAAATAGTGTAAAGGTCTCAGCCGAAACCATTTTGCATTATTTAATATTCAGGCACATAAAATTATTAGGACAGGCTTTGTAAATAGTTATTATATAATATGAAAGACAGCTTTTCAATCATAATTTAGAATTATCTAAAATACAATGGGCTTTAAGCATTGCATATTAAGATTTCCAAATGTGAAAAATAAAGAGAATTTCAGAAAAAAATATTCAAAAATCAGAATAACTTTTTTATTTTTTAAATTAAACAATACGTTGCACGAATTCACTAAATATTGTGGAAATTAAATAGTATTTAAAATTTCCGATTGTTGAGTATGTTTCAATAGCAGGTTTTTCGCTATTCTTTAAATACATTGCATTTCTCTTTCCATAAATCCACATTATTTTATATTCAAAGCGGTGTAAAAACATGTTCAATAAGGTAATAAAATCTACAAATAAGATATATGAGATCTACAAATAATATACTGTAAGTCTTAATTTGTTTATCTAGCAATTCTTACTCATCGTTTATTATATTTTCGTTATTGAAATCTGTTAAGGCGTTGCTTCTAATTCATAATTGTGCTAATATTTTACCTGAACTACTTCGATATTTCCTCAGACAGAACCTTCATATAGTTATAAAACATTATCAAACAACTGTAATAATTTACTTAACCTATGATTTCAAATTTTATTGTAATCTAAATATAAGTTTTGTTGATGTCAAAAGTTAAATAAAATCAGTATTGCTAAACATCATAGCAATTTTTTCTCTGTTATAGTTTTCAATTTTTTTTCAAATTCCAAATACAGTTTTGAGTTTATAGTTGCAAAGAATGAACAAAAACGAATTACTCTGAGTTAGGATTAATAAATTAAAACACAAAACTGTATTGGTGAGTTGTCAACTGAGAAACTTAAAAAGGTTATGCATGCTGAAATTTAAATGTTTAAATTAATGTAGGATGTTCATCCAGAAAATAAAGCCAGTATAGTTATACAAAATGCAAGACACAATATTTATTGGTGAAAACAATTTTGAAGCCGCCTTCATTTCTCTAGATAATCACCACCTTCATTTTAAACATTTGTCATATCTGTTCACGAGCTTCAGAATTCCCATATTATACTTTTCTGTCGCCAATGCTAAAGACTGCAGTGAACATCAGAATCTTACAAATCAGGAGCGTAAATCTCGATGAATTGCACGTTGTGTTTTAAGACATTTCTCCTTCTTTGCTTGGTGAAATTGGGTGGCGACATCTCAGCTACAACAAAATTCGTGCATCATTTAAGTTCCTGGCAGCTGAATAACAAATACAAAACTCAGAGAATGCGCTTAGCATTGATATTCTTGACACAATATCAGACAGGTTCAGGCGCCTTTCTTAATCAGATTGTGACCGTTGATCTTACATCACCCCAGAGAGCAAGCGCGAGTCACTTTGGTGGCATCATCCCTCATCACCCAAACAATAGATAAAATTCAAACAGACTACCTCAATAAGAAAGGTTATGTCAACTGTCTTTTTTTTATCGTAAAAGTGTTTTTGATGTGCTTCGTGCCAAAAAGGCACTGCGATCAATACAAATCGCTATACTAAGAAAATTACACTATTGTGAGCCATCTAAAACAGAAGGCGAGGAATGACTTCTGGAGGACAATGCCTGCTCTCACGCTACTGCAGCAATTCAAGAATTACTGGATCGGTTCGGATGGAAATGTTTTTATCATGCTGATAGTACGGACCTTGCTACTAGAGATTTCCACCTTTGCACTAAACTGAAAGAATTTCTGGGCGGTAAACATTATGAAAGTGATTTAAGCTGGAGAAACAATGATTGCCTGGCTTATAGAACTGGCAGCAGAAAAGTATACCATGAGAATTCTAAAGCTCCTGAAGAGATACGGCAAATGTTTTAAATGTAGGACTTGATTATGTAGAGAAGTGAAGCAAGTTTCAGGTATGTAACAGAATTATTTTTCCAACATAAATTGCGTGTTTTATTTTGTATAACTAAATGGTCTTTATTTTCTGGATGAACTTCACAATTTTAGATGTAAAAGATATTAATAGCAACTGAACTTGTTAACAAAATATTCATTACGTATATCTAAAACAATTTACTTTTTATTTAAATTTAAGAAATACATCGTTTCCATAAAACTGGAAATAGAATCCAAAATAAATAGAGCTTCTAATAAACTGCTCATGATATAAGACATTTTTAGATTCTATCAAAATGATACTCACTGTTGATTTTCAATTTTAAGTCAAGTTTAAGAAATTTTTTTAATAATATACATAAAATTTTTAATTTAGGCTTAATTTTTTAAATTACGGACATGAATACATAACGGCAGAATAATACAAAATTTAGTTTCTATATAAAAGTAGTAAAGATTTTTATGATTTAAACTCAACCCAAATGTTAATTACTTTAATTAAAAATAAAAATTAACTTTATTCTCTTTAATATGTCTATATGTGATTAAACAGTAGTTATTAGAACTATTAACGAAAGAAATATTAGTAAGGCAACTAAAGTTTGGGTGGCACATATATATTTGTTTATACAAATGTAAGGAAGAGTTACATAAAAATTAATTTTTATGTCACTAATAGAATAACATACTTCAATGAATTTAACAATTAAAAGTATATTTTGTGTTCTTGCATATATTAGTAATGAGTTGCATTATTTAATATATTTTTCAATTGGACATTTGTAGAAAACATATTCAAATTCATTAATTAATTTGAATTACATAGTCGAAACTATTTTAAAATATTCATTAAATTTATTCTAGAAAATTAATATTTAATTATAACTTACCGTTTTTATAAATTTAATAATGATAGCCTAATCGATTTAAATTTTTACAATTTTTTCCCCGGATATCGGCATATTTAATATATAAATAGGGATATTTTATAAATGGACTGGGCTAAACAAATACAGAATTTTATACTTTTTAACTAACACAACCTTGATATTTAGCATAATTTATTAGGAAAACTAAAAACTACTTGAAATATATATTTATAGCAACGTCAAAATAAACCAAAGGAATTCTACACTAAGATAATAAATTTTACACGTTTCATCTTGAGCATAGAGTTCCACGAAATCTCGAAATGTTTAAAAGTCTTTAAAGGATTCAATAGTAAATTAGTTATTTCTTTATTAACAATTACAAATCAAAAAGTTGCCTAAAATTTTTAAGATATAAAACTATTTACAATGAACAAACACAGTTGTTAAGACAAACAGAAAGACAACAAAAATATTTAAAACCGTTTATCCTTTCAGCATATACATTAGAAAAACATTTCATATAAGCAGAAACTTGAAACGGTATATTTAAATAAATAATTTGTACATAATAATATGTAATAAATAATTTGTACATTATCAAGAGAGTATAATACTCTCAGGCAGTTTACTAAGTACGTTAAGACTGTGTGGGATGTAAAATATTAAAGATTTTGCAATTAAAAAATATGAATGCATATGAGTGTATTTTGTGATTTACAGAAAGTCTGTAGAAATCAACGCGTGTAGTTTTCTATACTTGTAACGCTGATATGTTTTGACATGAGCGGCAACAATTGAAATTTTGACATCATCAGGCGGTGAGCAAGTATCTAAATATTCTGGCAGCAAAGAAAGAGTTTTGCATTTTTTGATGATGATGCAAAGCAATGTAACGGTTTCTCCATCAGAGAATTATTTGGTAACCGATTTAAAGAATCCCTTATCTTTCTTAAAGAATAAAGAATTATGAAATCAAGACATAGACAATATAAAGCATTGCCCCTAGTTCCAAACGCTGTATTCGAAGCTATAAATGAAAAAGTAAACGTTACAGAGTTAGTTTAAAAAATCTTCTGCAATAAGACAAATTATCATTTTTGATTCTGCAAAAAGTTCTAAATTTTCAGGCGTTTATCCATTTCCAAAAACACGCTTATATTTAGGTACATGTTCCTAGAATATTGCAAAATGGATTTAAGAAGTGCGCAAATGGTTAATTCAGTTAAATTTCTTTCTTAAAGTACTTTACGATTACACTATCGAATTCTATTGCAAGAAAAAAAAACATTCATGAGTCATTTCTTGCCTTGTATTAATTTGTCTTAAGGAATTAAATACAGATGGGTGAAAAATGAATATAATTTAGATGCATAGAAAAAGATACTTCCAAACAGATTTTAAGCTGTTATGTAATTCAACTCGATTGCCCTTGCCTAATTAAAGTTTCTGAATGAATAAACTTTAAGCATTTGTAATTATAGGGATAGCTCGAGGGAAAAGTTAAAGAGTCCCTTGCCACTCAATGGAGTCCTGACCCATCACCTCATCATTTCGTTACTGCACTGTACTGTCTGCCTGTCGCACATTTTGTCACTTCTGTTTGTGACCTCTGCATGTCCACTCTACACTCACTTGAGTTAGTGTTATTGTAACCGTAGATGCATGTTTTTTTTTCTGCTTCACTTACTTACAGCTCTATATCTTTATTTCATTTTTCCACTTTCTTTATTCCATGCATGCTGTTCATCCTCTAGCATATTTAATTATCCACTTACATAATGTGCTATTAAAATATGTCATTTTACTTAGTATTTATAATAATTATATATTTCAAAACGCACTTCTTCAAAAGCTATATAAAAGAAAAAAGAATACAAACAAGTCCTGTTTGCATTCTTTCTTATAAGTTTCTTCTTTAGTTTTCTAAGGTAAATATTAAAGACCAGATTTCTTCAATTAATTAACATTGTTGTGCTTCTAGCAAAAACTTTCAAATTTCTAAAATGTTTGAACTATATAAAACTGCTTTTATGTTTATGGGAAGCACCTACTAATTTTTATTGCGTTGTATTAATAGCTGATTATTGCAGCAACGAATCAGATTGTACAAATGATTAAGTAAAGCTTACATTAGGTTTTTGAACGAGGATGACACTTTGAATATATTAATTCAATGAATTATTTCTTATTGCTTAAATCAACGACCGACAAACAAGGCCCACTTCATAATTTTGTATACCTAGTGAATTAGTAAATGTTTTTGCAGTTCTAAATACTAGAAAAACATTATATTATATACCTTTAGGCATAAATTCTTATAATGAATTGATATACAAATTTTTTAATCATTTGGGGTTTAACTCTCAGTACCAATACTAGCATGTTTTTAACAAGGAAATCAATTTTCAACCACTATTAACGAAATAGGAAATGGCCTTTCAAAGCGGCTTGAAATTACGAGGAAATATAAGTACAATATTTGAAATTTACGTCATTGTGAAATAACTTGTAATAGATTAATGGTTATTAAATCCGAGTAAAATCAAGCTATTTCCTTTACCTTCCGCACTGATAATGGCTTTCAAGAAGGAAAGAATCAGACCCATTTTTCTTTCGGGCTTCAATTTAACTTCGAATTTAATATCTTTGTTTCAAAATTCAGTTAATTCTGGAATTAAAAAGGTTTCAAAAAGGTTTCATTCAATGTTTAGAGATGATTAATGTGTAATTCAGAGAAAGATTACGAAGAAAATATAAAGAATATAACTTTACAATGAAAACGTTTAAATGTTTCTCACGTAATTCTTGAGGCCCAAAGCCTATAATATTTAACAACTGCATCTCTATATTAAAGCAGTATATTAGCTTTTGATATAAAAACATAAATGTATATTGCAAAATTTGTATTTCTTTTAAGCAGAAAACATTTGTGCTCGGATCAGAAGAAAGTTTCTAAAATCATACAGAAATTAAAAAAGCATATACGCTGCTGCGCGTGAATCTTTCTTCATAAGCCGATGATGTACTTCAGATTTTCATTCAGACTTTAGCGGAATGCTATTTCACAAGTAATAATGGTTTTCCATCTAGAACCTAGCTGGCGGTCGAATATCCCAAGAAGAATTGAAATCGCTGCTGCTTTTGTAACTGCTGGCAAATAGAAATGAAAGTTTTATGAATAAAGAATATGCAGTGCTTAAAAACATTAAACTCATGAATTAATCATTATATACATTATAAAATTTCAGATTTTTGAATCCAAGACAGAAGAAAGCATACATAAATTTAAAAAAGCAAAGAAACAAGTATTCCTCTTATACCGGAAACTAATATTTCATGGAAAGTAATGGCTTCAGCCAAATTCTTTGACAACATCTAAGAGATATAACAGCAAAATTATCTCTAATATTTTGAGTAAAAACAATGCTCATCTGTTGAAACTCAAAATTGGAAAAAAGTGTTATTCGTATAGTCGATATTCTGGCACTCTCAATTGAAAATATTGCATATTTCTTTTTATAGTTTTAATTTACCCTGAAGCAGTGATGATAGGACTTGTGTTCTAAAATAGATAGGTTAACATTTTGCTATAATTATCGCGACGTAAGCAAACAGAGAATCAAATAGCAAAATAATATGTCATTATCTGAATTATTGTGATTGCTTTTAGATTAGAGAAAATATTGCTCAACCGGGAGACTTTATTTTCATAATAACTTTTCTTTTGCTGAAAATCTTCGGCTTAATGGAGTTTTAATTGTTATTCATGTACTATAATTTAAATGTTTGCCCAGATCCGCAATTTCATGTGAAAACAAGGAAATTAGCTTAGAAATATTTTGAAACAATAGCAGCTTTATGGGCGTTCCTTCATTATCCAAAAGTGACAGATAAACAAAAATATTTCAGAATCCACTTTGCGCTTTTTTAAATTTCTGTCACTTCACTTATCTTGTTTCAATTCATTGCCCTGACAAAAGGAGAAAATCATAAAACCTGAAAAATCTTTTCTGAAAAAGCAAATGTTAGCGAAGTTATTAATTTGTTGTGAGGTAGCGTTTCATTCATTCTACCAAATAGCATATAGATAATATTGTTCTTAATTATTTTCTTCATTGATTGCTTATTATTATCTCAGCCTTTGGAAGAGATGCTTAGAGAATTTGAATATTTACAGAAATTTAGTCAAACAGTAAAATTCATGCAGGATTTTATATTTTTGACTATTAAAATTGTTGCACCATAAAAGAAACCAATTAGCAGAATTAATAGAAATACAAATGCCATTATAGTGAAAGGACGAAAAGATTAAAATTTCAGGTAATTTTGAGATTCAAAGCTTGCAGAAAAGAATATCCTGAGCATCTAATTCAGACAACTAAACTAGTATATATCAGTAGTTGGCTCCTGTAGTTGTCATAGTCACATGTACTAAAGCTATCATGGGTAAATGGTGTCAAAGAGATGATAGATGGCATTTTGAGATATTATGGCTATGTGGCATGAATTCTACATCAGAGTGCGTATGTCGCATTAATTTGCATATGCGTTTTCTGAAATCTGTTTTCAACCATCAACTAGACCTTTCCAGTTGCTAAAAATTATCGAGAATGCTTCATCGAAGTCAGGATAAGAACATCTATGAAGGCGCCAGCACTGCGCAGTAGACAAAACTGGTATAGCCCTAGCACACTTTCTCGAGCAACTTATATCCACAAGGTCCCACAAACGTCTTGCGTAGAGAGTTTATTGAAATTAAAAAAGGCGCATAGCAGTGCTCTGTATATACTTCCTGAAATATTTTTCAGGAGTTTAGCATTGGTTTACATTTTGAAATATGAATTATTAGCAATATATATGGAGTTTTAACAGTATTTTCACAGTTTGTTGTATCGTATAAGGGATGGGTATTTTTAATACTGTTGGAGGTTACTTATTCATAGTTCATAGTGAATTGCAATTTCCCACGGCACAGTCCATTGGCTAATCATATTCCAGTCTTACACTGTAAGAGTTCAAAGTTCTTGGTCCCAAACTGTGCACTTTTCTGTCTTACTATGGAATTATTATGGAAACACGGAAAGCGTAATTGGATATCACAGGTGGCACATATGAGTGTAAATTGTCCTTGACATGAAATCAGGAAACACATTTACTTGTTTTGTGACTCTGAAGGCTTAACTAGAAGACTCAAAAAGAATGTCTTAAAAAGTTCAAATTAGCTGTCTTTGAACATCCTACTAGGAAGCTCTTTCTCCCTCCTTTTTCCTATTTCTTTTCTTTTTTCCCGTGTATCTTTATGCTGTTGAAAGTTTGAATATTGATAGCACAAATATGCATAGGTATTTATTATTGTATCGCTGATAGCATATGCCTTGCAGTGGACTGTCAACGATGGCATAGCTAAAGACCTTCACTTTAGAGTACGTTCATGACTACTTTTATGTGGTGTTTAATCCTAAATCACTTGAATTCAGCACCATGGTCTGCATGATGCCTAATGCAGTTTTGTTTATTAGATCGCGCTGGAATATGTAGTTGTCCGGATCGCATTTTTCTCTCACACATACGTATTTGTAGCTGCTATATTTCTTTCTGGAAGTAGGAAGAGGCCATGACCGGGAGAGATAGTGGGAAGTGAGGACTGTACCCTTTTTTGTTAAAAAATGAAACGTTCGACGTTCTTCGTGCTCTTGATTCCCTTTATGCTTCCATTTATCGTGTGCAAGATTTCTAAACTTTAGTTTCACGGCCATGGGCCATGGGAAACTTTTTTCGCCACATTCATTTACGGCAGCTTGCTTGGCGAAGCCTTCGGCTCGTCCATTAGTTTTTGCAGTTGTTGTGATCTCTCTCTAGGTGTAAGGATAAATTTCTTGTTGTTAGTCTGGACTACATTGGAGTAATTACTTTTGATTTGCATAAATTGAGAATTGATTGTTCGTGGTGATGTGACTAGTGTCTGTCGGGAGATCTAGAAGAGATGTCCTGATGGAAAGGTCCCTGTGAGCTTAGCCTGGTATACGCTGTTATTTTGATGGGGATGGACTTTCCTTGTTGAATTGCGGTCTGAAGTTGACGTAGTGATGACGTTGCATCCGACCGTTTACCCAGTTTTCGACCGTTGCTGTGTATTCGGTATCTATTGGTGGTTGATAACCTTGGGGGTTGAAGGTGACACCATTAAAAGTTGTAGTTTCCTTCAGTTGGAGAACAGTAGTTTCTACAGCTTCAGTTTCAATTTGAATGGGAAGGAAGAGGACTCCAGTGAGCATGCAAAGCATGTGTCGATACTTGTAGTCCTTTCTTTTAAAAACGCAGAGAAGTCTAGTGGTTCAGCGTTTGCTGAATACGAAGGTCTCTAGGAGCGTCAAAGAAGACTGGGCACAGTATTGTATGTGTACTAAATTAATTAAATAAGCTACTAAATTAATTAAATAAGTACTAAATTAATTAAATAGTTACTTGGAATAGAACATGTGCCTAGCGCAAAAGCGCAGTGCATGCTCTTGCAATGAGCCTGGTGCAAAAACAGATATATGCCTCGCAATTAACAGAAATTCAATAACAACTACCATTGCAATTAACAAATTCAATGGAGGATACAAACACAATGAGTAGGTTACAAGCAGGATATCTGTATACAAAAAGAGATAGCCTAAAGGTGCACTTGGGACTAGCAATGATAAAAATGGTATAGAGTATTAAGTTGCAAATGTCGAGAATGCTAAAGAGATAAGTATTAATGCGCTACGAATGCAATAAAACCTAGAAAGTCCGCGCATTAGTCATATTTGCACGTGAGAGTTTGCGTTCTATATAATATAGTATGCAGATAATTTAAATGCACATAATGTGCATACTAGTTTGCTTAAATCACAGCGTGTCATTCATTGTAATTCGCATGACCACACTAACTGTTAAAATTGCGCCCGAAATCAGCTGAAGTTATGCATTGCAAAATATGTTCTGCTTTGTTGACATCGATTATTCTATATATTTAGGAAACGCAAGATGATGCAACATAAACGCATATGTACACAGTCCAGTCACATTAATGTGACCACCACGTACTTTCCATGTCAGAGTTAAATAACCAATCATAGAAGGCAGGTGGCAGCACAGTGCAGTTGAGCGTATATAAAGGGTGTGTGAGGGCTTCGGAAAACATTTCAATCGTTGGCGTAATGCAGAAACGAAGCGATTTATCCGACTTCCAAAAGGGCATGATCATTGGCTTTCGGGCCAAGGGGGGAAGCATTTCCGAAACGGCTGAGTTTGTGAACTGTTCGCGTGCCGCCGTGGTAAAAGTGTACCGTGCATGGCAAAATGGGACTGTCCAAAATCAGCGACGTGGCAAATGTGGTGCACCACGGGCCATAGATGACAGAGGCGAACGACGGTTGCGGAGATGCGTTCGGGCAGATAGACGGGCTACCGTTGAGCAACTGACCACCAAAATGAACCAAGGGGCTACCAAAAGTGTCTCCCAAAGTACTATTCAGCGAACATTGCTGCGTCTGGGCCTCCGAAGCAGACGCCTGGTTCGTGCACCTATGCTGACTGCTGTTCATCGACGGCGAAGGCTAGAATTTGCACGCCAGTACAGCAGCTGGACGTCCACTGAGTGGCGACAGGTTGCGTTTTCGGATGAATCGCGTTTTATGCTCCATCGGACAGATGGACGTTGGCGTATAAGGCGTGAAACCTCTGAAAGGAACCACCCTGCAACCATTGCCGGAACGGTCCAAGCTGGAGGCGGGAGCATTATGGTCTGGGGAATGTTTTCCTGGCATTCTCTAGGTTCACTGATCATTGTGGAAGGCACAATGGATCAATACAAGTACGCATCTGTCCTTGCGGACCATGTTCACCCCTACATGCGCATTGTTTTTCCTCAGGATGATGGCATCTTCCAGCAGGACAATGCGAGGTGCCATACAGCTGCCAGTGTACGTGCGTGGTTCGAAGAGCACCAGGATGAGTTTACCGTCCTCCCCTGGCCAGCAAACTCACCTGACTTAAACCCAATCGAGCATCTGTGGGACCATCTCGATCGAGTTGTTCGCGCCATGGATCCTCAACCGCGTAATCTAGCGCAGCTGGCCACGGCATTAGAGTCGGCATGGCTCAACATCCCAGAGAACACCTTCAGGGACCTATGTGACTCTCTTCCTGCACGTCTCGCAGCAGTCCGCTCTGCGAAAGGTGGTTATTCTGGCTTTTGACAGATGGTCACATTAATGTGACTGGACTGTGTACATTTTCCTGTTGAAAGGTGAGGTAGTGGAGTTGCCGAAGGTATGGAACTGGCTACGGGCATGAACACGTCAGTATTAGGTCGCATGAGTATTTTGCGATGAATACAGCATAAAAATGGCCAAATGCAATTTCTGACCTAAGCATCAAAGACTTTCGTTAATATCTGCAGTATTGTGATGGTTAATCACTGAAGGCTTTTCTGTCTGAGCATCATATATGTGTGCCTCATTAACCCTTAGGCCGAAAAATGTTATTAAAATGGTGTCCTCAGCGTAGCAGAACGGAAGCGCAATACCTCAAAACCCATTTCATAGAATATTTATAATTTTATCTGGAATCAGAAAATAAATAGGTAAAGATCTATATGAAAGAAGAAACATATAGCTACTTCAATAATATTTGAGAATTCTATGCCTGTAATTATGGAAGCATAATTGCATGGGTTAAAATTGCTTTGAGATATCTCACCGATCTGCACTTGATCACTGGATTTACTGTGATGATGGAAAGATACAAGAATAAAATTCTGGTTCCATTCCTTTAACACTATAATGGATGAGCTAAATTTTCATTAGCGTTGCATGAAGAGCAGGCACTCGGAGGAATAACTTCATGGCTAAAAAATTGTTGATGTATCAATCGCCAACTATTTTCCAAATCTGAACCACTGAAAATCTTTCAGATGTTTTGCGAGGAGTCTCTACCTCGCATCCATTTGCTTCTAAAACTTGGTAATTGCCATTCTATAAAACTAGCAGTTATTGTTCTCCTTCATTCTGAGTTATCTAAGTGAAATGATGAAATATCAAAGCGAAACCTGAATGCGAATCAAAGGAGTCATGTCTCATAATAAGGCACACCCGACATTAAAGTTAGAATGATGAATGCCCTTCTTGTATCAATCCTGCTTCTTATTAATAATTTAACATTAATAAAACTGTTGTAACAAAGTTTGAACAACGGTGTATTCATTATATGGGAAATGAAAGGTTTTTGTTTTGTAGCGTCTAACTTTTGCATTAAAAGGTAATGAATCTTCATTAAGTCAATAGGTCTAACCAGATGTTTTCCTATTTATCTGGATTCTGCTGGTCTCATTTTGCTTCTGTCATTCGGCTGAAAGTGTCTCCATAGTACACGGGTTGCTCACAAGTGTTAATCAACGTATCGTACGCAAAGGGTAATTAGAAAATGTGTCGATATACTTTGGATCAAGGTATTCACTGATTAAAACCACCAAGTGAGTGCTTCAAGATAAACTTATCAATTTGGGGGTCATTTCGAAAATATCTGACACCAAGTGAACTTCATTGGACAAGAATGCAAGTGATCGTTCAAGACTATCAGAAGAAATGATCCTGAGTAAGAAGCATCGACCACTGGCATATACCAAATAACTGAGGCAAATTCACAAAAAATACAGTAGTCTAGAAGTACTTGTTAAAATGTAGAGAAAAACATTATTGCTTCATGTATGTTATATTTTTGGGAACAGTGAATTAACTCAAGCTGATTGAGAACAGAATGGTATACAGATGATGATTTCTGATATTTATTCAGTAAAATCTGGGTTTTTGAATTGTATTTGGTTTTCGGATGAGCTGTAGAACTCTTGTGATACGATAATTTTCCTAATTCCTGTATTTACGCAAAAGAAAATTCCAATCGGATGCATGAAGAATCGTTCAGTCTACGAAGGTAGATGTTTCATGTGGGATGCCCTGGCTGCTCATTATTTTTCCTGTTAATATTAGTCAAGTCTTCTTCGATATAGCCATCACAAAAATTGTATGTACAAAATTTGAAAAACCTTGTAGAGTCATTAGGTTTTATCGATGCAGAAATGTGAAAATGTGCAATGACCTCTCCGGAATTCGAAGTTTCAACCTCCATATTACGCGTCGGACATGCTTCCAAAAAGGCACGCCGAAAAGGAGAAGAAAGTACCGCATAACATTATAAACCAGTTGGATGATAAAGAGTTTTTAATTCTCTATTTCCGGCAGTGCTGAGCAACACGCTACGCGTTATACACCAGCGTGGCTGAAATTTTATCATTTTCACCGAGTGCACCATTTTGAACAAGCTATGGGGTCCCATCTTAGCTACCTGATTTAAAGCGGATGTCTGAAAAGCTAATTCGTGTAAATAAAGCAAGAAAACAAACAATAAATGAGGTAATTAAGTCGGTAACAATCGACTTACTTTTCGAAAGTATTTCGAAATACGTTGTGTTGTTTTCAGTGCACGGAAATTACGGTTATTTTTAAGCACATGTGATGAAGTCATTACTTTCTCAGAAAATTAGATAATCATTCTTCAGGTACCTTCAATAGTAGCAAAACACTTAAAGAAATATTGTGTTAGTAGCGAGTGTGACACCTTTATATTATTTTTATTTCAACTGTTCTAGTATAGAATAAATAACTTAAATGGCTAGATTGTCTTTTTTCTAGGTTGAAAAGCCAATCATTTTTTCCCAGGAAATATTATAGATAATAAATTATAGGCGGAAATAGTTTAAATACATTTTTCAAAAAAGAATGTTTTATTTTGTGTTATTTGGAATTATGGAATATTATGGATTTGTCACTCCAGAAGCGTTTTCGGACATTGGAATAATCATTGTCACAGAATAAATTAGTAGAATGTGGGAAAATGTTCAAATACTTAAAAGTATGCTACAAAAATGAGAAAGAAACACTTTTAAGTATATCAATGTACCATTTAAGCTTTAAAAACGTCATATAACATTTTTGGTCAACGTCGTATATCATCATTATATTTCCTTATTGTAGACTGAATTCCCCAAGATTGAATCGCTTATCAGTCGAAATATGTCGCTGGAATATCGCCACGTGTTTTTATACCTCATTACATGTTACATCTCGGTTGATTAGCAATTAAATGTTTGGGGCCGCTTTAGTAAGAAAGTATCCATTTTTGTATATCGGATTCACATGTCATTTAAAAACATCGCATATATTGCCTCGCTTGACTTTTTTATGCACAGTAGGTACAAATATAAATGTCTGCCGTGAAGTAATTTTATTCAAGGAATATAGTTATCGTTTTGAATTCTGTGATGAAGTGAGCCTTCCCATGAAATCAACCAAAATAAATCTAAAAGAACATTTAAAATTTTGAAGCATATTATAGAAATTACTGATACAGGATCTAATTATTTTTATGAAAAATTAAGATGGATTCCACAGGATTGATTTTGTTATTGCATAGTAAATATTCATACTGTAGATGATGTCCTACTTTATATAAATTTTATAAAATCGTAATTTTTTATTATTTTTATTTAATTATATAGTCACATTTAGAAGAGATAAGCTTTCTCAGTTATCAAGTATACACGACATATTTTCAGTAATATCAAAGTATTGTTAAAATTTGATTGAAAATTTGAAAGGAGAACACTAAATTTATAGGCGAACCATCTGTACAGCTGTACCTTAGACATTATATTCCGTTCTACTCATAAAATCCGAGAGTATTTCAGATAATTTAATTGTTGATTATTTAAGCACAGAGTACAGATGTATTCTTCTCCAGAAGACCTGGTACTATACTTCCTCGCATTAAAAAATATATCGTAAAGTAAAAAGCAAATCGAATTGTGTGTATAATGCAAGTGTGATAATATAAATTCGTTTTAGTTAATTACTGTTTCTCTGTAGATTTAAAATTAAATAAAACAGGTTTAAATGCAGTATTTTCTTTCAATACCTCAGCTATAATTATACATAAAGCCATGATAGCAGGATACTCATGAGACAAATTAGTTTTCCTTGACACTTTTTTAATTTTATCAGCCTCGTGCTCGACTTTAGTTGAATTTTTACACCAGATTAGAAAGAGTATCTTTTGAAGATGTGCGTTTATAGATGTATTTGTATGTTTGTTATTGTCAATATATTTAATATTTGAATTTTAAAATTTTATATACATATTATAACTATATTACAAAGTTATTATAATTAAATTTAATTTGTAAATATTTCTTAAACATTATAGGCAATATTACTGGCTTAATATTTTGATGATATTTTTCTTATAAATATTTAAAAAGATAACATTTTTCCTTTAACCAGGTAAAAGTGATTTAGAAAGGTATTTATTATTTATACTTCTAAATTATTAACATTCCGCAAAAGGATTTGGATTAAAATTTTTTCCTCAAAGTACAGTGAAACCTTCTTGAGATAACCACTCATGATTTTAAACAATTTTTGTCTTCTTTGAAGGTGGTGGCCTCACGCAATATAATAATTGTTCATTCTCAGTACTATTGTTCATTTTTATCTATAAATACTGGTCACTTCAAAAAATGTTATTTCTAAAACGTGAGTGGTAGGAGAGGTTTCACTGTATTTAATGTATATAAAAGTTAAAAATTAAAGTCCAATTGCAGAAAAAGATTCTTAACTGATTTTATAAATTTAATGAATAATTGAATATGCCTTTTACTGAAAAGTAAACGTAATACTGTCGAAAATTTACATTTAAAATAGAACATAATTTTAAAGTGAAAGAACTCGTTATTAATTTAAAATTTTACTTATATTTGGCTTTAATAAATGCTGAATCACTGACATCTTAACTCTTCAGTAACTTTAATCATAAACTCTGTTAATTAAATTATATAATTTAATTGGTTTAAAAACAGATTAGATAAAAAAAATTTAAAATAAGCATTTAATTAACTTCTACTAAATGTCTAACTGAATAGTTGAACAATTTAACTGTTTTCAACATATTAAGCAACGTTTCAGGCTACGTTAAATTCTTCGCATATTATATACAAAAGCCACTACTTGAAGTTACTTAACTTTATTAAGTACCTGTAATAGTTTAAATTATACTTAATGTTTTATTTCATTACAAAACACTGGAATTTTTAAAGTTTCATGAATCTGTCAAATCATCATATTTAGAATTCTAAATTTGCAAAATGTTTCGCATAGTAAATGAAACCTTTATTGCACTCATTTTTCCAGTTGCTAGAACCTAGAACAAAATGAATAACATATTTTGAAGAATACAAGAGTGTTCTTGAAATCAAAATGAACTGTTTTTAAGTTTCTTAAAAACATGTTTATGATTATATTCAGCTACATTTTAACATCTCTGAGACAAAAACTAAATTATGTAAGGAATAAAATGTCTTTAATACATTCTTAAATGCATTAAAATACAAAGCGGAAAATGTTCGATTCCTCAGACATACATTTTAATCCCGCTTTCGCAGTAAATATTATTAAAAATTCGAAGTATTTAATTTGAATTATGTTTTCAGAAAACTAAATGTTATGTAAAATTTCCAAAAGTTGTTCAAGATTTCGTGCAACATAAAAAATATTACAAAATTAAAATAAGTCTACCGTGTTTAGAATAGATATTAATTCATTTAAAGAATTCGCTAAGTTCATTACTTCAAAGCAAATATTTTAGTTTTGCATTATGGAAAAAGAATGAGTTATCTTGATTTGATGTATTTTCTTTCGTGTTATTAGCATATATGCTATATAGTGTATATGCAGACAAATAGACAGATTTTAGAATATTGGATGACCTATTCCTGTGTATGAATTCGATTAAAGTTTCTTAGGAAAAGAATTTTACATATTTAAATTAGATTCGCAAGAATACAAAAATCAGATTTAGAGCACAATGAACATTTGATAATATTCTAATTAAAATGAAGGCTTTAAGTATTTGTAACAAGAATGATTATTATTCTTACAGGTAGAGGTTTCCAAATGCTTTCTTTTCGCGATGCCTTTAATATATCAGAATTTCTTCACGGACCACAAAAATCAGAAAGTAATCTTTTTCAATAGTTTCAGCACACAGCTGGTCTTTATAAGTTCATGAAATTAAAAAATAAATGGAACACGTAATTCAAATTAAGAGGCAATTTATACAAAATCTAGTTATACAATACTAAATAAGAAAGTACTTTGAAAAGTCCTTTGGATCCCAATTACAGGAGGAGATTGTCAGCCTTTTTTTTCTCATACGATATAGTTTGAAATTAGGAATCAAACTGAAACAGTCACCTCATTTCATTTCCATATTGACTTTTTCTATGATATTTGATTTTCATTACACCCAAAATCTGAGTTTTGTATAAACATAATACTATAAGTAGCTTGTTCAACATTTAATGATATCCAAAAGTAAACTGGTTCTCTACTTTCATGCCTCATTTTCGATGTAATGTTGCTCAATAACATTTACCTCTACAGAAATAAGTTCAAATGGAGATTTGGCTCCGAAAATTTCTTGAATCCATCTGAAAGCATCGACATTATCTCATTGAATATAGTTTTCAAAACCAAATCATAAGCTGATAGGTATATTTCAAAAGAAGTTTTTCATACGGTGCCTATAGTACTCTTCCTGTTATAACACTAATATATTGATGATCCCATATCAAAATTATATAGGCATTTCTTTGAAACTATTATACAAAGAGTATAGTTCTACGAACGTATTAGAATATTTCGTAGTTCATCCATAAAGCTATTATGCGTCGTCGAAGTTTGGGAACCACTGCTTTCCGGAATTCGTCAAATATTTATATCTATGAAAATATTATTTTAGAATATTTATGATTCAGACTCTCTTTCCTTTTCTATGAATTTAAAACATATGTTTATCAGTTTATATTCAATGATTTTATACTTCCTCTCATATTTTTTAATAAAATATAATGCTACTGTATGTAGTATAATGAGACATAGTAATAATATAAAATTTCTAAAAATATTTCATTTGTTGGACATATCCGTTCTGTAAGTATTAGAGTAGGATTTTGTTAAACTGTGTGAGTTAAATTATATTGATGAGCCTTACAATGAGTCAAATTTTGATATATATCAAGAAGATACTAATCGTCATTAACAAAATACAATTTAGAAATAGGTATTTAAAAGAAGAGGACATGTTAATAGTTACAAAGAAGTTCAGACTTGTATGTTTCATTATCACCAGTATTGTATGTTCAGCACTTATATGTTACCCAGATGATGGTTTTAGTCATTTTTTGCACACTAATTCAATTTTTTGAAATAATAATAATCTAAGTGGCAAAGCAAACGATCTGCCACAAAATCTCAAAATTTAAAATTTCAAAATTTTTAGAGTTACACATTTAAATTTTCATGAAAATTGAAAATAAATAAGAATAAAAACACTGAAACTTTTGTAATTGTGCAGTTTCTTAGTTATTAAATTATTTTTATTGATCCTCTAAATAATTAATGTTATAGCCCAAACGACTGCTTTATAGTAGGTAATATTACTTGATTGCATTGCATTATTTTACGAAATAGCAGTAGCCTGAAATGTTGATTCACACTAATCTGAAGATTTTGTTCCATATTTTTCCTAACAAATTGCGCTGCTTTTCATATAGATGTTCTGTCTTATTTCTTCTGTTATATAACGTAGGAGTGGGTCGATGTGAACCTCAGGTGGAACGCCTCAGAGTTTGGAGGCTTACAGGATTTAAGAATACCTCCACACAAAATCTGGAAACCAGACGTCCTAATGTACAATAGGTAAGTCATATTTTAAATCGATATTGTCCTTTCTTTTCAGGTATAAATCAATTACGTTCTACAAGCAGTCAAAGCTATGCACATTCTACAAGCAGTCAAAGTTATTAACATTCTACCAGCAGTCAGAGTTATTCCTATTCTACCCCCATTTCAAAGAGAAAAAACAGGATAAAAATTAACAATCTAATTTATATATGATTAGCATATATGGATAAAATTTGACAACCATAATCACATATAATGAAAAAAGAAATAATTACTAAGCCTTCTGCAATTTAAAAATCAGTTACCATGCAATTTTAAATAGCATAATTAGGAATTAAAACACTTTAAAAGTAATATAAATATGAACAGAATACTTTCAGAATCACGTCTATAACAAATTCAAATATGACTGCTTTTTAAGACATATCATTTGAGCTGTTTTGATCTATTTTAAATCATGCAAGATATAAGTTAATAAAATACTATAAACACGAAAAATTAGATAAAGACAAGCATTTACGTTGCTTGTATACGGAATTATTGTATTGTACTGAACCAGTTCTGGCGGTGTTAATTTTTAACTCGTTCAAATAGCAACTAGATGATCCGAAGTTCAAATTACAGCAACGATATAGTAGATTTTTTAACGGTTCCTGGCATTCCCTGAAATACATTAATAGTCGTTACTATTGTATAAATTTATGGAATAATAACTATCAAATCGAAATAGTTCTTCCGACTTATTAACTTAACATTAACCTATGAAATGAACAACATAAGAATAAATCTTCATTGATATGTTGGATGTAAATGCAGGTAAAAATTCCTAATAATTTTCTGAAAGGAAATTGGAAGTACTTAAATGCCTTATAGATAGTTACAGACATTCCTTTTTGCAACTTTTCTCCAGATATACATTGTAACTAAACTTCAGAAAATTTTAATTACAATATTTTGTGTATGAGCCGCCTACCCATTGGCATTCGATCTACACACGTAAATCTACCTAGTATGGATTAAAAGATAACTACAATCTTCTAAAAATATACCAAAGCGTTTTGAGAAGCCGATTTAGTTAAGTTTCAGGTAGTATAAATATTAGGAGAGTTTTATATGAGTTTTATTTAACATCTAGTAGTATACTAATCCATCATCCATGTAAGCAGTAATCAGTTAAAGAGGGAAATAAACATAAAAATGACGAAACAGAGAGAGAGAAACCTTTAAAAATGGAAATGCAATTTTCATCAAATGCCATAAATAATTAATAATATTACATTTAAATATGAAACATTGCAATTTAGTTCTACTATGGCAAATGAAATCATAACTCGATTAACACATTCTGAGGCTCAGGTGCTTTATCAGGCATCTCCAATGTTTATATTCCTTGTTTTATGACAGGAAAACACAGATATGAGGAGCTATAGGCTTATTTTGAGCTTACTGAAATCTGGGTAGACCTAGAGCTAGGGAGCCTAGACGGTAATCAAATCCTGAAGGAAAAACACTATTTGGTTTTCCAAATTACTCTTTCATTTCATTAAGACATCAAAAGCATAGTCATGTTATATAAATTTAGGAATTACAGCAAATCAAAAACCTCAAAAATAACTTAATATTATTTTAATGTCTAATGCATGTTCTAAATTTTAGTTTGCTGCTATATTCTAAACTTTCTTATCTGACCTTCAATTATGACCAATGCAAATGTTTCTTATCTGATCTGTAGTTATGACCAGTTCTCCTAGCTTAAAAATCTAATGTGGACAACACGTGACTTCCTTGAACGGCCAATTAAATTCTACACATTTTTTGTTGCATTTCACTTGAACTTTTTTCCTCGAATTAAATTTAATTACCGATCCATCCGGTTAAATTGAAAATGACATCAAACTTTGCAAATTTTGAAATTAAATATCCCGACCAATTTTTAAAGTAAGTAAAGAATCTTATAAGTAAAGAATCTTATAATTTTATTTTCTCGGAAGGAATATAAAACTTTCCCAAACATAAGTATAGGAATCGGAAGACAGCATAAAAAATTTCGCTTTTTTTCGAAAATTAATTTTTTTAAAATATGACACTGCTACACATATGTGTGTGTTCAACACTGGCGAGAAGTACACAGCTAGATGTTATAGCAGTCCCATACACAAAATTTCAACATTCTACGGCTAATTGGTTTTGAGTTATGCGAGTACATACATGCATATATACCTACCTACATAAGTACGTACGTAAAAACGTTATGGGAGAATCCCTTTTGAAAGCATTTTAATTCCATTTTGAGACCTGTTTTGGAAAAAAAGTCCTTTGTTCTGTTCGTACGTATAGACGATACGCAAAAAAACTGTCTAGATGGATTCAGGAAAGGAAAAAAATTGATGTTTCCATTAAAATATGACACCCGAAATTTTTCGCGATTACAACACTTCCTTTACTTCGTACAAGAAGTAACAATTTCTGTTTTTAAAAGGTATTGTAACTTGGTAACCTTTCTTGATCATTGAAAGAATGTACGAAGCAGATAAAAGATTCATACTTTATTGTTTATTTTATAAATGATAATAAAATAGCAAGTATGATAGAAACATTAATATGTCTAGTAGTACTGAAATATGTCGCCCAAATGGTTCTCGACACAGCAACAAGCCTCTCAGATTGGATTTCAAAGCGAAAGATAATTTCCTGTCAAAATTTCAAAAGGCGGAATTCAGAACTAATCACAGAAATGAAAACTCGGTTACTAAGCATGGACAGATAGTATTAACAAGGATGGAAAGTCTGCTTATTTTAAAGCTCAAACTGTTCTGAAGATATATATCGGATATTGTTTATTAAAAAAGAATGACAACAGTTTAAATTATATCCAGAAGATCTGTAAGTATTTTATAAAACTAATAAAATTTCAGAAAGTCGAAACAAAGAATGTTCAGAAAGTTCTGAAACGGAGTTGCGTCATCGAATGTGATAATTACATATAAATATTTCGAACCATTATTTTATGTCAGTTTTTCAGAAATTTTTTTAACGTCGCTTTATTTTAAATGAACCCAAATGTGTAAAATTTTTTGTGTAATGTTTATATATTGATCCAATGTGTAATCTTGCAAATAATTTCACTGCTTTCTCGAAATTACTTCATCAATGTTTCAAAATACTTTCGTCCTTCACTTTTGAAATAAAGTCACCAAGTTATAATAAATAACAGTTACTTTACTTAGATTAGTGTTTACTTATACTTACTATGCATTTTTATAACAGCAAAATGTTGCTACAAATGTTTAGCGTTAGGTACGCAAACTGCATTTTTTTGCAATTCTCAATAAGATATTATTATTATTTAGTCTTGGTTGATGGAATTATTATTTTTATAGTTTCTTCCTTGCGCCTAATCTGCACTTACACTCAGTTCATAATGATTACAATAAACTATACATTATTTGCATAATGAGAACAGCATCTGTCTACAAAAAGAGGGATTTTCAGAGCACACCAGATTACTAACGGCAATTTTCAAATCTTGAATTCTTTGTTACCTTATTAATTAACTCGTATCTAAAGAAAAAACAAACATATTTTTATATACGTAAAAGGAACATATATATTTTCTAAAATATAAACGCTTGCAAACTAAGTTTCGACATATGTTTATTTGTTTATTATTTTATATTCTTTTGCATAAATGATACTTCACAAACAGCATTTGAAATTTCGGAAATCGCCAAATGGCGCTGCATGACTTAGTTATAATTAACGCAACCACTTTTGCGCAATTTAGCGATTCTTTACAGATAAAATAGTAAAATTTACGCACCAGGTGAAAGTTGCAGGTTTAGCGACTTTTTTAAAGTCCATGCCGATACATATCATAATCGGGAAAACGTTATCAAAATACTTTAAAAATTTAAAGTACAAATTTCAATTATTAAATTAAGATTAGTGATGGATTAAAAAATAAAACACTTAACATTCGCCTCCAAATCTTTCTGTGATTTTGTTGCTATATTCTTTTACCCGAGTAGACAGTGATGGTTTTCACTTAAAATATCTCAGAGAAGTGCAGACTCAGCATCCCGCAAAC
This sequence comes from Stegodyphus mimosarum, assembly GCA_000611955.2. Classification (NCBI taxonomy): domain Eukaryota; kingdom Metazoa; phylum Arthropoda; class Arachnida; order Araneae; family Eresidae; genus Stegodyphus; species Stegodyphus mimosarum. The sequence continues at coordinate 63,531 of KK117057.1, forward strand.
CTCGGTCGCACAAACCTGCTTTCTGTCAAATTCATCTCCTTGCTGTTCCTTTTAAAGATTTTGCGGCCAGGTTCGGCATTCTTGCAGAAATTTTACCAAAGTTACTTCCACTGCTGGCAAATTCCACAGTTGCATTTTTTTAAAAATTAAGTTCAAGGGAAAGAATATGATGGTTTGTTTATAAAGAGCAATGCATTGCTCTTTATAAATATTATTATTAAATATTATTATAAATATTATTATTTAGAATATAATGTAACTTGGTATACAACAGAAAGTACGTATCCAAAAAAAAATGGTGACGTTGCTTGACCGAAGGACTATTTGCAGAATGTTTGCCTGAAGAATGGTTATGCGCACGATTTCCAGCGTTTGGCACATTCTGAAAATTTGATGGCTTCGTTAAGATGGTTGCAATAACACATAAGCATCTATAAATTTTATTTTGGAATTTCAATTTTATATAATATTTAATTTTAACTTTTACTTTTTGTTTCGGTTTTCGACAATATTCCTTTTTTTTTTCTTTTTGCTGGTACTTGGCACCATATTTTGTTCCACTATTTTGTCTCTGTATTCTTTCTTAATTCTAAGCCGGAATTAAGATTTTGGGAATAAAGTGGCCTTTTACATTTAAGTTTTGAATTATTTTCGATTTCCAAGTTTACAAAGCTCGGGAAATTTTCCGTTATCTGTAATTTTGCTGATTCTGGCTTCTATAACTTTGGTTTTTAATTGTATACTTAGCAAATAGTATATTCTACCACTTTGGTATTCCAAATACCAACATTTTTAACTTAGAAAAAAGGAAAAATATTTCTTCCTCTTGTTTCAAAATTTTGACTTGCTGTTTTTCTTTTATTTTTCAGATTATTTTGTATATAATTTTATATAAGTCGTGTTGAACAGATAATATCTTGATGATTGCCTTATTAAATTCCTTAAATTTTTAAAAATACTTTCAACTTTGCATTAACGTAGATTCTTATAGTTATTTTAATTTTAAAAAAGAATTTCTTTGATAATTTGTCTAGAAATTCATCCGATATAATTCAGAAACTTAACTCTATTGATAATTCTTTCGACGGCTGCTTGAAAATGACCTTTCTATTATACTCACAGGCACATTTATATAATAAATCTTAACTTTGTAACAGTCCCTTAAGGGCAGAATTAAAGTTTTTTCCATTTATATCCTAAAAATAGTGAAAACTGTATAAACCTGTATTAACCGCACCTTCTCAAATTTAATTTTTCTCACAGGATTCCTATATAACGCGAAATCAAAAATTTTATTTATTGATTGATTTTCATTTTATTTATTTATTTTATCATTATCATTTATTTATTTATTATTGAATAAAAATAATATG
>KK117057.1:64947-75567 GCA_000611955.2 Stegodyphus mimosarum
TTTTGATATTTTTTAATTCATATTATTTAATTTATTCAATGAATTTTAGTTTTATTTTTGATTACATTTGATTTATTTATTTCATTTAAATTTTCATTTATTTTGATTTTAGTTAATATATTTTAACATACATTAAAATTAAATAAATATCTACTTTCTTAATGTGCGCAAACTTTTATTTTTATTGCTACCACATGTTAAACAGATACTTAAAGTAATGTTAATTCGTCAGTTTGGTGTGCAGCTCTTCGAATTACTTTAAACTTAATTATACGAAAATTAGACCGAATGTCTGCTTCGTGAAGGAATAAGAATATTTCTATTTTGTTAAAAGTTAAAATATATAACACTGGTTATAAGGCGGAGAACTAACTACGCTATTGAAATATAAACAGATAAGAATTTGAGAAATAAAAATAAAATGTTAGAATAATATTTTTAAGAAGAAAAGTCAGTGTTAAGACACAAGAATTTATGGAGAGGAATAAATGTTTCTACTAAAACCAGACTCAATATTCAATAGAGGAAGAAAAGAAATAAAACATTTACAACTTAGGAAAGTAAAAGCTGTAAAGTATTTGACAAAAGAAACATAGGAATATTTTTTGGCAGAAATTTCAAAACTACATAGAACGATAAAATGTGACTGTCACATTTTGTATATTTATCTTCTATTTTCTTTGAATTTTAGCATATATAGGAGTTTGATTCCTAACTGTATGCATTCGAAGTAAGTACACCTGAATCGCTAAAGCGTTTCATAGTAATGGATCTTAAATTCCCAACGATGCAAAACATATTTTATCGTGCATTTCATTCAAAATGAAACTCGATGCGTTAGTACATGCAATGAGCTAAAGGAAGAATAAAATTTTTAAATAACCAAAACATTCGGAACAGCAGTTTACAAAAAGGAAATTAGACTGAGTAATTATCCTGAAAGTAAATAATATTGCTTGAATCTGCTAAATAGGTTTTAATCCAGCCACTCTGAAAATGGCTGCACAGAAAATTGATCTCTTCATCAAAACACAAGAATGGTAATAAAAAAGTCTTACAGTTGAAACAAAATGCTTTATTTTATGGAGAAATGATAATTTTAATAAAAAAGTACTTTCCTCAAGTAAGAGTTTTTCTCATTGAGGCAATTATCAATCCATTGTTTATAATACACTGCACAAGATCCATAAATTACAATATGTCTGTCTAATAAGAACATGCCGAAGAAATAATGTTAAAATATAGCAAAATTATGCAGAACATTCGAAACTATAGACCTGAAACTTACTCATGTCAGGCCGCATTATTCACTTTACACTTGCACCTCCCCCGTTGCACTCTGAAACTATGTGATTCATTAGAACAACACAAATCCTATACTTCTACTCTACAAGGAATTAAAAGGGAAAATGTTTTCGGGGAATGCAACTCTATTCGCTATTGTTATATAAAGCCATTTATCTTTAAATAAGCTTTTGCATATAAACAACTGATGAACGTCTCTGAATACCTGGCGCCGTATATAAATTTTAAAATTAAACTCTCTTCAGATCAGAAAAATGACAGGCAGGTTATTGCATTTTTACTAATTTATATAAAATCTTAAATTGTGTAAAGCATATTATAATAATTTAAACACAAACTCTGTAAGTCAATATCTTTAAAGTGAAATGAGATAACATCCCCCTGGTGCTTTGAAATAAAATCAAAAATGATTATTTTTCAATAAAATGTAAAAATGCAATTCCTTTCCAAATTGTGAAAACACTATCTCTCTTTAAAGCTATATCTTCTGTCTTTCCTGAAAATACGTATATCTCAAGACAATAATTTCTGAACTTTAGAGATAGCCCTAAACTCCTTTAATTGATATAATACAAATACATAACTCCTAAAAACACCAAGAAACGATTACCCACACAAGTAAGAATTCAATCAGCTCTTGAAATAAAATAATCAGATCATATAATTCAAATACACGTAAATAATTAATTCCACAACTACACCGCAATAAGTCCTGTCCACACGACTCCTACATCCAATAACAGTTTAAATCATTTCGTTTACAAACGAAATTCATCCAAAAAATGAGTTACGAATTTAAGCATAATATATTAGTGTACAATATTTTGTTTGATACTTAAAAAATATTTGCTTTTCTTAAATAAATTTCATTTGGATTATAACAACCCTAAAAATCTTACATATTTAATGTTTCTGGAGCGTACCAATACTTAGCCTACACGTTAGAAATCACATCAGTTATTGTTAAGAAATTATAAGTAACCGAATTATCCTTTTCATGCTTGCATTTTAAAATCACCTAAGTACAACACAGTTCCTTATAAATAAAATTCTAAATATCATTTCTACCAGTAAAATTAAGATCAAATAAACAAATTTCTAAATTTCTAAAACAATGACATTAGAAAACAGTGGGAAGAAAACTCCTATAAGGTCTCCAATACAAACTGATAAGCCTCATCAGAGGTAGATGTTCATTTACGTACATCTGTCTCTGAAAGAAAAAATGCAGTTGTATGTTGCACTGTCCGAATAAAATATTCTTAACCATTGTTCTCTTGTTAGCGACACCCTGAATCTTACTTCAAAAGTATATCTTAGCAGCCGGGAATGGCAATAAAAAACCTTAAATTTCAAGCAAAAATTCTCACCGTCTAGTATAAGCTTTCCCGGAGAAATGAAAGGAGCTCCTCTTGTCAGCTACGGGATCACTGTCACTCTTTAATTATTCTCATGCAACTTTTCATGCGTGACCAGGGCGGCTGTAAAGAAACATGGCAATCAAATTCGTTTTCACCACGAAACCTGAACTCCCGGAATCCCGGAGCTGTTGAAACTCTATTACTCTCTCTCTCTCTCTCTAATCGCTATTTTTTGTAATGTTCAATAAGATGAGAAAATCTTTCCTGACTCTCGTGCAATAACTTTTAAAACCCCGGATTCTCTAAAACAAGAGACGCCTCTAAATTCACTATAAATTAATATCTACCTATTAAAAGCCTTTTCTTGAACTCTTTGCAACCAAATTTTGCCACCAACGAGAATAAGGTAATAATTTACAGCTAAGAGAAACATTTACTTAAGAAAATTCAAACCCCTTTTTAAATATGACATACCCTGTTCTCACACAAAATTTCAAGGAATGTTCTTAACCGTATTTCAGTCAAAGCTACGACAGCGGCAGTAATCGACAAATCACAAGTTTTCCGTTTCATCTGAACGAAGCCAAAATTCTATCGCCTCCCACGAGCGAAACAAGTACCGTATTGAACGTTAAGAGGGATAGGCACCGCAGCTGTACGCCGACTTATGATCCGAAGAGCCTGAAAAAGAAAATTACCCACGTTTTAGCTATACAGTCCTTCTGGCTAGATTTTTTAAGAAATTGCATGCATACAATAGACAATTGCGTTTAAATCAAAATATCTTAAGTGCATTAAGAATTAGGAAACAAATATTAAATTCATAAATTCATTATGCGCTGTGGATTAATACGCAACGCTATCTCAGCAAAATTACCCATCATTCCTTGCAAGGAATTGAAAATTAAGTAATTATAACTATTTGATATTCCCTTAGTTCAGATTCTACATATCAGATATATCGATTCTGAAAGCATTTGATGGTATAAGTGACTTTATTTCATTGGCTCCTTAATCCACGGTGAATGATAGTGAATAATAATAGTTATCATATGGGCTCCTCCTTTAGGTATTACATATGTTTACTCAAAAGACCTCCGCGTTTGATCGGAGATGGGTTTGCATCAGAAGCTCCTGAGAGACGAATATTAGTAGCCTCACATGTTGCAAGGCTCCTAGAGTCCCATTTCACGGGCCCGGAGTTTGGAAATTGAATTCTGTTTTAACACCCAACATTGAACCGGTTTCCCAGGGTCACCACTCCCGGGAGTATGGAAACCACCAAATGCGGGCATCAATGAGGAGCATACTCAAATCGTCTCTGGCCATGACGTTACCTACTCGGATGGCTTGCCTCACTACCCTCCGGGATGTCATAGGCTGCCCTTTCTGACAGTAGGAACTGGATGTATGTATTTTATGTTCCCAGAACAGAGACTGTCAGAGCCAAAATATTCGGATCCGAAATTTTATTTATCGTATACCAGCGAAGCGGTACGCCGTATATGGCGGTACTATTTGAGCCTAGCACCCGGTCCGAAAATGGGACACTTCCCTCTTGTCGACATATTCGACCAGGATAAAATGCTAAGCACCTCGATGTATGTAAAAATTTCTCAGGATTTCATTTATCAAAGTCGAATTTTTTGGCACGCGCATAATGGCAACCAGAAAAGGGAAAGAAGACAAATCTCCTTTTCCATGTTAAATGACAGTGAATAATATTCGTTGAACATACTCTGCCAATTAGACATTACACGGGCTGACCCCAGCTTCGATCCACCATATCAGGCAAAAGGTGAGTCTGTCAGGCAACCAAGAATCCCCCTCAATCCTGAACTGCCTCCTCGTAGTCACCATTCCCAGGAGCAAGAGACCGCAAGAAAAAGGGATGCTCGCCTGAAGATTCGGCTGGTCGTATATTACTCTGTTTATATTACGCTGTTAGACGTTAATAAAGTCGGTTTAAATAAAGTTCTTTTAATAGCGGTTTCCGTTGATCCTGCTATTCAATTCACTTTTGAACTTGAGACATCCAATCCTCTTTCGCTCCTCGATATCTTAGTCCCAGGCAACATCAGTACTATTACTTTCGTTTGTTCTCTTGTTTCATTTTATTCTTTCGTTTATCATGCATTTCAAGTTTGCTTTCCGAAATCGACTCTTTATCAGGAACTTGAAAATGCTACTGACAGAAACTTTTTAATTGACGTTATTGATCTAGCGGTAAACAAATTCTCAGCACCCTCCCGTTTTAAGAGATTCAGTTGTCATTCCTTTCTTTCCATCGATTAGCTACAAAATTGCACGTATTTTACAGAAATTCAACTTTCGGTGCTTTTTCGCTTCTTTGAATAAAATTCGTAGTTCCATACTTAAGGATCCCATTCCGAATATGAACTCCTGAGGTTAATATATAATTTCTTGACATTGTGGTTTAATTTACATTGGCCAAACTAACAGAGCCTTAAAATTTCACGCTAGGAATATCAGACATACGTCAGAAAAAGTAAATCCTCTATTGCCAAACTCAGAATCAGAAAATTGTATATTTTTCCCTTTTTCTGCAGCCAAATTTATTCAAAAAACATCTTCGGTTGGCGAAATAGATTTTCTAGAAGCGTTTTACATCTATAAAAATCTTTCACTTTTAGTTAACGATCCCAATTCCAACAGTCTCCACCTTCAGGTCTTCAAACAAATCTGTCATAGTTGTTTTCATTTTTCATCAAAAGATGGTACCATTAGTTTGACTTCCTTTCTTTCATTTTTATCGACTTATTACTAGTTTCGTTTTCATCATTTACTCTTCTGCAAGTGATGAAAAAGTTTGTATATTTAAACCTTTGAAAGTAGTTCTGAAAATTTATGAACATTACGCTTATTTTTGTTAACGCCTCCAATAACGTTACACAGATTTACATGCATTCAGGTTGTTTCAACTCAGTATTAAGATAAATTTATATTACCAAGTAGGGTCAGATTCTTAGTTCACGTACCCTGTTCATCCTGCCTCAAAATCATTTTATTTAGGTTTAATCTATAATCTTGATACTTAAGGTAAAATAAACGAGGCGAGTAAATATTAATTTAGAAGTCAAATAACAAAAATCGGTGCTATATTTCCAAATTTTCACAGGACTATTTCGGATAGTTTTACGGAACCATCATCCTCAGCTAAAGCACAAATAAACGATAATTCTTATCTAAACACTATGAGATATCTTATCACTATATCTTATCTCGTTTAATTGCGCTTTAACAGCTGAGGATGATGGTTCCCTAAAACCATGGAAACTAGTCTTGTGAAAATTTGCAAATATAATGCTGATTTTTGTTGTTTGACTTCTAAATTAAGCCTAATACTGTTTTAGAAAGACGTATTGTTATGTTTATATTCGATAATGAAAGGGAATAAACCTGCTATCTTGAAGGAATTTATCTGTAGTGGAGTCACTCTCTTGCATTTTTCACACCTTCTAGACTATTGTAAAAGGTATATATCAAATAAAAGCATCTTCATATCTTAGTATTTATGATAACATTTCAAAGAATAGTTGGATCCTTCTATTGTTTTCTTAAAGAAGCATGTAATTTTAAGATGGTGTTTAATCTCTCTACTTAAAATTAGCCCTCTGAAAAAAGGAACTAGGCATGAATATCTTCTGAATGGAATATTTATCTTTGTATTGCCTGATCAATTTTATCTTAAATTGCGTTTTCCGCACGAGCGCGCTGAATCTGAAAGAAATGGAGCCAAGCAAATATCAGATTATTGATTCGAATTTCTTTTCGAATCATTCGCGATAACCCATCTGGCGTCCTCTTTAAGAAAAAGATATTTTACACCAAAAATTTCATCTTATCAGGTTTGTATTACGCTCTTAATCGTTAAGCAGCTCAAGTTTTCTTCCATTTCTTTTATCGCTTCGTCAAACCTCATTTATTTCACGCTTTCGCCAACAGTTTTTATTTCTTTTCGATGCTTATTTCTTACGTCTCACTTTTTACCCTTATTTTTCAATCTACCCTTCAAAGACTATTTTTTGATGACAAGGCAAGTTTTGCTTTTTTGGCAGTCATTTTCTTTTCCTATCACTAGTTTTCTAAGAGAATTCTTTAATTTTTTTTCCTTTCATTCTTTCCTTAGTTTTTGCCTAAAACAGTGTCGAATGATTAAAATTACGCGCATTTCAAATCATTCATTTGGTTAATATTTATGTGAGCAAACAAAGAAAAAAAAGAAAGAAAGAGAGATTTGTTGCAAGTAAAACAGTCCTTTTTTTATGAAACAGCCGTGGTTTTGTCGTTTTACATTCTTGGTTAGATGTTGGTTATAAAGGTAAAATTCTTTAAAATGCCGGACATCCAGAGCCGGGACAAATGTGAGGCAAGTGTCTCACTTGCCTCAGGTGAATCACTAGAAGAGGCGCCAAATTGGCTATGCGAATTTGAAAATTACTTTATTATATTTTTTAATTTGTCGGTTATTATTAGGGGAAATAAGCTTCGACAAACTTAAATTTATAAAACAATAGGAAGAATTGCAAGGAAGCCTGAAAATTAATGGAATGTGTATTTCAATGTTATTTCTTATTTATCAAAAAAGGGTTTTTTGAACATTTTTATTTGAAAGTTATAAATAATTGGCTATTTTAGATTTCTGAATTTATAAAGCTACGATTAAAAATTTTTTAAGAATTATGATATTTTGATTAAATACAGTTACTTTTGTTTAATGCAAGTATAGCTATTTTTATATATATATAGGGTGCGCTCATTTACCTTTTTGCCTCAGGTGAAAAAATATGTTGGCACGGCTCTGCGAACATCAATGTCTGTTTTGTGTTTAATTATATTACGCAATAGTTTGCGTGTTTCTCACATGACCATTACTAATATATCCTGGAAGAACTTCTCATAGACAAACATATGTGAAAGTGTATGTAAAACATATGTAAACATATGTGAAACAGATGTGTATGTGTATTTTAAATCACATAATTAATTGAATGCACTAAAAGCTAACCTTTTAGATGTCATAATCTTCTCGATGACAAGTTGTAAGGTATTTCTCCCTCCTTCTTCGCATGCCTTCGTGGTGTAGTGGTCTGCATGCTCGACGCGTAACCGAGAGGTCCGTGATTCGATTCCCGGCCAAGGCATTGCTCATTTTTCATGACTCCTGCTTCGAAATAACCTAATGTCTCTACAAAGTGACTAAAACAAAATCATAAAGATACTAAGAATGGTGGATTTTAAATCAAAATTCGTAAAACGAGTTTCAAGTGAATTGTTTGTAACCATACTCAATACATTTCTATTCTCTCATTCAAAAAAATTTTCTTTGAAATTATGTTGATATCATAATACAGTTTATAAATGGGAGCCCCATGATTATGTGCCACTTTTACAGTTTTACGCAGAATGCATCAAAGTAATAATGAAAGAAAATTGCTGCCTCTAAGCACAAGAAAATTGTTCTGTCTCGTTTGTCGAAAGATTAACTTCAAATCATATGTAGCCTAGTTTATTAGAAATTCTATCTCATGATGGCTTAAAATGATGCATTTGCTAATATTCAGCTTATAATGAAGGATTAAATTACAAAAATATCAGTAAATGCACAATAACTGAATTTAGAGCAACTTTTAAAAAATCACCAGAATTCTAGAAATTTAGAAATTTCTAGAGGCCTTCTTTTGAAGCGTCAGTCTTCAGTCTATCCGTCAATGAAAAACTCAATATTTTGGGATGATTAGTTTGAAATACTGAAGGAATAAAACTGAACAATACTGAAGGAAAAAAATATTGAATTCAAACCTAAATTCCTATAGAGTACTGCATTATCATTGCAAACACATACGTGTGAAAACTTTAAAACAAATAATGGCAGTAAACGGAAGATGGGAGGCTAAAAATAATTTCAAGATTTTATTTAAACAAACAAATGCTAAAACTAAGTTAAATAACATCGTTTAAAAGAAATTAATTTTCATAAGAAGCACAGTTTGCTAGGAAAACACATAAATGTACCATGAAAAATGTCAGGACTGAAGACAAGAAATAAAAGTTTTCAGCGTACCAAAAGAATATCAAGGTGAATAGAGAAACGTTTAGGCTCTTTCCAAAGCTGACGTCACTTACCTACAAAAGTAAGATAAACGAAGGCTCAAAGAAAGCTGGCTTTTCAGCAGACTAATGAGTCAATGAAATCACACATGAGCAAACCTCATACTATAGCAGCCTTACAATAAACATTATATAAGGAACATATGCTTTATGAAATACATTTTGATATTTTTCGTTTCTGATTAAAAAAAATTAAGCATTTGGGTACTGATGGAAATTGCGTCTTTTGAAGTTAACATCAAGAGATAATATGACAAAAATTATAATTTTGTTTTTTCTATAACTATTTTCATTGAAATTTAATAAGTCGTGTGTACTAAAATGTAGAAGAATAGTATACCAAATTTCTTTGTGAGTAATTTTAACACTAATTTAAATTGTTTTAATGATAAGATTTTTCTGATATGTACTTCAAACCGGAAGTAAAATATACAAAAAAAAGATTATTAAAAAACGAAATGAAAATAAAAGTGATTAAAAAAATGTGTTCTATTCTGAAAAAAAAAGATAATGCTAAATATAATAATTAATCTAAGAAGATCAACTATTAAAGTGAAAAAAGAAAAACACACTTATGAAATGACAGAAGAACAGTACGCCAAATCATTTTACAAACACTCGTTGCAAAGAAGTTTAATGATATTCGTTTCTTAAATTTCATTCGCGTGTAATACTAAATCAGAATTTTTAAATATAGAAAACTGTGAAGAAGGTTTATAGAAAATGAGTACTAAATGAGTACTAAATGCAAAATTTAGCCTAATAAAAATAATGTTACTTATAAAGACAAAGTTAAAAAAAATATGCTATCAAAATAAAATATTGCGAAGAAAAGTGCAATTGTGATTTGTCAAAAGAAGACCGTGCTTTACAAATCATTCTTTATAGTAAGGAAAACATTCATTTATAAAAAAACAAATAGTATTATACTATAAATCTATTGTTAGATAAAATTACTCAACAATATCAATCAGTTTCTGCAAAACTTCCAAAAATTGGCATTTTAGTCAAGATTTCGGAATAAATTTAATGTCAAGATTGTTATTCAGCTGCACTATGATTGAGGCTACTGGTTTTTGCGTTATGTGAGATATATACATACATACGAAAGTACATACAGACATCACGAAAAAAATCGCTTCTGAATCCATTTTAAACCAATTTTACAATCCATTTGGGGAAAAGAGTCCTTTATTCTGTTCTTAGGAACAGTTGTCACGCAGAAACATCGTTAAATTACATTTGATTACGGTTAAAATGGATATTTTCGTTGAAATATGATGCCCTTAATTTTTCTTGCTTACAACTCTTCCTTTACTTCGTAGTTTTAAGCGCATGAATTCTATGCAAAATATGAAATTTGCAATTAGTATATCCTTTTAAAGATATTTCGGTAAATATGGCTCCAATGAGTTTCTGATTGCAATCTAAGAACCCTTCATATCTAAATATCGTTTTTAGTCCAAAGGGATTTAGTCCCGAAGGACTATTACTTTCGTTTTGCGATTTTGCGTCGATTCACTCTGAATGCCCGATTCACTTTTCAAATTGTTGCCACTAAATGTTATCGCTCTGCATTAAAGTTTAAAAAATGAAAAATCTGCATAAATGTATGCATGTTTCTCGCATTGTGATAAAACCTAGAGCCATCGAATTTTGAATGACGTAATCCTACTGCGAATATGGGCATCTGGAAGCCCTAATTTTGAATTTGAAATTTGCTTTATTATCGATTTTATGTTTTGTAACATTTCAACGAATTTCTGATTAACAAACTAATTAATTTCAAAGCGAGCAATGGCAACACTGTACGGAAAAAAAA
>KK117057.1:80962-121108 GCA_000611955.2 Stegodyphus mimosarum
CCCACTTTGCGCCAACATTTTAATATTTGTTAGGTTTTCTAAGTCTCGACACCATTTCTCTTTCATTTTCTTCTTTTCTCAATTTACTTAAAAATCGAAACTGAAAACTAAGTTTGAGAAAGCTTTAAAGCAAATAGAAGTTAGCTTTTTGCAAATCACAAGGAAATAAAATTAGGAGGTGAGGCGCTATTAACGCAAATGTGGATCCAAGGACCAGATGAAAATCATTATTGCCTTATTGGGCACTTACTTATTATCTGGTCGATCATGAAATTTGACTGCCACCAAACTACAAAAAATAGGGAAAATTCTGTCAGAGGTGCTCCAATCAATCGTTCCTGTGGAATTCTGCAGAATTGACACCTTATTATTTAAGAAGCAATTAATTTTCGAAACACTATGAGTACACTTTCATGCCCGTAATTGTTCATGTTTTCTTGGCCACATTCAGCTGACGATATCATGTCCATTAGTATACACGCTTTTAATGGTTGGATCCCATAACCTTGAAAATAATCCATTGGTTACTGCTGTATAAAAGAAGATCATAAATTTTAATCATTTTAACAAAATATAAGAAAAACTGCAACACTAGCTAATATTATAGATCCTTATTAGTAAAGGAAAAGTCCCTTATTGAGAATTAGTCGGAGTTACATCAAACAATAAGTACAGCTTCGCATCAACTTCTCTTCCAAATTATCAATGCTGGAAATACTACAACAGGAAAGGATTTTCAAATGACTAATGCGGTAAAAGATGCTTCGGAAAACGGTGGATGTGAAAATAATTAGCAGATTTTAAACAGAACCTTTTTTCGGTATGGAACAATTCATGTGAACAATAAATGGAAATTCTATTTTGCTCACCTTTGCTCGAGGTGGATAATATAGATTAAAACTGGTATTTCGACTGGGTTTGAAATTTCGTAGAGTAGCTGCATTCGGTTTTCGTGGTTTTTCCATTGTGACGTTAAGTACGAAGCCAATTTTCCTTTTAGAATTCTTTACAAATGCATTTCTGTTCTTAGGTAAATAGCACTTGTATGATACTGTATCTTCAATTAAGCTATCCAACAATCCATTCTCGCTCACCGTTAATTGGTCTGGGACATAATATACCTCTTAAGGTATAATTTGTTGCTTCGTCTTTCCGAGATTTTTTCGAGACTGCCAGCTCTGGACGTTTCGAATCTAAAATGCTTATGAAACCTTAGATATATTAAGCCGAATATATTTATATTTTCCCAGCTAGTATTCCATAAAACTTCGAAGCGTATATAATTTATAGCAAACTAATAGTTCTTTTGCGTGACGACAAACAGCAATAAGTATTTTTCCTCGCAGCACGTATTTTATTGAATGTAACTTTGGAGCACAAGTATGTTTTCCTTATGCATTTAATCGAACACTAAACACTGCATACAGGGATGGAAGCGTATTTATATTTTTTCTTCCCTTTTTCCTACCCGCATTTGTGAACAGAAACTAATCTCACCACGAAAGTCGTTAATTTGCCTCTTCGAGGAAAATTTATTTCAAAACATACATCTTTAGAAAACGTTCATTCCCCAATTTATTACACTCTTATCTCCCATAAATTCAAAACTGTTATTCCAGATTTTATTGTTATATTTGAGAGTCATGAGTAAATTGCATTTATAGGCTACTAATTTAAAACTACTTTTCGACAGTAAATACTACAAATCAACAAAGAAACATTTTTCGTTTGGAATAGTAAATGCTATTGTGCTATTATAAATAACCATAACAACATTGTTCTTATTTATAATATAACCATAACATAAGGTTATATGTTGTTATGGTTATTTATAATATTAATTATTATAATATAAGATTTAAGGTTAATTATTATAATATAAGATGGTTATTTATAATATTGATTATTATAATATAAGGTTATTTATAATATAAGATTTTATTCTTTTGTCAGGTAAAACGCTTTTTTCAGATTCCTCAAAGTTCAATTCTCATGCCTTTTCCTTTCCTGTCAGTAAAATTCTTTCTTCAATTTTTAAAACTTCCATCTCTGATTTTAATTCTTGTGGAATTTATAGTATATCTCATCATCCTTTTTTACGTACTTTGACTAAACTAAAAGAGCGTTAAAATTTTACATCAAAGAACACTATCCTAAGTTCTATAAGGAGCAAACATTCAATGCTAAGCTTATTTTCGTGATGTTCGATTCTATGAAAATCCACAGTTCTTCAGATGATAAATTCGATTTCTTTTTGCAAACCCCTCGCATTCACAAAAGTTTAATTACTTTAGTTAATGACATTAATTCCAGTTCAGTTCTTCCAAACGATTTCAAAATTTTATCGTCTTTATTTCACGTTTCATGTCTACATTTTTGACAGATGGCGTTACGTTCGGTTTATCTAAGATATGACAATTCATTTCCTTATATATATGGCCATTATTCTGCTTATTTTAACAAAAAAAATTGTTACTGAGGAATAGGGACCTATCTCCGATCTGCCTTGCAATTCACAGAGTTTTATCTAAAATCTGTTGCGAATCAAAAATTTACGGGTTTGCTTTTTACATTTTATTTAACTCTCCGCCTGACTTTCCTGTCTGGTGCCGGACAAACTTAAAATTACAATACTCCGTAAAATATACTGAATTCATTAAATTCAATCATAGAGTCTGGTGTTTGAAACTAATTACTTTCAGTTAGATTAAATTTTCATAAATCGTCACCACAATAAAATATGGTTTATCATATCAACTCTCAACTCTTAAGTTCAATAAAAAATGAAAATATCCTCCCTGGTGTTTTGTTAAAATCAAAAGATTAAAAATCATGTAAAATTCATTACCGACACAAAATCTGCAACATGCTATCTCTCACTAAAACTAACTAAATCAGCTCTCCTTCCTGAAAACGTATAAATTTCAATTCAACTTTAGAGATAGCCACAAAAACTTCATTTGTTTGCATTGCACAGAACAAATCAAAACACCAGGAAAAGATAAATCTCACACTAAGTAATCAAAACACCAGTTCAGTTAAATTAATAAATCTGATCATATAGTTATAGACATCATTAATTTCACCTGCATCCGCAATAAACTACTCCGGTTCGAATGGAAGTTTAACCATGTTTTCCGAAGGGATCACATGGGTGACCCACAGTAGACCACAAGATAAGAACACACAAAAAAACATACAATAGTAAATCAATAACATACATTTATTTAATATTCCAAAAATTTCAATTACGGATAGCTGATCAGACTACCTCTACAAAAGATTTTCCAAAACATTACTCGTAAGGTTCTCATACGACAATCTGTACAACTATCAATATTGTACCCAAAATTACTAGTCAGGCATTTTACAATAATTGCGTAATTATCACTGAGCAATAATCAAGTAGTTACAAACAATTTTGCAATCATTAAATAGTTATAAATCCTACCAAAATCTTAATAAACCCTTTACAATTACGAATTTTTTTAAATAGCACTCAAGAAATTTAAGATCACAAGTAAAGTTAATTCAGGAGAACTTATTATTCTTTCACCTGCGATACCTCAGTATATCTACAGACATATGGATACAATTACATTTCTTAAAAGAATCATACATTTATTCTCCCTTAATTAAATTTTAAGTGATGACACATGACAATTAAACATTAGAAAAAATAAAAATCACTCCCTCAAATGTGTTAAATCATTAGTAATACACATAACGAGAGAGAGAAAAAAATAATCACTTACGGAAAAGCTGCATACCGACCAACTGTAGCACCGAAGAACTGTCTGACCACTTCTTGAAATCGTAGAAAACCATATGTCTGTTCTATAGCACCAAATGTGGAAAACTTTCGACTTTGAAATAGCTCCTTCCAAGTGTGGAATACTTTTCATAATCCAGCACTGTACTCAGTCAAGGATGCAGCACTATACTCAGTCAAGTCCTTCCCTTTTCTTTCCAGTTCCAAGATGAGGATGACGCCAGGAAACAAATACAAACTAGGCGGTCTACTCATTCCCTATTTCTCCATTGTAATCGGGAGCTTCAGTGTGAGCTTTAAAACACCTTTTTTTCCGCAAGGGAAAAACCATTCTTTCGATGTTCACCGATGGCGATAACCAACAAGTAAGAGAACCAACAGGAGCAAAGAAAGGACCAGGAAAGAAGAACAGGAGTAAGAAAAGTACCAACAGGAGCAGCCTTCCATTTCTTTCGAGCACGATGTTTTCATAAAGAGAAAACACATCAGCTATTAAACAGACCCCAACGTCTGAGAATTGGACGTAGCCGCAAGATTTCAGTGAATTTCACCGAAGATACAACGCTAGGGGCCCTCAAAGCTCTCGGACAAGTTCTCGCCACTATAATATTCTACACCCGCAACCGTGCAGCGGACAGCGTCGGCTCCGAGAGGGGGGGTGCCGAGCCTCTCCCTCTCTTCAAAAAAGTCTGGAAAATTTCAGCAAAATCCTTCTTTTCTTTTTTCGCCATGTGCGACCAATTTTAAAAATTCAGGACGCTCAAAAGTGGGCCGCCTCTATAATTACTATTGGTTCAAAAATATCCATAAAATTAAAGTTCTCTAGTCATACACAAATGAATAACCCTCTCTAACCACTAAAAGCAAAGCAATAAATACTAAACTAAATTCGAAGAAAACTCAAACTTTTCTTTTCACAGTGACAAGCCCCTATTTTCACCCGCGAAACTAAGGGATGTTTACAAGGTAAGTCAGTTAAGAACTGCGACTTTCAGACAAATCCTAAACACTTTTACCCCATCATTCTATGAAGAATCGCCGCCGCTAGAACTGTTCGCCTTTGAATGAGAAAAACACATGTTCACCACCGCAAGATAAGGGGACGAAAAATGCAGCTGGCCGCCGACCCTTGACCCCAAAATTCTCCGTCCGTGAGGATGCAGAAACTGCCTATTGCTGTGCAAGCTTTTCTGCTAATTTAAAAGAACTTTAGCCCGATTAAAAGAAAGGATTTAAACAACAAAATAATTTAAGAATTACATCTCAAACATAGACATAAAAATTTCAATGTTCACTGTAAATTAATAAAATCACTAAGCACTGTAAAATAATTCTTCAGGAATCTACACAGCAAATCTACCCTAGCCTAAGCTTCTCTTTTATTCGATTTAAAATAACGATTAGCTTAAATTTTTATCTTACATGTTGTCGTTTTTAAAAATGTGTTGCTTTTAATTCTAATATAATTTTTGTTTCTCGAAGATCTTATCTGACCTCTAGTTCGCTTTAGGGGGACTTTGATTATTACCTTCTTTGATAATTTAGATTTATTAAATGCCTAATACTTTACTAATCAACATTATTAAAATACATAAAAAGGTTTTAGATTAGAATTCATTTCCCTAATCATACGTATAGCAAAATTTGGTATTTACGTTTTTACCAGTCTACCGTTAACGTTGATGAAGATCTCACGGAACTTCCTCCAGGTATTCCGCCGGAAATCTGAGGATTGCACTTTATTAATTAGCTAATGAACAGTTGTGAATTTCGGATATATTATATAAAGAACTTAATAATTATTAGCTTTGAGCTTATCTGAGAACCAAATTAATTAAAACTGGAGCGGTCCATTTGGGCAGCCAAACGTCCCTGATGATATTTAATACAGCAACAAAAATGTCATCTTTTTTAACTTAGAGCAACATAAATTTACTTAAAAACACTTAGTGAAAAAAAGTGTTAAAAAGTGATGTCACGTATTTCCGCCTTTTCTTTACTGCACTATTCTACAAAGCCCAAAATCTTTCAATTTTCTGAACACATACATGAGTATAAACATTCTCCTGACTTTAAAAATATTCCATTGCTTGCTGTTTTGTGCAAAGATCCCAAGTTTTAAGCGTATTTGGGATATTAATTTTTTTTTGGCATTTTGCGTTGACTCACTACAAAAGTGTGAACCAGTTTTCAAATTGTTGTCACCAAATATTATATATTTGGTGACAACAATTTGAAAACTGGACATTATATTTAAAGAAATTAAAAGAGATTAAATATTTAAAGAAAAAAACTAAAAGTCTTCACATTGTACATTATGCATAAAGGTATTTTTAACGTTTTGAAGGTTACCTTTATTTATTAAATATCATGTTCTTCGCACTCAAACCATAAAATTCAATTCAACAGCAATATCGCAAAATAGTTTTAAAATGAGCATATCGTTAGAATGTCCGATAGACAGTCTCGCGCTCTGCAGATAAAAATATTTTTTTCGTACAGTGTTGCCCCTTCTGGCTTTGAAATCGTTGAGTTTGTTAATCAAGAATTCGTTAAAGTTTTTAGAGTTTAACAAAATATAAAATAGATAATAGAGTCTCGGCTTCCAGGTGTCCATATTCGGGTTGAAACGTATGTTATTAAAAATTTGATGGCTCTAGGTACCGTCGTTTTATCACAATGAGAGAAGCATATATACATTTATGCTGATTCTTGATTATTTAATTTCTTTAAATATGATGCAGGGCTGTAATATTTGGTGGCAACAGTTTGAAAAGTGAATCGACATTTAAAGTTTTCAAAGCGAAATACCCAAACGAAATTATCAGCCCTTCTGTCCTAATGCCCTTTTTGGCTACTAATGAAGAATCGGCATGAATGTATATATATTTCTCGCATTGTGAAAAACCAACGGTACGTAGAGACATCAAATTTTGAGTGACGTAGTTCTCACTCAAATATGGGCATCTGGAAGCCCAAATTTGGAATTCGGAATTTGTTATCTATTTCATATTTTTGATTAAAGAATTAAAGATTAAAGAATTTAATTAAAGAATTTTTGATTAACAAATGCAAAGATTTCAAAGCGTTCCATTAACATTAACATCGCGCGCATCTTCAAGCCCGGATATTTTATGCGCTAGGTTTCTTTACATTTCTTACTGGTATTATGTTGGTAGCGTAGCAATGCAAAGACATTACAATATCTATCGCTATGTTGCGTCGAATGGCTTGTATTTCTGTATCACTTTTCAAATTGCGTTTTAAATTCCCCGTAGAAAAAGCGTCTATTTGAGAGTAATATTAAATCTAAAAAGCTTTCAGTTTTTTTTCTTAAATTCCAGACCAAAACGAAGAAATAA
Organism: Stegodyphus mimosarum; assembly: GCA_000611955.2. Classification (NCBI taxonomy): domain Eukaryota; kingdom Metazoa; phylum Arthropoda; class Arachnida; order Araneae; family Eresidae; genus Stegodyphus; species Stegodyphus mimosarum. The sequence goes on from KK117057.1 coordinate 88,097, forward strand.
CAGTTAACTCTATAAAAACTGAACTGCTTTACTGAGGTTTACATAAAACCAAAGCAAAGATTTTATGAGGCACTGTGACATCACACTTATTCATCATTGGTGGTAAATCGCCTATTTGGAGATTGCATTTATTTATCGGAATTGAAATATGTTGACAATCAAACTTTAATAAGTAAAAATTACCTCAACAAACTTTTATAAATAATTTTATACTTATTCTTAAATACAAACTGACATGTCGCACTGAAACGAATTAACGACATTTAGCTTCAGTACATAATGTGCTTTTAATTTCTTAGTTTGGTCAATAGTTGGCAGAGAGAAATCTTAAAGAAATATCATTAATTATTTTCTTCAGTGAGTTGAAATGGATGACAGTAGTGGAGCTTACACTGTGGAATTTATTTAAAGGAAGGTTAGAAGTATTTAAGAAGTGTTCCAACCACTGCAGTAGAATTCGCCAAATTCTCAGAACGTATAAAACTCCAGCAACCCTGCGCATGACCTTCTTCAGACAACCATGCTTGTAACAGTTCTTCGGTTCAGTCAAGCAAAATTGGCAATCAGGGTGTGTGTGTGTGTGTGTTTTTTTTTTGTTATATTCAAAGTTCCAGAGGTTTTTATCAACAAATCATGATAAATTTTGCCTTAAATTTCAATTTCAAAATATGCGCTTGTGGAATTTGCCAGCAATGAAAAAAGCTGCCATAAAATTTGTGCAAAAATACAGCAGTTTACCCCAAAACCTCTAAAGAGAAAAATGAGGAGATGCGTTTGGTCGATAGCCGGTGTTTCTGAGGTTTTCGCAATGCAATTAGTCTCGGCAAGTCTTCGATTTTTTAAGTGAAAACGAATAGATACGTACATGGACAGAAAATTTTAGATAATATTTACATTTTCATCTGGGAAAACTTGCCAAACTGCCCCAAGGTATTTGCCTTAATACGTAAGTACCGAATTATAAAAGCAACAAAACCTCTCTCACTCTCCAGAAAGTGCACAAATACGTTTCAAAATTCAAAACTGAATGTATTACTGTGATATTCAAAATTAGACAATGATTCATATTTACCGTTCACATAAGGATTTTAAGCAAATAATGTCAATAAACTACTAAATTTCTATGAATTCCTGAGAAATCGCCAAACTCTGGAAACATGCGTATAACAGTTCTTTAGGTAACCATATGCACTGAAAGTTGCAATCCGAAAATTGCAGAATTATCTTTCCTTCTGTAAAAATTCATAAATCTGCCCCAAGATCGCTGCACTAATAGTTTGCTGCCGAAAATTTAACTAACTTATATTGGTATTTCTGTCGAAAGATAAATAAACTCAGTTAGGAATTTTTAAATTAAGAATAATCGCTTTGTTTTTGAATGTATTTATATATAAACAAATCTTTTATCAACTCGACAGCAACATAATGTACAAAATTTTACAGAACTTTAGATATGTGTTTCTTCAAAACCTCAACATAAATGATGAATATATTTGCACAGCAGTTAATATCCGTTCTCAGCTGTATCAGAATTTTCTAATATAAGAATTCACTGCTTCAAGACTAGCGCAGGAAATATATAGATGGCAATATCGTGTTGAGATATTTCTGCACACATGTCAGAAGTCACATGTTTAACGCAATATTAACATCAGAAAAACAGCTTGTGTAAATAATTTCTCCGCCATTTGGTGTCTTGAGCGACTGTCCATATGATACCGCCCTTTAATCTGGGGCTGTTAAGAGGATAACAAAAAAGGCATAGTTTGAAAAATATTTTACATCGCATACCTTCTCATGATTTTCATTAATCTTTGCTGTCTTTAGTAGTAATTCCACACTCTAAACTTTCTCACAGAAAATTTTCAAACATGGTTTAAAGACCTGTTAAGTGGATTTTCCCAATGGAATTCAATATCCGATAGAATCTCTGGGCTTTACATAATTTTCTAATTTATGTATCATAGAATGACGTCTTTGGTTATACAAGCTTATAGTGGGATTTCTCTATAATTGTGAAGCATTGAATTCACCGGTTTAAGACAATTCTTCGTTATTCTTAGCTTAAAATGTGATGGATGGAAGTATAAGGTTTCAGAATTGCAAGTAATTTGTTGACAACGTAACACTTCTTGGGGTTATGAAGCTCACTTTGGCAAATATCTCAGCAAAAATATTTTTTTATGTATGTCTCTTTCATGCAAACATTCACACACAGAGAAAAAAAAAGACAAGATAAAACATTTTCAGTGACCGTGGTAGAGAGATTAGAATGTTCCGATGTCAGGAAAAGGAAGAAATCCCCCTCACCAGTTGCCCTTACTGGCATTCGATTCCCGAATGCACGTCAATCGTACTTCCGTTACACCACAAAGCCATAGGAAAAGGAGAGAGAAAATACCTTACATACTTCATGTCTTGAAGGGTGACTGGGGATTAGGGAACCCAGTAGCCAAATCCCGATGGTGACGAATTATCATTCTTCACCCTTTTAGTTCGGACGCCTTTTGTAGAGCCTTGTAAATTTTTTTTATATCAGTAAACTGAAGAAATCCGGAACTGCCCTCGACAGGATTCTCCTCTTCTATACGCGTCGAGTATACTTTCAGTTACACCACGAAGGCATGCGGAAAGGAGAGAGGAAATACCTTATCACCTGATTAAGTAACCGATTTTATTTAAACGTCACAAGTATTAATTTCATTTACATTTTCAGACTGCATGTTAAATGAGAGAGTTTCAAATTTTTTATAATATACTTTTACACCGACAACGCGCACTAATGGCAAATACTACTATGTAAAATTAGAAAAAATCTGATGAATTGTACTTTCAGTTTAAATTTAAACTTCAATATGTCCTCCTATTCTTAGGAAGCTTGTGCGTACTATCCAGTGAAATCAATAAGTGTTATTCAAATACTGCGAGTGAGAGGAAAAACCTGAAGATATATCTTAAATTTATATAATTGAATACATAATTTTGTCATTTTGTAACAAAATCGTTACTTAACGGACAAAAAGTTAATCAATGCAAATGTTCCCTAAAAGTTTTTTTTAAACATTACTACTTAATTTATAAGTCCCACAGTACATTTTGGAGTATAAATCCAAAAGGCATTCAATAAGTCTATAAAATTCGGCAGTCTATAAAATTCGGAAGAACCCTTCACTTCTAAAATATCTGCAATAACCTTTCTTCAATTGCTTACAAAGGGCATAACTACCTAAGCTATTTGTAAGTCTCTCATTTTATGCTTCTTTTGATGTCTTAATCTTACTCTAAATTCATTGTAATTTGTTAACTGAAAGCTTTCGAGACTGCATATATTTAGTTTTCCTGCTATTATACGAGATAAACTTGTATTGAGTTTTGTGAAGCGTTCATGTAGCTATGTTTGAAGCCGTAATAGAACGTAAACGGCCTTTAACATTTGAACTCAGTGAGTGGAAGAAACTAACGCGTTTTGGTGTGGCAAGAGAAGACGATGTCTCTATGGCAGTACGCCGGATATGTGAGTGCCTTTTGTGAGAAATTAGAAAAAAAGAAACATAACGAAGCATTTGTTCTTGTTGTGCTTTTGACCTTTTTGACAGTAACATTAGAACGAGCCCAAGAATTCATCGTAGCAAGAAGTGCAAGATTGCACCTCTCGTTGGCAAGAGTCTTCAGCATCATAGAGGTGACAATACGACTTTTCCCAGTTCCGCTCCTAATTTTGGTGCACAGCACCTGAGAGACGGATCTAAGGATTTCCTACCACTTTTTCCCTACCACCGACCTCTCGAGAGGACTTTCTGCTCGACTCATATTTAGAGTGACCCCATGCCGTACAGACACATTTACAAACATCCATGATTTCTCCGGGATTCGAGCCCAGGCCCTTCGGTACAGAAGTCACAGTAATAACCACTATCACGGTTGAGCGGCATGAAACATTTAAAGTGCTGCATTATTCTTATGGTCATGAAACCTTTTTTCATGCTTGACTATTTCAATGAGAAAGGCTATTTAAGGAGCTTAAACTCTGCTTATCGACAGAACATGTTAAGGCAGTACAGTATATCCATTGCAATTACGGAATTCAAAAGTGCACACCAGGGTAATAAAAAAATAGCGATTATTATATAAATGCTTTGAAAAACCGTTTGCTTACAGTTAAAAAGAAGGAAAAGAAAGAAATTTGATCAAACCGTGGTCTTACTGCTGTATCGAGCTGTTGTTGCTGTGGCATTAATACGACATTGCGAAAGCGATTTGTCAAAGATAAAATACCCTACATATAGCCTAAACGTAAGAATCTGTGATTCCAGGCCATTCTTAAAACTGAAAGACAAATACCCGGAAAGAGCTTCTCTTCAGCCGAGACGGTAAAACACGCCAAGCCTACATTGATAAAGAGGATTAGAGATGTGCTATTCGCTGGTGAAATGATGCAAACACCCGATTCACTTTCCCGAGCGAGCGAACGCTGATTCGTCAAAAAAGAGCGGTAGCTCATTTAGAGTTCATCCACCGAGTGTTCTTATCAAAAGCGTGATAGGAAAGTTGTATTCTCATTTTAGAGAAGAAAAGCATATTTATCCTTCCATGTCAAAAGTTACTTTATTTTTTATCATTCTCCAACGTTTTGAATAATTGTATTCTAGAATTTTATTGTTAGTTCTTTGGAGAAAGGAGATTTTAGAGAATCTCACAACTACAGTAGAGAGAAATCCATTCAGAGAGTTAGCGGTTCGATTGCGTCGGTTCTCCCGATCCCACTGGTTCCTCTCTTCCTCTCACCTTTATTCATTCATTCGCGTTCAAGATCTTATTCATCAAAGTTATTAATGAGCTGTAAGTCATAAAATAGAACCTGTTCAAGTTACTGAATCTAATCTAATTCTATAATCTATTTCTGATCTGAATCTATAGAAAGCTGTTTTTCCCATCTCTAAAATAGAACATCACAAAACACTTTATTTTTTTTAAATCATTTCTAAACATATATGTCGAGTATTGTTCAAAGTGAACGATTCTAATTTGAGATTTGAAAAAAAAAAGCATTCTTTTTAGATTGATATGCTGTCAGTAAGAGATATGACTCATAGAAATTCTCAGTCAATACACGCGTATGGACTCTGCTCCAGAGAATTTTGCACTTGTCAATAGACTCCGCTGATTAAAATAATCACTTGAAAATATGGGTTCTAATCCAAATTCAAGTAATAATTTCAAAATCAAAGTACATCTGGCTTTAAGTTTTCAATTGAATATTGACATTTCTGTAGAGAAGACTGTAAATAAATTGCATATATCCTTTTTACAGTATTACTCATGAAAATGGATTTAATGTAACGTATTTCCCCTACCCTAGAATTTCAGCGAAAAATTCTGAAAATTTGAAAATATTCCCTTAATTTTGAAATATTAATTTGTAGTTTAAAATATTCGCATAGAGAACGAACTCCTCTTAATTTTAAAATGGATTTATTTAACGTAGTAATTGTTTTCTTCTTACTAATAAACTCTTGCAAACTACCTGCGACTGTCACGCCTAACCTTTTCTTTCTAACTGTTGAACGTTATTCCAGTATAATAGAAGAATAGACCAATCACTGCGAAGCAAACAGGAACTGTCATTCAGTCTACGATTTCGCTGAATCAACTGCACATTCGGCTTCCCTAATTATTTATGAATGATTTGAGGCTTAAGGAGTAGCAGACACGACAATAAGAACGAGCGAGATTCAATTTACAGAAAAGTAGAGGTGAAGATATCTTATTAGATAATGTAATATCTATATTGCTATGTATTCTTATTGGAAGTAAGTTTTTTTAAGAAGTATTACCGTGATAGTTACCTGAAGTTTATCCATGACTACTTTTCATCTGACTATTTTTCATTTGTTTTGTTCTTGCTTTAAAATTATTCGCATCATCTTTCCCTCTCGATTATCGGACGATAATATTATCAAAAGAAAAAAGAGAAAATACGAGGAGAAATACGGTAATCAAATCATAACGTTTTAACTTAACAAATTATTTCGTTTATTTTTATTTATATGGATTTTTTATTGTTATTTAAATCTGGTCAGAAAATGCAGTATATTCTTGTATTTAAGCAAATCATCGAATTTTGGTATTGTAGCATGCTATATTCCAAAATATTTTGGAATATGTTCTTTGGCTTTACATGTTTTTGAAATAGGCATTTTTACCCTCATGTCTATCCATAATTGCAATACTTAGTTTGCAAAGGGCAAGTCAGTGCCCGCTGTGCATTCAGTTTATTTAAATTGCTTCTGATTCGAGTTCAGCACTTTAATTTTTTAAGTTAAATTCAGATGTAGTTTAGACATCGCTTTGAAAATAGTATTGGACTTTGACACGCAAATATTCTTAATTTTGTAATTCATTGAGCCAGTAGGGAAAAACGCATTTGTGTTTCTTGATTGTAAAAACCGTGCTGTGGATAGAAAGTTATCAGTAACCTCAAATTGTTCTAACCAGTAAATTTAAATTAAGATTTCAATGAGTTAGAAAGTTACAAGAATATTGCATTCATATAACGCTATTTGAAATTTGTAAATTATATTGACTCCTAATGCTGTAAATTTCAAATATTAAATACAGCATCTAAAATGATAAAATTATTTTGCAATACATTGTGATCATTTTTTTATCTTACTAAATAACCGTTGAAAATATACCTGTCTTGATATGCTCTCACTTTCAACATTATGTTCATAAAACAGCAGAGAATATAAATTTTGTAAAGCATTATATAGAGTGAAATAAGTACAAACTAGGTCATTCGATTCTAAACGAAAATTATCTATTTATTCCTGTTACGCTTTTCTCAGATTAGAAAATGTGCTCCAGTTTCTCGTATTTAAAAATCCGAATGCTTTTCTGCATGATGAAAAGTTTTCTTATATCGATATGCTCGATTTTATCCTAACAAGCATTCCAAGTTCTTCCGCGGTGGCAGAAATAGAATAGAAAAATTTAATGAGTCCTTGCTTATCTTTCAGAAACAGTACTCTAAATAAATGGAAAATATTATGAAAAGAAAGTTTCATTTCTTTAGTGATATTTTTCATTCGGAATTTCATTCATTTTCGGAAAAAAGAGAGTGAAAAAATGTAACGGAAAATTCTTTCTTTTGAAACGACTCTATACAATTGATAATTCTAAAACGAATATGTTTATGTTCTTTTAAATTACTAAATCTCTGAAAGGCTTTTCTTTTGATTTTAAATTGAAATAAAAACATATTCAATTGGAAGGCCAAAATTATATACAATATAAGCAAATCTAGTTGCATTTCAAATATGATATATAATAAAGTCCTTAAATTAAAGCTGAAGCTAATTTTCTCATATCTATGTATTCAATTAGCACTGTAAATATTCATTTTAGAGTGCAGATTAACTACTCTGTTTCCTCGCGTATTTTTCTCCTTTTCTTTCTAATTTTATCATCCGAAAACGCACAGGAGAAAATTATGCGAATAATTTCATTTTCAGGGAACGCTGTTATAGCAAGAATGTAGCAAATGTAAAGTAGTCAACAAATAATTCATTTAACTATCACATTATTATTACTTTAAAAGAAACTTATATTTCTGTTTAGAATAGATAATAATATTAATATTACATTATCTAATAAGACATTTTCATTTCTACTTCCTTGTAACTAGAATCTGTTCTTATTGTTACCTATTCTACTCCTTAGACCATTCCTGTATAATTAGTATAGGTGAATGTGCAGCAGACTCAGCGAAGTCATAGACTGAATATTTGTTCGTGTTTACCGATCTGTAATGGGTGGGTTATTGTATTTAGGCTGGCATGAAGTTCAACATTTATGCCATTAGAAGGGAAATGTTCCCAGTGAGCAGCTCAAGTAGTTTGCAATGGTTTGTTAGTAAAATGAAAACAATTACTACGGGGCGAATTAATTTTTAAATCTAGTGGAGCTCGTTCTCTGAGCGCAACGATGAACGAGGAAATTACTCAAATATTCTTAAAGTTTTGAGAACCTTGCGCAAAAAGCTAGGGGGGAAATGCATGAGGAAATACAGTATAATTAAGAGATAAAATGTATGCGCATAAAAAAACACTTCCGCGTGAAGGCTTAGAAGGATGAATTCATGTAAACGCGCATAAAAAGCATTATTTTTAATGCAGAAAGAAATAATATAGGAGAAATAATACCGTGTTCGATTTTTAACGAAGTTATATTATTATGATAACATTCTGAAGTAAGTATACTGCAGATTATTCCGTAAACGTTCTGTGCAATTTAGGTTCGGGCAGTGTGAAAGCAGTTCTCTTGGTTTATTCCTTGGCTTACACCAAATTATTAGTCCAACATGAATGATGACAACAAACAGAAAGGTTAATCGTCATTACCATCTGAACGGATGAATGAAATTTGGAACATCAAAATGAAATTTCTAAAATGAGGTGTACAGTGATCTTTTGACAACAAGAGTGAGCTGTCATCGTGGCTCTTTCAACACCACCAAATGTCACTCTCATTATTCATTATTCCAGCTTTCACATCCATTAACATTTACCTCGCTATCCCTTCACTACTTTTGAAATAGCTCATTTCAACAAGAGCTCCGAAGGAATATGTATTGCGAAGTTACATAAGAATCCTGATTAAGATCAGTCTACCAAAAGATTTTACTTTCGTACATAAACTTAAAACTGGCTCATTGCTAATTATTTCAGCTAGAGAATTTCTAACATCATTGGCAAATTTTGACTTTGATAAAGTTTGTTCATTAGAGTCGGTTATAGGTATTATTGGCCCATTATATTGATGTGCAGACATACAAGCCAACTTGGTTCAAAAGGATCAAAATGGTCTGGAGCAATATTCAGATCCTCCTCTCTGAATGCAACTTTTATTAATGCACCAGCAGCGATATATTTCATTGTAGCAAACCTATAGCTGAGATGCACTAGCTTGGTTATCCAGTGGTTTCCATTCTAATGATCCACTTCATGAAAATTGTCTGTACAACTTCGTTCAACTCAAAGTTTATCACAGCAACTCGCGATGACTATTTGGCTATTTGTTTCCAGTTTATCCAACACTCCGCCACAATGAAAATATAGATTTGTGATATCACGCCTTTAGTCACAACAACTCAAACTAATATCTTCAATTAAACAGAAACAAAACGCAAGTTTTGTGTATGTTCTTGCTTCATCTTTTATTACTATTTGGAAATCTTCTATCACGTGATTCCCTATGTATGCAATATTTCCAAAAATTAGTTAAATCTGTTTCATACATGATCCCAAGCCCTGAGCAAACGTCCACCACTAATGACCGATTATTTTATTTTTCTAAATACCAGACAGATGGAAAACGAACACGAAACTTTGCTACAATACTGAGCTTTAGGACAGAGATATTAACTGAGAACAATAATTTCACATCTGAGTTCCACTATCTCCAAGCTACAATATGATTTTATAAATGTAATACTTGCGATAAACTTCTCAATGAGACTGGCTTTTAAATATGATATTTTCATGAAAATATTCATTCATGTGTCATTTTTATCAACTTAAATACATTGGTAAGAGAAGTAATGTTTTCGGTCTAAAAATTCGATAACGAGTTTTCAGTGAATAAAAATGAATTAGAGTCCCCACAACACGTCTGTGCTATTTTTGCAATAATGCTTCTCTGATGCATGTGTGTGACTTTTTAGACCACGATAACTCTTACATAAAACTTCCAAAAATAGCGATAACTCTCATAAACGATAACTCTCACATAAAATTTCCAAAAATGTTTATTTCCTGTATTTAAGTTTCCTGCGTTCAAACATGAAACTGATTAAATTTTGCGTACACCTAGACAGCCGGAAGTGATATTTTACTTTAAGTGCATAACAGTTTAATCGACAAACTGTAATACCACTTTACGTGAAGATCATAATAGTTTTTACTTATGTTAAAATATAATACAAAAAATTTTCCATTTTAGTATTTAGGACTTCTATATCATTGGGTACAATATATTAGATTTTAATTAAAACCGTAAAGCTGGTCAATCTTAAGTGAAACTTTGTTGAAGCTCTAAACTGATTTTCGTGAAAAAATATATTATAATCTAAAACTTCTCAGATTTGGTACTTAAAAACTCAAATATGATTGAGAGCAATATATTAGATTTGGCTAAACCTAAAATAGTATCTTACCTGGAACTCTTAGCAGATTGTCGTGGAAACGTATACAAACGTTAGAATAAGAATGTCGCAGACAGGTTTCTCAAATTGTTCCGTTCTTTGATTGATTCCCCTATATTCAGATTTCTACTAGCGCAACCAATCACGTGTTCGTTTCAAAAGTATTTACTTTATTATAAGCAGTTAGCTTTCTTTAATTAAAAGCCATTGAATTATAGGTTATTCAACTGCCCAATAAACTGCAAGTTTTAATAGACAAATGAAGGAGCAAAATTTTATTATGTTTGTATAAATTTAGAAAATCCAGGTTTTGCGCATGGCCAATCATACTTAATAAAATATAATTAAAATTTTTTATTACAGACCTTTCTACAGATTGGAAAAGCGATATATCGTTTACAAACGATCAACCAACCGGATGTGGTTCTTAACTTTAAGCATATTTAAAACAGCTACTTAAAATCCGGAATTGGCAGGAGGTCACGTGCTGGCCATAATTGTTTACTCATATTTTCGAAGATTTTTCTTATATATGAAATCTTAATTATGAGTTGAGGAATAACACTGCTCAGTTTCACTCAATTCAATACGTTAACTGAGTCTTGTTTATATGCTTTTAGTTTTATATTGTGTTACATATTTAAATTTAATATCGGAAATGCTCTTTTAATTAAATCAGATACTTCTTAATAGGTTCTTAAAATTGCTTTTCAGGCAACCTATCTGAAAACCATTAAAAAATTATTTTGGAACTCAGCGTTTTGAAAAGCCTTTTATCATTAATTTTTATTCGGATATCTAAATGATATGATGAGGAAAGGGAGAGAAATCGACTTTTGAGTTTTTGCAAGGCGAGAATAATTTGATTGGCAAATAGATTCTGCTTAACAACATATGTTTTCCCTTACTGTATGTATTACAACTTTACAAAAAGTAAGGATAAATCAAGAATTTTTTAAGGTACCATGCTTCAATTTTTGTCCTATATAGTAACTTCACTAATGTTTTCGTTCATCTTATTTTTCGAATACTTTAAAGACGTTATAATTAACAAGCAAAGAATTCTAATCGTAGATCAATGTATCGACATTTAGAAAAGAATATTTAATCCTATCTATTTAGAAAAAGTCAAAAAGAGTAATTTATTTCGAACAATTGCAAACTTCCAGAGAGAAAAAAATTACAAAGTTAAAGAACACGTCGCTTATTGTTTACCAATACTGAAGTATTAAGACCAGTTTCAAAAGTAAACTGATATAGTTATAAGGCATTTCTCGCGCCTTCTGGGCATGCCTTCGTGGTGTAGCGGTCAGCACGATCGACGCGTATTCGAGAAGTCCGTGGTTCGAGTCCCGTCGAGGGCACTGCTCATTTTTCACCTCTCCTGCTTCCTAAATACCTAATGTCTCTACATAGTGTTCTTCAGCGGAGGAAAAGAGGCTAATTTCGAGTTCCATTTGAAGCCTATCATAGAGTGCTAATTGTTTCATCAGGAAATACGAATATTATGTGATGGGACGGCATTCAGAGAATCGTACACCCAGTACAGGGCTATACACTGGAGTGCCAAAATTAAGCACGAGACGGTTTTTTCAATATAACTTTGTACAAAAGCTTTCCAAATCAACACATTTAATACCGTAAGATCCCCAATACGTAAGGACATGAGTAATGTAAGCAACACTTACTAAAAGAGAAATCAGAGGGATAAAAAGAAGCTTTATTGAAAAAGTAGCATGGAGCGCAATGCGACTGAAGACCGAAACATTCCTGTGATGAGTGTTCAGCAAGAAACATCCGGTCTTTAATAGGAGATATGATCTCCCCTGACTGCTAGGCAGGTTTCACATCATTTGTGCATGCTGGATATGTGGTTGTTAATGAGCTGTTGAGACACTGCTGCTCGTTCCTCTTGTAACACCAATCGCAGTTTCGGAATCGTTACTGGCGATAAGTTACGTGCTGCCACGGGTCTCCCTAGTAAGTTCCGTACATGCTTGACGGGATTTAGATCCAGAGACCTTGCCGACCAATCCATGTGTTCAATATCTTCACTCTCCAACAGCTCTTCGACAGTAACTGTGCGATGAGGTGGAGCGTTGTCGTCCATGAAGAGGAACTGAGGACCCATAGCCCTTGTGAAAAGACGCATGTAAGGAAGAAGAACCTCGTTACAATAGCAGTCCCAGGTGACGAACCTCCTTGGGAGATATGAAGGTCGGTCCGGCTACCAAGCATTATGTCTGCTCGAACGAGAACTCCGCGACCTCCAAAACAGTCCCTTTTGATGATGTTGAAGGGGTTATTGCGTGTTCCCCGCTCTGTCCAGATGTGTATGTGTCTAGAATCGCAACTCAGACTAAATCTGCTCTCATCTGTAAAGAGTACTCGTCCCCATTCATTGTCTCTCCAATTCCGGTGTTCCCGGCACCACAGAGAACGCCTTCTCCGATGGGCAGGCGTTAGAGGTACACACCGTACAGGGCGTCGTGCAAACAGACCACCACCGTGCAGTCTTCTGGCCACGGTAAAACGCGATATCGGTCGTCCAGTCGCCTGTGTCGTGTGTCTAGCGATTTCTCCCGCTGTCTGCCGCCTGTTTCTTCTGGCCTGTAAGGCAATATACCGGTCATCTGCGGGTGTGGTTCCTCGTGGACGACCACTACTAAACCCCCGGATAGCTGTTCCTGTAGTTTGAAATTGTCTCCAAAGTCGTGAAACGATGCTGTGAGCAATTCCGAACTCTGCAGCCACACTTGTCACACTGCGGCCTTCCTCCAACTTCCCAATGATTCGACCTCGGGTAAAAGCATTCAGATGTCGTCTAACAGATTGATTATTCGCCATTTCTCGCTGAGGCAGCAATTCGGTGTGATTTTAACTGCTATACGGCGTGCAATCTCTTTGACAGAAATACTGATCTTACACCGAAAACATGCTTTATACTACTCAGACACTCCCCCATTACGTCTACCTGCATATCTGCTCATGTGCTACCGTACATCACCTTACTTAATCTCCTGATTGGTCTTTCTGTCTCTTCGTTCTGCCTCTTCGTTCAGCTGATATGCTAATTTTTCGACTTCGTCCTTACTTTTTGCGCACCAGTGTAAGTTCGCTACCGTAGCGCATAAACATCATACATTTTAAACATGATAAGTATGAAATTCGCCTCCTACTTAGGGCATATCCTGTGTATTACAAATGTTATGTTAATATATTTGCGACATTTAAAGAATGAGATTTACCCTAATTTCTCTTTATTTTAATGGCTAATAACTGGTAAATATACGTAGTCTGAACAGCGTCATCACAGAAACGGAAAATTTGCATTTTGGCAAGGATTCACTTTTTGTGCTGCGACTAGGTTAAATGGCGCTGTGCTTGGTGAATATACCATCCTTTATTTTATAATTTCTTAATTTTAATTTTATGTACAAGTAGCCACTTAAACCAACGCCCTATAAATACATCTATCAGTGAGTATAAAATAGTAATTATTTAAAATAATTATTAAGGGTAACGCTAGGAATAATATATAAGAAGTTGTGTTTAGAACGTTAATATTCCAGATGCTTTAAAAAGAAAGCTTTTTATTTCTCTGGACCCATGCAGTCACTTTACGAAATATTTCAGGTGCTCTTAATTTCATACTTCAATATAAAAGAATAGTGTCAAGCAAGAAGGATATTACGACATTCACTATGTTGCTGGCCGCCGAATGAGGGCCTACTGTTATTCATAAAACATTAAAAATATTTTATTTCCACTTTTAAAGCAATAAAATTTTCCATTATTTAGTTTCAGCGATGTGGCAACACGCAATTATTTTTATTATAACTCTGTTTTAAAGATATCGTGGTCTGTTCTGTTTGCATTTTGTATGTTGGAACAAAGTAAAAGATTTATGTTGTTATTGCATAGAGTTTGATTTCCATCCGCCATGTATAAAGAGGTCAGCAGAGGCCATAAACATGGTTTATAACCAGCGAAATAAAAAGTTAATGAATGTTGCAGCCAATTTTTATCTACTATTGCATACAAATATGAAAAGCAAAGCGTTTAATTGGGATGATTTTCAGTTTCCACTCATACCATAATTTTACAATGCATTCTAAATAGTTGCATTTCACTGCTGCACCATCTCTACCTGAAAAGAGCACATTTTTGTTAAAGGAAAAATGCGAATTTTCCTTTCGGTCTACTGTATTAATGATAGATGCGATTTGGTATTTCTAGGTTTTTTATTAAAATGAAAAATAAATAGCTACATTTAATACACAATAAATAATTAGACCTAACACACAATGCAACTAGAACTAATAAGTAACTACAACAGATGAACTCCATAATTAATTCTGCCCTGGTGTGAGCAAATAGCCTATCTTGGTCCTACCAATAGCGACTCTGCCGTTAAGTCAAGGCGTTATTTTTTTCCTTGCCGAACACAAGGTCACCGAGTTTGGAACAAATGCAATTAAAAGCGGCCACTTAGACGTCTTAATTCAACAGAATACTTACTGTAAAAGTAATTGTCAATTTAAATTACCAAAATCAATATTAATATTAAAAATATAAAAAATTTCAATTTGGTTGTAAATTTTTATGAAAGTAATAAATTGATTTATACATTAGCAATAACCATTCATAATAATGACAATGAAATTAAACATTTTAAATACATCGCATGCATATTAAATAACTAAAAAATAGCAAGATATAAGAACATTTCTAAGTATCTAAGAGAAATAGTTTATTTAAATAAAACAGGCAATTTTGTTGCTAATCGTTTCAACAATGCATTTGAGGTTCGAACAGAAAGAAACTGAAACATGGTTTGATAGTTATAATCGTATCGTCTGCTCCAAAAAGAAATGTCTACAATGATCCTCTTTCATCAAAATCACAGAATTAATTTTATGATTTATTTTTTTTCTCAAATTGTCTCTTATTTCTTGGCTGCATAGACAATGTTTGTGGTTCTTTGTCAACGGTTTTGTTTTCCAGTTTGTCTAGAAATTCTGAGCCTGAAATCGCAGTAATGTGTCTAAACGTTTTTAAAGAAGGATCTGGAGTAAGGGCTTCAATATAATCGTCATCTGATAATAGTTAATATGTAAGTTACTATCTTAAGGTGTATATCAAAATTCGGAGCTATTACGGGTAAAAAATTTCATTTCATTTCTTCAGATGTTACATAATTTCCTAAAGATTCTTCAGGTTTTTAAAGAAGATTGCACAATTCAGTCAGCAAGATTTATTGCATTGTCTGAAAATAGGATCGAGCTCGTCCTTTACGAGAGAAAATTTTTTCAATGAAGCAATAAAAGCATCACATGTGAAATCTCATGCTAACTCAGCATGTTCTACCTTAGTAGTAAAAAAATAGTATCGTGTAAGGTTTACATATTTCTTTTCCGTTGATGTTTATACTTGCTGTAAAATTGCCAGTAAAAATGTTCCTGTACAATTGAAAGGTGAATTTTTTATGTCTGCCTGTTGACGAAGACATCTCATTATTTGCTCAATTAAACTTGGTTTAGCCTTTCAACAAATTGCACAGCTGGGCACAATTAGTCGCCCCCCCCTATTCTGACCTTTTAAAATTTAAAACCTTTGGCCAATACAATTTAACACACCCGTATGAATACTGAGCACTCATATGGAGATATATTTTATGCGCAGTATTCCATTACTAGTGTCCTGAGCTAGAAGAATAATGGAATATTTTTGGGTTAAATTTAAATTACAATTTAACAAACGTCCCTTAGAAATTGATTTTCCTCACAAAATGTATTTAATGATCTTGAACAACTTTTGTCTGTAAGTGTTGCATCTAAAGTTGATATTTTCAGGCTTCTTAACATCTTCGAAATGTCTCACATTAACTTACTTTAATCAGATATAATTCTGCCTTAATTGATTTCTTCTGCTGATAAAGATCCTTTCTGTTTGCTTTTATCTAACAATTTCGTACAAGCTGAAAATATTATTTACAATGCGTAATAATTTAATGTAATTATTTGTAAAATTGGAAGCATTGTGAGAAAGTTGTATTATTTGACGTTTCAAGGAGAAAGATTTTTAAATGAGTTTAATGAAAATCATTTTCAAAACTTCTGTTTACGAAAGGAGTTTCATTTGGTATCTGGCTTCAGCTCGATATAATAAACCTCATCTAAGCCTAACCGGGACGCAGCAATGCATGAATGCAGCAACTCTGTACTTAAGAATGATTGCCACTTCCCCAGATTTTGCGACACTAAATTTTATTTCGATCAACACCTCTGAAAATCAAGTTGTCTGGGTTGTCATCTGATTTAGCTTATCTTCATTGCAACTCGTCTGAAAGGTGTCCAATACTGGATACTCGATTGGCCAGAAATGTATTTAACAAATGTAAAGAGTTCTGAAACCATGTTAGAAGTACAGATTAATCACACATATATATCTTGTCTAGTTTTAATTTACTTCTCTAGCTTCTTATTTATCAACTGCAGTAATAACACTGGACCACATAGTTCACTTCTTGGAATCGAAACGTATTTTAAAGGCGCAATTCTTGATGTGCTTCACAAAAGAAAGTTCAGCCATGCTTCACAAAAGAAGGTTCTTAAAGTCTTGTAAGCAAATTTTGAAGGATCACGAAATTCATATAATTCAATTTGTTGGACAAATTTTGTTGATTAACATAATTAACTTTAGACATCGATGAGATAAAATTCCCCCATCACAACATTCTCTTTCCAGAAGCACATCCAGTCAATTTTCAAAAGCCAAAATTTCGGCATAAAACTTTTCGCTTTCATAATAACTGCTCCGAGTAGTCAAACCCCAGGGTTCCGCGAGTCAAAATAAAAGTTCAAAAAGAAAATTTTAAAACACCCACATTAGTTGACTAGCATTTATTAATCAAAAATATAAAGAAACATTTAGTTACAGATTAGCTTCAAAAATTAACATGTGGTCATCATATGTCAAAAAGATTGACGTGCAACGCTTTTCGAAGATGAGCAGTTTTTTAACGGAAAGTGAATTGAATTTAGACGACAGTGTTAAAATTTACTTATGCGATGGCGCACCGTTTTCAATTGAATAAGCAAAAGACTGTTTTCCAGAACAAAAATCCAAGTATGACTAAATAAAAATTTCTTTCTACTACTACGATAAATCAAAAGGCTTGCCAATGAAGGAAAGGGAACAACTTACAGCAGCCTGTTGGTTGTGAATTCATGCAGAATAACGGGTAGTTTTCTCCCACAGTTGTAAACAGTTTAATGCCAATCGAAACAAGGTATATAAATGAAAAAGGTTTCTAAGCGTATGTGGCAACAAAAACAAAATAAAGGAATAAATTAATGCAGAACATGGAAATAACATGAGTAGAGCTAGACTTCGAAAGCTTGTGTAAAAAACTACAAGCAGGTCCGTGTCCTTAATATCAGGCAAGGGTAGGTGACACCTCGAGCATGAGTTAATTCTATTAGTCTGTAAATTGCATTAATTTTACATTAAATGTTTTTAACAAAAAATACAATACTCTTTTTCAATAGTCTTTACATGAAGTACCTATAATATAAAGATTTACTTTAAATATTATTTTAAGATATATTTTCCTCAGGTTTTATTACTACATATAGTTCTAAGGTTTCTGTGAGTATATAAAGCTCGGACACCGCAGTCTAGACGATAGATTCCATCATACGAATGCAATATGATGATTTAACTTCTACATCGTGTACTTTGTCTATGAGGCTAAAATGTTTTTGTTCCTTGAGAAAATCTTGATTATAAGCCTAAGAGCTTTTGCTCCTAAAGTAGTCTGCTCCGCAATGAATTTAATCGTTTTAGCTCTGAATCTTTAGAACTTCCTAGTATTAAATGCTCTTTGTACACACGTGGGCAATATCAATATCAATATATCTTCATTTACCTTTAGAATATTAAAATTTCTGAAAAAAATAACGCTGGTTTAATACAACTTTTAATAGACTTGCCTTCATCTATCCTTTTGTTTCTCCGAAAATTCCTTACACTCAAGGTTTTCATTTCACTTTCCTTGCATTTTAATAAATAAAAAAAAAGATTTCAGCTCCTATTAGTAAATCGACCATTTTTAAATTCAGAATTAGCCAGTCGTACAGAATTTTCGAAAGTTCTAAGGATGTGATATCCAGTCTTTATTTTCGCGTAATATTTGTAATTTTTGGTATTGATAAAAATTTTAAATTTATGTTATAGATTTTTCGTTAATAACGTCAGCGTATTAAAATTCTGTTTTATATTAAGAGCTTTGCCATTCAAGTAGGAAATAAAAACATCAGTTTTCGTGTGATTTAAATGAAATTTGGTTGAACATCTGACAGTCATAAAGTTAGGCATTGAGCCGGTGCCAGTGATTGCCTAGCAAGGATAAATTTCACCTTTCTATACTTAAACTATAGCCATCAACAGTAGGAGTGCATCAAAATTCTTTCGGATGTAGGAGACTGTTAAAAAAGACATCTGCTAAGCTACTTCGGCATGAAATGGCTGTGGTATTGAGCGATCTCTGTGAACATTTTTACGCGTGTCCAACGCAGGCACTTTTTGGTCAGAAAAATGCAGTAGATTATGATGACTCATTTTTACATAAATTTCACGATCATTTGATCTGTACTCTGTCAGCTTATTAAATGCTTAATGGCAGTTAATACAAACATCAAATCTGTTTATAGTCGCAAAACCGCTAAATTGTACAATTCGTCACAAAATTAAATTGGATGTGTCAATTTGTACAGCTTATAAATACTGAACAAAATTCGTTTTGAAATAAAAATAAATTCCTTTGTTTTGATACATGGAGCGAAAGGCTTTAAATTTGCATTGATAATTCCTTTTGCATTTTCAAGCGCTGGACATTCTTTTTCAAGAAATGTGAGAAGTCTTTCCTATTAGGAGGTTGAGTAGTATTTAAATTCACTTCGAATAATTTACGAGATTCCTTATTTAATTTAGAAATAAGTAAGTTTATATGTATGATATCCGAAAATGAATATATTTCAATATTCCAATGCTTAAGAGCTTTAGTGTTTTGAGAAATATTATCAAGTATCTTTGTAGGTTCAATAACATATTCATGATTTATTTTTTACATAAGTATGATACAACGGATTTGCTTGTCTTTCAACAATTTGTTTTCGAAACGAATTTCTAATGCTTTACATTAATGCTTTACATAATGATTCAAAGGTCTTCTGCTTAAACGTGTTTTGCTACACGTCTTAATGATGATTTCAAATAATAAAGTTTTTCACTTTCTGTAACTGTTAATTGTTAAAAAGTATGCTGTTATATCGAGATTTAGAATAATTCCAATCTTGATATTGGCCAGAAAATATCGGTGGAGATATATCTAGTAATACTTGCCGTATTATTAATAACAGCTGAATTATTCTGACTTCAAATTACAGATTGCTTTATTACATAGTTTTTTAATACTCTATGTGCTCGCAATTTCAAAGAAATAGCCTTTCTTTATAATCTTTGAAAATGTCTTTTATCACTTTCATCTTTCAAATCGTCAGTCTCAATGGATTTTTCTGTTTCGCTATCAAAGGAAATGGCCTACTTTTTAATATGAGTGTTGTGACTTGTCTGTCAGTAACATCAGTTCAAGCCCATGGAATTCATTGTGGCAACTAGTGCAAGATTGCCCCTGTCGTTGGCAAAAGCCTTGAGCACTGTACAGGTTAAGTACGACTTTGTCCAGTTCCGCCTCCAGTTTTGATGGACAGAATCCAGAGGAAGAAGGCTCAGAGACACTCCCACTCCTCATCCCCTACCACCAGCCTCTCGAAAGGACTTCCGGCCTGCCGCGTATTTAGAGTGTCCCCATGCTGTACAGACACTATACATTTACAAACATTGATACCTTTTCCGGGATTAGAGCAGGGCTCTTCGTACGGAAGTCAGCATCGTTAACAGCTATCCCTTGGGCGGCTCTTTAACTGTAAACTGAGCAAGGAATCCGTCAATAATATCACTATTTGGATTTGAGTTTTTTGTTTTTCTCTTTTCCTTTCTCCATACTGAATAATTCAGTAAAAACAAATTTGAACACAGTTCACGTTTTAAACGATATATAATGCAAAAATAAACTCGATGATATAAATTATTCAATTCCTAATTGAAAAATGATGAAACTGTTAACTTGCCCATTTTCATGAAGTTAAAGATGAGGGAATTTTGTAAAACGGTATCCAAATGAAACTCAAGACAAATGAAAATTCTCACCGTAATCTTTATGAGCCAAATTTTAAACTCCGTCTTGATAGAATAAAAATAAATTTTCTCTTCAAATGACTACATTAATGATTGATACTATATTGGTCTTTCTAAGTTTTTCATTCAAACACGACTATAAACTACTAGACATAATGCACAATACAGCTTGACATAATACATAACCAGAACCGATGTTATCGACACTTTTTTGGCATGCATTCCACATGATGCAAGTAAACAATTTATCTCGAGCCCCATCAAGAGGAATTTACCAGTCTGCCGTAATATCTCACGACATTACTTTCCCAAGTATTGAAGAAAAGAAGCTAATGTAAAATTATATCGGGTTTGCAAGAAAGTAATTTCGATTTTTATAGAGTGAAATAAAACTCAGTTTTTTCTGTACAAAAAATGAATTTTTATCAGTAAAATACCTTCAATTCTATTCGATAACCTTTTGCCGTCTTCCTGGTAACTTATTGATTCCGCGCTCATATAAATTCTGGTCTTTATCAGCAAAACACTCAACCAAGTGCGGTTCAATGTCATTGTTATTACTGAAATATTTATCATTTAAGAAGTTATGTAAACTTCGAAATTAACGATAATCCGATGGTATGGGAGACTCAACATCACTTCCTAACTAAGCTCCAGTAATTTCGTACATGTTGCTGAAGATATGTTATAAGATATTTTCTCCCTCTTTCATGCACGTCTTCGTGGTGTAAGGGTAGCACACTCGGCGCATATTCGACAGGACCAGAGTCGACTCCCGGCGAAGGACTTGCTAATTTTTCATGCACCCCTGCTTCAAAATAGCCTAATGTCTCTACACTGTAAGGCATCGCATTTTCGTGGTGGAACAAGATTTCTTTGCGATTTGCCAATTCTAGCCTTTTCCGTTTGATGGCTTCCTCCAATTTCATAAGTTGTTGGCCTTTAACACCTGAGTTGATCTTTTGGCTGCTTGGAAGCAGCTGGAAACACACAACAGCTTTGTAATCCCACCAAACTGACAGTATGATCTTTCTCAGATGCAAGTTAGCTTTCGATACGATTTGTGCTGATTCATCATGCTTGGGTCATTATCTGTTTCCTTTAATATTATTGTAGACGATCCATTTTTCATTATCAGTGATAATTCATTTGAAAAAAGGATTCTCTATTCACCTAACAGGCAAAGGGCCCATTCTATGATCATAAATGGACTGGCCTAAGAAAAAAAGCACGTAAAAAATGAACACTAAACACAAAAAACAAGCAAACAACTAATCCCAATGGACTTGCAATTCGAATTGACAACAGCTATACATTTTTTTTTTCATTTTCAAGTTCAGTAACATGGCCGTAGACAAATTCGCTTCTCTATCCCTTTGCACCTCTCAAACATTCTCATTGTTCCAGCAATGACACAAAAAACGTAGCAACCTTTTGCAATTTTACTTACCCCATTGCCAGTTACCTGCAAAATTAAGAAAAGAGAATGAGAGCACTCTTCTACACACTCTGCTTAGGTATTGTAGCTTCAAATGTTGAATATCCAGTGAAATAATCTTAAATAGTTTCTTTGTAATATACGTTAATTTTTTTTGGGGGGGACAGTAAAGTTTCTATAAAAAGATTCGTGAATACTTGGAAGTTTGGATGTTATTTCTACTGCTGTTTTACTTTAATAATGCCATTCTAAACTCACGCGATTTCTGTTGTTGTGAATAATCTACCTTGTCTGATATCAGAACGAGCCCACGAAATTCATCTTCGCAAGGAGGAAGATTGCGCCTGTAGTTGACAAGAGCCTCGGGTACCATACAGGTGGCAGTGCAACTTTGCTCAGTTCCTTCCCCAATTTTAGAGGAAAACTCTCCAAATGGACAGGTCTGAGAGTCTCTCATCCCTCTTCACTTACCATCAACCTCTCAAAAAGACTTTCGGCTCGCCGCATATTTTGAGTGCCCCCATGCCGTGCGGACAATATACATTTACAAACACTCATGCCTCCTCCGGGTTTCGAACCCGGTACTTCGGAACAGCATCAGAGTCAGTAAACACTACTCTGGTTGGGCGGCATATGATTTCTAAGCAATATTGTTTAATTTCATGTTGAAAAGCAATTGTTGACTACGAATGCTCTTATATATTAATAAGTCAGAAGCAGTAAGTTACATTTAAATGCAGAAGTTAATTGCGTAGGCAGTTCCCTTTATTATTTAAATGTTGCTTTTTTATTTCTAATACTATGTTGCTCTTAACAGCCAGATAGCAATTTTCCATTAATAGTACTTTCTTATTACTTTTCATAACTAACTTCATTTTAATTCCTTGCATCCAGACAAAATAGTTTAAATAACTTTTGTTGGAAAATTAGCGTTTTTTTCAAAAATGTGTGGTTTCGTTATTATCATGCACATCATTACTGAAATACCGAATCATTCTAAAATTTTCTTGATCAATTTCCAAGGCAATTACTGTTATTTTTTAAATTATAGGAGGGCGATAATCAGGATATATTTAACCGCTGAAATGCTTGACATAAAACTTAATAGAATGAATATCAAATCCCCCAAATTTTCAATTTAAATGCACAAAATGAAAATCTGTTGTAAGTAAATTAAAGAAATAATTCTTAGAAAATGACATAAGAAATATGCTCAAAGTAATTTTCCTAAGTTTTCCGTTATAAGAAAATCTATTAAAATAACCATAAAACCTAAAAATTCCCCTGTTTCTCTGAACCAACATATTAAGTGTTTTTCTCCTCTCCTTCGGTAAAAGCGATCTTTCTCTATTGTAATCAGATAAGTATATCCAAGCCTCGTCAATTGTAACTATATATATTTCCATTTTTCACCTACCAAATAATTTTCATACGGCAGTCTGCATATACTCTTACGCCGAGAAACATGTTTCAGCGTTAGGCGATGAACATCATGTTTTTTTGTTTTGATTAGCTTTAAATCAAATTTTATAATTTTGTTCACAGCTCCTACAGAGATATTTAAAGATTTTGCAATAGTTCTTTGGGAGGCTGGATTTTCCTTTAAAACACGAGGTGCGACTTTACATTTAATCAGAGCTGTACGTACCTTTGTTGGGTATGCTGTTTTTCCCCTTTTCCCAGTCAGATGTAAACATTGGCTTTTCTTTCCTTTCATATTAATTACGCCACTTATTTTATGTGTAGAAATGTTAAAACAATGCTTTTCGCAGCAGCTTTTTTTAATAATTGAATAAGAGTATTTCTCTTCGAAAAGCGTAAAAATATAGCCTTCGATCCATTGTTAATTTTTCAGCGAAGTTTTAAAGAAAATAGTATTTTTAATGCTGAAAATGATAACTAAACCTTATTCCAATTTGATGCCAGTCACGTTTGCATTTTAAAATTAATATTTAAATGCATGGAGAAAATCAAAATCTTTACGAAAATGTGTGAACACTCTCTGTATTTGTTAGCATTCAATGATCAGTGATTTTGTATATTTCTACCACAAGTATAACTGCAATAGTCATTTGTGGATTTACTCATTTATGATAAAAAAATAAAGAATTAAAATCATGTTCCATTTTAAAAGAAACTAAATAACGCATGTTTTTTTTTTTCAAATTTAAAGAATAAAGAACCTTTAATTTCGTTCTTATTATGTGTTTATAATTTAGCAGATATTTTTTATATTTTATTTTTAATTAATATCGCGCTGCACGTACTTTCGGCCATGAATATTGAAGTGCTAGTGTATGAATGTGAAAACGGATATCGCCAGCTGTCAAAAATGCCGACATCACTTGCTAGGTTCGAACCCATGGACTGTTATTTTATAAATAGATATTAAACTGTTGACTCAACAGATCATTATAGATGGATGAACTAACTGAACAGGGATCTGCTCTAATCGTTTTGGGTGCTGAAACACATTCATAGAGTGTGGAGAAGAAATATTGCTTTATACAAAATACATACAGTTTAAAGCTTTATTTTTTAGCAGCTCAAATAAATTTTACTTTTATCTGCTTCTTCCCTCGGTTAATACTCTGCATATATTAATTTTGAGTTATACACACAAAATCTCTGGCTGTAATAAAAAAAGTTTGTCTTGAATGAATGCAACAAATATTTTTATGCACTTCTTTTTGCTCATAGCATTTACGATAAACAAACATATATGCCTTCATTACTTATACGTTTCTATCAGCTAAATGATGTTGCCAATCAGCCTTCATTTCATTTATATTCCCTAACTCATTTCATCCTTCCCATTATACCCACAAAGATTCAACAATATGAGAAACGAGAGCCACAATAATTTGTACTTTTCCATTTGATACAAGAGTAACCTCTTAGAAATAAGGCTTCCTTCTAGCTTATATCCAGGAATCCACATTTCTTTCTTTCTCATCAGTCGTGTTCTCTATGCTGACAATGAAAGAGAAGACTGTGGCTATATCTCAACGCCACATTTTTCCCCAAATAGAATGAAAGGTTATCTAGTGTTAGTCGATAGAAATCGTCTTGGTGTCAGATTCAGTTTGTGTTTTCTGCCAGACTTTCAAAAATGCATGTTTGATAGGCAGATTGTCTAACTAATTACAAAAAGCACTGCTTTTTAAAAGAAATGCATTCTAATTAGAGAGAAGTAAGAAGTCAAAAAGAATTGAATGTAATTTTTTTTTATTTATAAGCTCGGCTATGTAAAAAAAAAACAAGAATTGCATCTAAAATCCTTTAATCTACAAAAGACAAAATAGGCAGCTTAAGATATTGTTGCGATAAAAATTTCTTTTTCAAGTCTAAGAACATAATTACAGAGTTTGTTATGAGGAGTTTTGGTCATTATGAATAGCAAAAGTTCATAAAATAATTTATTTAGTAATTTATTTGCGTGATGAGAGAAAATCAAGAAAGGAGGAGAAAGTTTCGTTGTATTAGGATATTGAAAATTCCTCATTCATTACTAAATCATCAGATTTAAAATTACTTGCTTTAAAATGGGTGTCCTATCTCTTTCGCGGCTTCTTCAGTTGGTGGATGCAAATCTTCAATTCTGATTAAGGGCTTATAAAGTAATTTTCCATATATTAAATAAAATGTTGGAAATTTTGTTACAGAATATGGTGTGTTACATGTTACAGAATATGGTGTGTTACTGTTACAGAATATGGTGTGGTTATATTTTAATCTAATTATAATAGTTTGACTCTTTCCACTTTACTATTAGTTTGTAGTCCATTAGTAGTAGTTAATAATTGTATAAATTATGGTTTATGAAAAAAATTCTTAAATTGTGAAGAAGGCAACATTTCTATCAGTTAAAACATTTTCTATGGGACCTGAATTTGAAATATTTTTTTAACAATTCATGTAAGTATTATTAGTTACACTATTAGAAGCAAATGCCCATATATAACTATTATATTAAATGATTTCTCAAAACCCGGCACCCTAATATGTGATGGTATTAAATTGGTATAAAAACGAGATCCGCTCTAAGCGTCTAAAAGCAAATTTAGAAGTCCCATGTGCCCAATAATTGATGGCCTACATTAAAATTTCGTACGTTGCGTTTATGAACCCTAGAAAGATAAATGAATAAAAAATTTCACTTACTTGATTACGTATAGTGCCTTCCAATAAATACACTCGTTATTTTACCAAATTAATTAATTTAATTATTTATGAATAAATTGAATCGGCCTCTTGATTAAATATACATACAAGAACATTATTACTCCATTAACTGGTTTCGCAACCACCATGTGCATGAACATGAACTTAATCTATCTCCTAATTACTTATACGTAATTAGAAGATAGATTTAGAAGTAATTAGAAGATAGATTACTACGAAGTTAATCTATCTTCTAATTACTTCTAAATTTGTTTTTATTACATAGAATCATATATATGGGAATATATAAATATTCGCTCATATATATATAGCTATAAATGTGTGTGCATATTCGCATATGAATGTGTGTGAAATTTCTGCTTCATAGACAGAATAGCCAGAATGCACCATTGGAAGCACTTTGATGTTCAGTATCATGAAAATATATTAATTCTACGTATTCCTAAACTCGTAATATCTGCAGTTTTTCAAGACAATTTTTCTTCAGAACATTATGGTAATCATTCTGTTCTTCATGACTTGAGGATGAACAAAATCAGTTTTGATTTTACTGTTGCCATAAGCATACCTAGATACGCAATATACATTGGAATATACTTCTGTATCCATAAATATGCTTATGAGTACTTTACTTTCGCAACCTTTGATCAAAGACCAATTCACGTTGCAAAAATGCTTTAATTAGTGATTATTCAAGTTGGTATGTTTAAATTTTAAAAAATCCGTTTTGTAAAAATCATGAAATCTAACTTTTGATGCGGCTTTATTCACATTGAATGAAAGTTTATAATTACTCCAATAAATAAATAAATAAATTACAAAAGGTTTGACTTCCGTACGCTAAAAATTAACTGATGTATTTAGTTTTAATGTTTAAGATCATGTTCATGGGACGTGAAAATATTTAAATGTGTACGTACTAAAAAAGGAAGTATTAATTTCGACAATGGTTTCTGACGTTACTAAATTAGATGAGAATATTTTAGTCTAAACTCTTATGTTTTAATAAATACAAATTTTTCCGAACAGAAGATTTAATAACTAAATGTTAGGCTGGCTTCAATATTCGCAATTCAATATTCAGTCAGAACATTATTTGCATACATTAAAAAACAAAGAATAGTTCCAGACTTGGAACTTTTTTTCTCCACGCCTATTTGATTATTTTGTTGTTGTTTCAAATGGCCAATTATTGAAAGTTTGTGAGTTCGGTAAGAATGATCAAAACACGTTGGTCATTA
The DNA here is from genome assembly GCA_000611955.2 of Stegodyphus mimosarum. Lineage (NCBI taxonomy): Eukaryota > Metazoa > Arthropoda > Arachnida > Araneae > Eresidae > Stegodyphus > Stegodyphus mimosarum. The sequence goes on from KK117057.1 coordinate 115,428, forward strand.
AGCCATCTCATCCCTAAGAATGTTGTCCAGGGTGCACCACACAGCGCACCCAATTACATGTGCGAGAAAAAGAAAATTTCGTGGGAGTTTTGATGGAAAACCCACTGGCGGATAGATTCGAGGCTCTTCCACCCTTTTCCCATTAACCTTTCAAGAGTATCGGATCGACAGTATATTAAGTGTCCTCATGCCCCAAAGGCCAAAAACGCTTACAAATATCTATGCTTTTTCCAAGAATAGTTTGACCTCCACATTCGCGGACATGGCATGCATGCGCCATTCGGACCGAATTATTGTCAAAATAGAATGGAAGGATGGGGACTTTCTTCCCCTACAGCATATAAATTCTCTTTTTCCCTGAGAATAGAAGATTTTCACTTGACCTTTCACGTTGCAGCAAGTAATAACGCCCCTTTTGTGTTTTAGCAGAATGAAAGCCAAGGCTGCGTTTGAGACGGTCGAACTATACCAGCCCCAAGCTATTGTTGTGTAGCGAAATTAAGGTAATTAAGTAATTAAAATTTAATTTTTCATATTCAAAATTTATGCTACACAACGTGTGCTTTTACTTAACTTCTGTGTAATTTTGTTTTATCTTAATTGGGCTTTTTCTTACTTAAGTTTCTACATTCTTAGCTTTCGTTATTCGCGAAACTTGTAAACGGCAGACAATTTAACTTTGTCTACTTTCCACGTAATATTTGAATTTAAAAACACTTAATTTGTGTTCACATATTTATGATTTATACTAATAGAAGCAGAAAAATTGTATCTTCAATTTAAGACTACTTTCGAATCAATAGCTAAATTAGTTTTTGATTTATGGCAGTTTATTTAATCAATTTTGCTACTTTCGTGGGATGAGACTGCAATTTTCTGAGTACGACATTTTAAGCTGCATTTTCCCCACTGATAAGAGCATTCCAGCGAGTTGTATGGAGTATGTTGTTGTATGTAAGGAGTTGTATGTTTGCCACATCAACTGTCTCCAGGTGTTAGGTGGCGTGTTTTTTGGCGCGTGTAGAATTAATGGTGGTGAAATTTATTAGAAATGTGTGAAATTTTACAGGCCGTAAGGCGGGGTGTGATGAAAAAGTTTTTTTACCGTTTTGGGGGAGGCGGATTTGGCGATTTCTGACACTCTCTCTTGACAAAAAAGCGTTGCAGGAGTTGCTCGGCTCTTTCGCACGCTTTTTCCGTGGTTCCTGAATGCAGAAGTAGCTCGTAGAATTTGAAGCGAGGGTTATTGCTCCCTCAATATGTTGCTATGATTACCAGCTAAAAAGATTTTATTTGCTTGCATCGGGCCTTCCTCCATTATGGTTATCTATGCGTAACCATTATCTTCTTTTAAGGGCATTTTGACCCTCCTGATACTTCAGAGTTATTCTTTCTGCAATTAGTATCAGCTACTGAAAAAAATGAACTCTAAGTAATATGAAAGCTACTCTACTACATATTGTTACTCCTTCATCTCTACCATGCTTATTGAGTTTCCTGGAAGTCGGTTTGGTAGCTGCAATGTCCACGTTTCCAGTTTGGCCTAGCGCAAATCTGCTCGAGTTTTTTACTTAAGCCAAGGGTCCGGTTAAGACTTAGACGATGGTTATTCGTTCCAGTCTGCCGGGAGCCGACCCCTCATGTTCCATCTCCAGCTCGTACATCTGTTTTCTGAGAGAGATTTCAGGGACCTCACCTCAAGAGTTCGTTTCATTTTTGTGATTGAGAAGACCCTTGCTGGAGGACAGCGCGCTATGTCAACCGCATTCAGTGCTGTGTCAACCGCTTTCCCTTTTTTGTCGTTTCTTTTCTCTCACTGGGTTTAATCTTAATGAAAATGGTTTTTCTGTAATTGTAACTCTACACGAACTAGTTTAAATTATTACTTAGAAGGGATTCTCCTTATTTAAATTTTTTATGGCTTAATTTAGATAATTTTTTTCTGAAGAATGAAATGTTAATAGAATTTGAATTTTGGTTTTCTGGGTGAGACTACTTTACTAGCTGAGGTCGAAGTAATCGAAATCTGTAATTAATTTGTTAAGGTTTTTTAATCCTTGTAACTTACCCAAAAAAGAGGATCTCAAGTGCAGCTTTGTTTAATGAAAATTTATGATGGCAAACTTATTCATTGATCTGAATAATATTATTCATTTTTCTGTGCAATAATCAGTTGAGTTAAAAATATAATTAGTTAAGAAATAAAATAGTTTTGTGTAGGAAGTATTAATTTGTTATGAAATGAAATAGTTATGTTTTTTGCATAATTTAAATCGATAAGGAAATGAAAATTGTTACTAGAAATATTGACTGTTAAGGAAATGATTATGATTTTTTAAAAAAAATTCCATATGTTTGTTAAACAAATTTGTTTCGTTGTTAACGTTTGAATTTTTTTCCCGGAGAATCGACTAAATTAATTAATAGATATTGATTTATACATAAATGATCTGACTGAAAAAGAAACTCTAAGGTTTCTTAAAATTTAATATTGATTATTGTGTGTGTGTGTCTTTTTTGTTATGTTTAAGTTACGTATTTTATTACATGATCTATCTTAAATTCACTAGCATCAAGATTTGTAGGGTTGTTGGTACAATAATTCACAACGCAATGTGGTCTATTTAGTCAATTTTGGGGCAAAATTGTTAACTTTGTTCTATGGTGTCCTCCCAAAAGGCACTACTGAACAATTTGGTGCCGTGTTTTTTGAACCCTCTTAAAGGGCACTTACTGTTTGGTGCTTTGAGTTACGCACCTTCTTAAAAGGGCAGGTATTTTTTCGAACTTGATGCTGGTGATTTTTATGTTTAGTATAAGTATTGATATTTTTCTTCCACATATCTAGACTTGATACTCAAACCTAATCATTTAAGCGGTTACAGTAACAAGTCTATGCAGTGCTCGTATTCTTGTTAAGTGCATTTACACTTTTTATCTCGTTAGGGTTATAAAAGATTTGTACTCTTGACTCTATTATGGACATTAATTCTTCAACACAAACATATACACAGTAGATTGCCTGAAAGGCTGATTTCAATACTGTTGCTATTTTTGTGTTTACATTTCATCTGTATACATTTGTGATTACAACTGCATACTTTGTTTACAATGCAAGCATACCAGCATTTATTTTACTTGCCATTTTAAGGTGTGTTAATCTGAACTCAGTATTATGTTGTACCATCACATTCTTACATTGTATGACTTGGATGTTTTTTCATTATGAGATACTGGGTACACACTTGTTAGTCGCAGTCTCGGCTACATTTTTCCTTACTGAGTGATTGCATTTAGTTCCAAAACCTGAAATAGCAGAATCTGAGCTCACTACAGATATTGCGTCGCAACAAGAAAACATAGCGCAGTTCACAAAGATGATAGGTTCACTACAGACACACGTGCAGTCCTTATTATCACAAAATCCTCGTACGGTAATTATACAGCCTTCGCTGTTATCGTTGCAAGAGAACTGGACATGTTAGCAGAGACTGCTATACAAATATTGTGCCTAATCAGCACATGAGGAATGGTCAGCGGAGACCCAGAGGAAATCAAACAGCTCAGCGAAATAACAACACTAGACTAGCTGTTTCGAATACTAAAAATAACTCAAACGCCACAAGTAATTTTTTAAATCCCCAGGCTCCAAGTTTTAATTTAAACTAGTTAAGGGTGGGGAAAAATCAAACTCCGTTTTGTCCCCTGAAACCCTTTGAAGGTACCATCTATGTTTGTAGTATCCACAAGTGAGACGTCTTTGCTTAGTAGTAGAAGGATCTATTTTGGGGAATAAAGTTAAGTTTTTATTAGACTCAGGTGCAACAGTTAAAATCGTAGAATATAAATATATCAATTGTTTCGGTAACAAAATATCACTGGATAGTTGTAATATTTATTTAAAAGATATTGCTACAGAAAAGTTACTTGTAAACAAGAAAGAAAATGGTTGTAGAATTTCAACAGCAAAGTTTTGTAACAGAATATTTGATCACTGACACACCTCTTTCGTCTCAGTATGGGACGCTCCTAGGTACTAAATTTCTGGAAGATAATAGCATGCATTTAGATTTTTGCACTTCTCAACCTTTAGGCAAAAATGTCATTCTAAATTGAAATTTAAGTAAGCCTAGTGCTATTGACAATAGGGTAACTCACTCCAGTTCTGCTTCACACTCATTTTGTTACTCAGTAACCAAATATAAACTTCCACCTTTTTCTGAAAACATCATTAAAATCACTTCACATTCTGCAGACATTAGTGATGACACTGGTTTAATTGAGCCTTTGCCTGAACACGTTCATAGTAAATTTACAATAGTCAGATCTGTAAATCTCACTTCTAACTCTAACGAATTTCATGTTAAAGTTGCAAAATTTTTCACCTGAGGTGGCTACACATAAATAAAGAAATGAAGTTGGCTAATGCCCAACCTTTGAATATTTGATCACAAGATACTGAAGTTGTCAATAATACATCTGTTGAAACTGGTGAAGATTTCGACTCGTGGGGTGATGAGTTTGATCTTAGTCATTTACCTGAGCAGCAACAAAAACAATTATCACACCTCCTAAAACAGTATAATAACATCTTTGCTGCCTCAGTCACTGAATTAACAAGGTGTAACACCATCTTACACAACATCAACTTGAGTGACAACATTCCTGTTAGGCAAAAACGTTATAAAGTCCCTTACCATCTCAGGGATGAGCGTGATAGACAGGTAGCAGAACTTCTTGAGGCTAACATCATACAAGAAATTGACAGTTCATACAGTGTTCCTGAATTATTTGTAAAGAAAGCAGATAACACCTACCGTTTAGTTACTGACTTTCGCAAGCTGAATGAGAAAACAATTGAAGACAGTTTTCCTTTGCCATGTATGATTGAATTCATCGAACAACTGGGGGATACAAATTACTTTTCCAACTTCATTTTAACATCAGGTTTTTTACAGATGAATATACATCCGGATAATACCTTTAAAAGTGGTTTCTCGACTCCTTCAGGGCACTATGAATCGTTACGAACTCCATTTGGCATGCGAAATGCCCCTAGTTCATTTCATAGGCTGATGTCCATCGTTAATTCGTTATTTTTCGAAGTTATGTTATCAATATCAGTTGAGCTTTCTTTTGAGCAGGTGTATAATGATTGCAGTCACTTTTTATTCCTGTGAACTTAACTGCCATTCACATCAAAACTAATATCTAAAATATTACTTTCAACAACTTGAAAGAAACCTCTTCGAGATATTTATCGTTTTCATTTCGCAGATTTCTTACTTTGATTAAATAAAAATAATACCGTTTGTGAGAAATGTTTGTAACTAAACAATCCAGTGAAATAAATGCACAGCTAGGTCTTGAATATTGAATTATTTTCTTTGTTAAATAAAGCTACAAGTCACATGGTGAAGCTACAATGAAATAATATCACAAGAAATTTTTTCCCTTCCTTTATCATTTTGAGCCCTTTATAAGAAGCATAATTTTTAGGTTATATTTAAATTTCAGGGGGGTATTACAGCATAAACTAGAAGACCTATTGCAACTGTTTAGCTTAAAATTAGTTCATTTTTTAAACGAAAACCTGTGAAACAAGTTCAATTTCAATTTTTTAAGTGTCATAATTTTTGTATATTTTAAACTTTAACTACCTCCTTTAGCTTTTAATAGCA
>KK117058.1:0-73342 GCA_000611955.2 Stegodyphus mimosarum
CCCCAAAACCCCAGTCGCCCTTTAAAAGGGGGAGAATATAAGGTATTTCTCCCGCCTTCTTCGGATGCCTTCGTGGTGTAATGGTCAGCACGCTCGACACGTAACCAAGAGGTCCGTGGTTCGATTCTCGGCGAAAGCGTTGCTCATTTTTCAATATCTCCTGCTTCAAAAACATCCTAATGACTCTACAAGCATTTTTCAAAAGAAAAATGCCGATTAAAGAATGAAATACTTAGAGTAACTCTATAAACAAAATTTTCCCGATGTTAGTGTATTGAGAATTTTCAGTTTTGAATCGTCATCAAAACAAAGGTTTCGTAATAGTACTAGGCCAGTGTGAAAGTCGTAAAATAAGAAGCTAGTTTCTTATTAATATTACTGAATTAAAAGGGTTTTTAACTGAAAGAGCGCAGAGGTTACCATGAAAAAAAAGTGAAAAAAACAAGAAGAGCATAGTTCTTCAGCACTTTGAACGGAAATAGACAGACGGGAATAGACCCTTTGGAAATAAGAGACCTTTCAAACTTTCACGGAACCTGAGTAAGAAGCTTATATGTTTAGATACTTTTAGACTAGAAACATTAATATAAAGTGCTGTTTTAGTTATAGTAATATCTATCCTTTTACATATCTGAAATGAAACTATGTATATCTTTTGTGATGTAGTAAGCAGAATTATCTTTTTTATGGAAACAGTGGCTTAAAAAGTTTCTTGTTTTATCCTATTTTAAAGAATTTTCAGAAATGGCAATAATCTTTAAGTATTCAATATTTACATTCCTCAAAAGTTTGTTTAAAGACCACTGAAAACTTTTAAATATATTTCATACTGGTAAGCATAAACCGTAATCGGAAAACTAACTTCAGAAATCTCCCAGAAAGAGCACGAGAAAGAATACTATTTACACGAGTTTGTTTCCTCAAAATACACATTCGCATAAACATGGGAAAAGCAAAAATTGTTAAAAGTAACTTTCGATTTTAAAAGTTAGTATTTCCTAATGTAGCTCTCAAAGGCCATCTTAGACTCCATAAATTCTTTTGGGGTGCATTAGAGCTGAAGGTTTTAGATTCTATGACTTTCATTTAGATCGCGAAGCCTTTATGTGAGGAAAAAAATACATGATCCAAATGTACTTAAACTTTAAGAGAGCTGTTGGTATTTGGAAAACTTCCCTCTAGAAGAAATTCTGTTTTAGCACTCAAATTGATTAAAATTCTTTTTTAAACTGAACTATTCTCTGCTCATGTGAAGATTTCGCTACTAAAACACTTTATTCTAAAGAACAAAAATTAAAATCTGTAAGAGTAAAATTCAAATTTTCAAACCCTGAATATTTGCAAACACGTTCTCTTAAATTAAAAATATAAATGCCATTATGAGTAGGCAGTATAAAATGGATCAGCTTAGTTAAGCAACTGATGTTCCGTGATCCTATTTTCTCTACTTCAAAACAGCTTATATTTTATTGTAAGAAGCTCGACTTATCTTGTCAGTCAAACCAAAGTCCTTCTCCGCGCAATCAGGTTACTTTTCTGCTGGATTTAAAAAGCCGTTAACGAGTTTCAGCTAATTTCTTCTTTATGATCTAACAAGAATAAGTGATTCCTTCCGTTGCCTTATATTTGGGCATGATCTGAGAAGTCTCCATTTCCCGCTATATCATCACATAAAAAGACTTGTAACAATTGAAAATATCATATAAATGTCATAAACTTTAAACAAACAAATTATACTTCAACTGTAAAATTGTTATCGAATTTCAAGGTTTAGAATGATGCAGCGCGCACATTTTACCAGCTCGGGTAGTTTAATCAAACCTTTGAAGGAATTTTGAGTAATAATGATCTTCCTTCAACTTACATTTTTCAGTTTAACAAGTACTTAACATTAGAAAGAACTTGGGAAAGCAGCATGCCAAAAACAGTTTGAAAGAAAGTTCACTTATGTTCAATTTTACTTTTACTTGCTGCTGAAGCTGTTGCTACCAAGTGATGAATCTCTCAAGTTGCTTCTATTAAAATAAAATTTACATCAATGAATATTGTTTTCCTTGCGCTCAGACACTTAACACATGTGGTACGAGTGAAAGACGTGAGACAGCTTCCAATCATCACACATTCAAGCAGTTGTTAGAAGCGACTGGTTACACGCTTGAAAGTCTAAATACTCGTTTCTCTGCAAAACACGTGACTCTGGATTAGAGATCTCGTCCAAATCCAGATCTGGCTGGTGACATCCTACTAAAACTGAACCCTGTGTGGGTTGAGGGTTCCCAGCCCTTACTTCGTATAGCCAAGACATGTCTCGAAATAGCATGAAATTCCCCACTTAACGAAAATTCAAACAGACATTAAGACATATAATAACACGCCAAACAAGTATTAGTTTAGAAGTCAAACAACAAAAATCAGCGTTATATTTTCAAATTTTCACAGGACTAGTTTCGATGGTTTTTCCCGAACCACCATCCTTAGCTACAAAAGCGCAAAAGAACGAGATAAGATATAATGATTAGATAAGATAAGAAAGCATGGACAGAAGCCTTCAGCCTTTAAAGAAATTATGTTTTAGTTCTGGTTTCATCAACAGATGGCGCCAGTGGCTTGTCTCCTGTCCAGGCTTTCTTATCTTACCTTATCTAATCATTATATCTTATCTCGTTCATTTGTGCTTTTGCAGCTGAGGATGGTGGTTCGGTAAAAACCATCGAAACTAGTCCTGTGAAAATTTAAAAATATAACGCTGATTTTTGTTGTTTGACTTCTAAGTTAGATATTAACAGAGTTGTTAGCTACCAGCTTCGATCTGAAAGCAGCATTGTGTCTGCTCACAGATACTAAATATACGGTTTAGTTTAGTCTGATTTATTTGATTACGATAAGACACACAGCGGCTTTTTGCCTAAGAGGAGGGACATTTACGGAAGCTGGATTTTATCAATGTTACACAAAGGGAAGCCATTCATTTTTATGACAAAACCGGAGCAATCTATTGAAGTACTTATTGAAGTGTGAGTCTGAAATGTTTCACTTGCCTTCAGGTTATTCTGTAAGGTTTAATCATAATAAACAGGATTATTTTCAGAAGTAAGAGCGACACTAATTTTAAAATTTTAAATTAGAGAGTGGATCCAAAACAAGTTTGCATTCTGACAAAATGCAATTCTGTGTGCTATATGAATCAGTTTATATGTATATATGCTATTATATATGAAATGTTACTAGAGGCACATATTTCTAAAAGTCTGGGTATTCTTTTATAAATAAATTAGATATTTGCAGCTAAGCAAACCAAAAAATATGGAATGCATATTCTTTAAATAAAATTCATTTTCCAAAAACCCTGAAACGTTATCCTTCATTCCAGAGAGCAGTATCTTTAAAATGGCAAGATATGCGATCGTTTTGTTCATTTTTTCGAGGGAAAATAAGTGCATATCTATGCTTCAGAAATCGGCTAATATTTTGGCTACATAAAGCATACAGCACACTCTCTCTCAACATACATAGCAACAGCATTTTTATCTTAAACCAATATATATCTGAAGAATTCTGCTTAGTTATTTAGAGTGTAACGGGTTACGAAGCCAAATCCTTTCAAATTTTTGCAAGTCCCGTAATTTCAAGCATTTGCATTTGAAAGTATAGATACTATATATTTAGAAATAATACCTTCAGATAAATATTTTTTGTTATTTATTTTAGTTTATTGTTTGAATAGTCGTTATATAAAATAAACTTGCGTATTCTAGCTGTGATACTACAAATTCTCTGAATGTTTTAAAGCTTCTTTTTTTCGATTATCATTTTTAGATTTTGATTTTTATACTCTTATCTGCTTTTTTTGTTTTTTATCTTTTTCCGATTACTGTCTTTTTATGATTTCGATTATTATCTTTTTCAGTAGTTTATTTTTGGCTGCAAATGATGATATGAGTTAAAAACATATTTTTCAAAGTCAGATAAAAAAGATCAATTTAATTACAAATTGATGAAACCTCATGCAACACAGGCAATCAATCTCTCATCTCAAAGTATTATTTAACACAAAATAAAAATAAAATGGCAATACAAAATCTCCGTCTCACACCGATTACTTAATACAATTTTTGTACTTGAATACAGACTGCAAAGTAACGCTTTTCAAGTGGAAAGAATACAAATTTTTCATAAATTAATCGAAGGCTCTAGATCCGTATCGAGTCATTAACTGTGCCTTTTCCAGACGGCGAAATCTGTATAACTGAAATAAGTATTGTTAAGTTTTACAACTTGCTTCATTAATTCATAATTACAACTCACTCCATAACACTTCGGTCTGGTGAACTGAAGCTAAATTCTTCAAAAACCGTCTGGAAAGATCCTTAATACCATCTTTAAATTCTTCTTAAAAGGATAATAGAACGCACTAGATTTAACACGGAATACTTTTCACAATCACATTACTGAAACTGAGGGAATTTTAAATTTTTGAACTTTGGTTCCTTGCATCTAATGTTATTAACGAATTTGAATTTGAACTCCAGAGCATTTTTAATTGGGCATCCAATTACGACTATATCTCAAATTAAATTAATTGATTTAGCTCATAATAAATTGTCAAGTATTTGAAAAGAAAAATATTTATTCAAATAATAGGAACTCCGCGGACAGAGACTATCCCAGACATTTAAATCAACACAATAAATGGCAATTCCAGAAAGTGAAATACTCAAATACTTTATTGGTTTTGCTAGAAGCTGAAAATTCATCTTCTCGAAAGAGAGCTCCACACAGAATTTAGAGATAGTTCCTCGTAGAAATGTTAACGTATCCGTATTGAATACAAAAACTATTTCAGTGCTTTCTTTAATAAATTAATTTAATTTAAAAAATAAGTTCATTGCCAGTTTCAAAAATTTAAATTCGTGTACTCTTTTTTAGTATTCAGTTTCTATATATACTTTTTAATTTAGTTGATATATTCAAACAAAAATCTTAGAACATCTTTAAAGGCACATCTCCTTCCAAATAGCCCTCAATTGTTTCATTCTAACAAATAACTGAGGTGCATTATTAAAAATTATTAATGATTAAGCTTAGTCTCCACTTCTTTGAACTATTCCGCCTACTAGTATTTAACACGACGATGTCTTTACATTAGAAATAATGGTGTAAGTTGTAGGAAAATCTCTACTACTACATACAAAACTTTCAAAAGGCAAATAATTTTCATTAGGTAAGGGATGAAATTTTGGTTTCTGTTTCTTCTAAAACCTTCAGTAAAATGCCAGGGGCATAAAAAATATGTCTGATATTGTAAATGTTTGGCTTTGATTAAATTAGCTTTAAGCAGCAGTAAGTGATATGCATGAGCCTACGGTAAGTAATAAATATCTTAACATATATATTGTCATATACACTCACTTCCAAAGTTAAGCACGAAGATGTAAAATGCAAGAAAATCAAGAAATACTCCTTTGATTGACACAAAATTCGGCAGGAAAGTAACATATATATTTATGCATAAAACAAAACCAATAATTATATACAGAAATGAAAACAATATTAAATTTTTGTAAGTTATCAGATAATGACATACTGGAGACTTAAACAGAATTATGTATAAAGTGAAAATAAACAGCATAAAATGGGAAAAAGGACATTAATAGGGTATGTGATCCCCCCTCATCTGTATACAAAGTTTACACCTTGTGACCATGCTTTCAATTAGGTGGTCAACCACCGCAGAATTAAGCAATCGCCATGCTTCTTGTAGAGCAGTTTCCAGCTCAATAAGAGTGGCTGGAGGTGGAAAACGTGAAGATACAGCACGGCCGAGAGCATCCCAAAGATTTTCAGTGGGATTACGGTCGGACGAATATGCTGGCCACGGCATACGCGCAATCCCTTCACTCCCCAGGTAGTCATCGACGATGTCAGCTCTATGGGGACGTGCGTTATCGTCCATTAAAACAAAAGTAGGGCCAACTGCTGCAGCGTACAATCTCACAATGGGTTCTAAGACTTCATCTCGATACCGGAGAGCCGTCAAAGAACCCCGTTTAAAGATGTGCAGGTCGGTGCGGTATCCTAATGAAATCCCAGCCCACACCATAATGCTTCCGCCTCGGAATGCGTGATGTTCGGTGATGTTTTGGGACTGATTGCGTGTTCGTTGTTCACGCCATATCCTTATACGCTTGTCATCTGGCTCCAGAGCAAATCCTGACTCATCAGTAAACATGACACTGCCCCAGTCAGACACATTCCAATTGACATGTTCCCGGCACCACTGTAATCGTGCCCCTCTTGATTGAACGGATAGAGGAACACAAACTCGAGGTACCCAGGCATACAGTCTACTCATATGTAATCTTCGGCGTATAGTAGCTGCAGATATCGCCTTACCAATGGACGCTGTAACCATAGAAGTCACATGTGTGGAGTCGCTCTGCGATTCCGCTTGGCTGCAATAGCAATATATGGATCTTCCGTGGGGGTTGTAACCCTTGGGCGACTGGCTACGGGCCTTCGGATAACTGTCTGTGTGGTTTGGAATTATTTCCATAAACGAAATTAGAGAATGATGAACGCCGAAGAAAAGAACAACATCTGTGATCGACTGTCCTGCTTCAATGCGCTCCACAGCACGCCAGCTCTCAGAATCTTCCATTCGTCTTCTGCAAATCATAGAAACAGGTATGTCTTGAAAACAAATTGTACAAAAGTTTTAAACACCTTCTATTAGCACTTACAATCAACTTCTGTAACCCTTCATAAAGCTGGCTTCTTATAAGACTGCTTTTTTTGCATATTTCTTGACATGAAAGCGCGATTGGCTGTTACCTAACATATTTGCATACTTCCATCTACCTCTGCAGCGAATTGCGTACCTCTTCAATTCTGACTGGCTTCCGGGAATTAGCATTTTCCTCTCCGTGCTTAACTTTTGGAAGTGAGTGTATAATGTCTTAATATATATATATATATATAAATATATATATATATATATATCATGTAAATAACGTACCTTTCCATAATGGGAACCTTTAGTAATTGGAACCATAGCTTTAGTGCTGCATTGTAAATAGTCGCAAAACATGAAGGGTTGAATCTGAGCTGCATTCATAAGACATGAAGAACTGAGTTGTATATTCATTGTTAAATGGGTAAATATTTTATGTTTTTAGAGTCCATTTTGCTGTTGTTGGCCATCATTTTAATACTAGACTGCGTTATTACATGCAAATGTTACTTAGTGCTTGCATATCGAAGCAATAACTTTCTGATCAGTGCAAATTCGTTTGCTTTCAAATATTTTGAAAGGAAACAGTTCTGAAAAAGTCAGAGAAAGGAAAAACAGCTGGATTTCCTTTTCCAAGTACCTTTCATTCACGTAAACTCTAGACAATATTAAATGTGTCGATGAATATCAGTCAGTTTATGCAGCTCTCTTCTAAATAAATCTAGTGTCTACTACATTTCGGTGAATAATAGTTTTTGTTGTAGTGTAATACTTTTTGTTGTAGTGTAATACTTTTTGTTGTGCCCATTTTGAAAAGCACACATAAATTTCCAGATTTGGTTATGAAATTTATGTATGGTTTTCAGAGTGATGAGTGAATGACTTACATGTCAGTTTTTATTTATGAACGGTTAACATGCGAAGTTTTTGCCAGCAGCCCTTAAAAATTAATTTAGGCTTTTGATGCTGAAACAGTAATTTCTATTAAATACCATCGTGTTTGAAGATCTCATGAACAAAATAATATACGTTTGATAAATATGCATGAGTTCAGTTTTACTTTTGCTGGATATAAAGTTATTTTAGACTATAGATTTTCATGCGAGATGTAGTGTTATGTACCTGATTTTGTTCATTCAAATATGACAAAGCGTACGAAGGCTATCGTCCTAAGGAACTGATACTTCTGTGAAGAACATTTTAAGGGAAGCTGACACACAGATGGAAAACCACAAAGCAATCATGCAGCTAACCGTTCACCAGTGATGGAACCTGGGTCTAACTTCTAGGGTTTCGCTATCTTTATCACCTCTTCACTAATGGATTAAACTCTATTTATGCAAGTCTAATGAACACTTATCTACCAACATATCTACTTACATCGAGTTTGATAAGCATGCTAAGCATTTAACTGGCCTACATGCTCATGTTGAGATATAGTAACATGAGTATATAAATACAGGAGATATTTGGAGTTTGATTAAATTATTTCCTTTCGAAAATTTTGTGAACTAGCAAAAAGAAATTTAGAGAATCCAAAGGAATTCAAAAAGAGAAATTCAAAGAATTCAAGAGACTACAATTTGTCATAAAAGTGCTTAGAAGAAGAGTGAACGATAAATATATATATTTATATTTGATTAAAAATTAAGAAGGAAACTTAAGCAAGTAAGCATTCAAAAATTGAAAATAAGTAGAAATTAATGCTACTTACAGCAGTTAAAAGAATGTGATAATTTGATAATTAATTAAGTAATTTTAATAGAAGAAACCGCATGTTGTTACTTATCTTTATTTTTCTAATCTTTTTCAGACTATTTTTTTATAAAAATTATGAATGAAACTTTTTAAAAGATAAATTAATTAATAACCTTTAGTAGTTAACTGTATATAAGTTTAAAACTCCTATTAATTGCTATATCTGGCATTGTTTTTCAACTTATTTACAGTTTCAGAGGGCTTAAATTTTCTTCTGATTTTTTCAACAAAAAATTTTCAGTTAATGCACAAATGTGAAACATAAAAGTGAAAATATTCCTCATTCCTTGTTTCGCTCATAAATCATTACGCGAACATGGGAAGTTTTAAAGACTGAAAAAGCGTTATTTGCAATATTACTGTCATGCAATGATTTGCAGTTGCTTTATTTTTTACCACGATATTTTCGACGACGATGTTTTAAAACTGCGAAATTTTTAATCTCTTTCAATGACGATGTTTTGTACCTCGTTGTTTTAAAACTGCTATTTTTCCCCTTGTTTTCTTTTCTCCCACGATATTTTTTACGACGACGTTTCCGCCTGTCGTTGTTTAATCCGCGACGTTTTCGTCCACAATGTATTACCGCGATATTTTCGGCAGACACCTTCATTTCTAATAAAAACCTTAAATAATGTTTGAAGTTGTGTTAAAGGCTCATTTAAACAGCTTCTTATTGAGTTGTTTGATAATATTCTAATCCATATATCTCTGAATTTTAGAACACAAAAAATGAGCAAATAATTTTGAGTTGTAGCTGATTCGTTTCCAACAGCATATACTATTTTGTGTATCTGGTGTATACAACTTAAAATTGATTCGGATTCACTATCTTAATCAAGATTCCACGAGCTAAAATATATTTTTATCCATTAACATCCATTTATTTAGCATGTGAAGAAATACAGTTACAATGGCTGAACTCAGCTTTTCTTTCTCTATAACAAAGCGTTTTAAGAAAAATTCTTTACTATTTCCTCAAACAACAGAACTTTTCATGGAAACATTTTCAAAAAATTTTATGCAAAATTATAGAATGTACTATTTCATATATCTGAATTATGTACCTTTTTAAAATACATAAGATCGGAACAAATTTTTATATCTATAAAGATGCTTTAATTATATCTGCTCAACAGTTGATGATTTTAGATATTAATCTTTAAAGAATTCGCTCTATTAGCCGTTAATAGCGCAATTACGTTCGAAACGGAAAGGAAGGCCACCCAGCCGGTATAGAGGTTAGCGTCGCTGACCGCCGGGCTAAAGGGCCGGGTTCAGATCCCGGAGAAGGTATGGATGTTTGTAAATGTATAGTGTCGGTGCGGCATGGCGGCACTTTAAATATGAGGCAAGCCGAAAGTCGTCTCATGTGGTTTGGTGGAAGGAGAGAGGGGTAGGAACCCTCGGACCCATCCCCGGGAGAGCTCTCCATCAAAATCGGGGATGGAACTGAGCCAAATCGCACTGTGTCACCTGTAAGGTGCTCAAGGCTGTTGCCAACGACAGGCGTATCTTGCGCTCTTTGCCAGGAGGAATTTCGTAGGCTTGGGCATGGGCTAATGCTACTGTCAGACACAATGAACATAAGTAACAACAACAAAGGAAAGAAAACGTTTGAGAAGGCAAATATTTTCTGGTTGTATAACTTTGCATAGGAAATTTTACACAGTAATCTTCAGTGAGCAAAATGTCATTTTTGTGATTATAAAAAGCGAAAAACGAGTTTACTCCTTTACATTATATGCTAATTTTCAATCACTTTTAATTTAATTATATTACTATATCTATGACGCTATCTATGTGCACTGTGACGTGCCTATATAATAGGGGTGAAGCTAAATAAATTATACTGAAATATACAATTTCATAAGTTTTCCTTTTGACGCTTATAAAAATCACAAGCTTTTGAATCCTCCTAATTTCCCTAAATAATCTCACCAAGGGTAAGATGATTAAATACATGAAAAAAAAGCTAAACTTTTATGCCTGTGTTTGAAAGAAACACAGTTCCAATAACAGCACGCAAAATAATAATGCTACCAATTCATCAGTATGTGTGCATTTGATAATATTAAATAGACTTTCAAACTTTGTCAAATAGGTTTTAGCTTAGCATATAAATAATTCCATTTAGACAATTAAAAAGTGCACGGAGAAAAAAATAAAAAATAATAAATTAAGAAACAGTCAACTGAATTTAATCCATAGTTTAAAGAGGTATCTTCATTTTAAAATTATATGAAACGCTAATTAAAATTTTATTACCATCAAAAGCGCTAATAAATTTCTTGGATTCAGTATATTTTAATTTCATTTTTGTAGCAAAATTTTAATTATTGTAAGTTTACTGCTTTATTAAAGTATGAACATAAATAGGAAAAAAAATTTTAATTCTTTTGCATAATTTACGCAGAATAAATTTATGCGAAGGCAGAACATTCAAATTTTTATTAATAACCATATTCTTCTCTAATAACGAAATTACTGTTGATGAATTATTAATGATGGCATCAAAAACTTTATCATAAACGAGACTTTTCAGTCTTTGCATTAAAATAATTTCTCTCAGTGTTCAGAAGTCAGGGACTCCATAAGCTATTTGAAGGTAATATAATTAATGAAGAACTCATTTCTGGCAACTATATCTTTTGAATATGTCAAAAAATGTGCTCCCGGGAATCTAATATTCTTGTAAGACTTAGTGAAAAGAGATGGTATCTTTCTAACGCATATGTAATTGCTCAGCTTTATTAGGCAAACATTTTCGAAAAACATTTTCACTCAATTAGCTCATTTTTGTTTAATCCTCTAGTTACCCGCTTTCTCGTAATTTTTATCAACTTGAACTTTTCTGGAAGAGTAAGCTTGAGCAGATGGTTGCCGCATGTTAGAATTTAAGTTTCTACTCTCGTATTTTTGCTTGTCAGTTGCTTATCAGCTCTCTCTTCAAATTCGGAAATTACTGTAGCGGCAGAATGCTTTTTTGTTTTATAAAACAGTTTTTGCGATTAATAAATTAGATTTTTGTACAGTTATTACTTTAGCCATTAAAGATACGCATTTTAAATTTTTTTAAGATCCCGCACACACGTTTTACATGTAACTGGTTCTGCTTCTACAGCGAAGACGTTTTCAACGAGTTTTCTAAAACTATATTCTTTTCAGTTAAAAACTAGGCTTAATTGAATGTTTGACGGGCGCTTAAAGAAGATTCTCTGAATATTACGAGAGTGGATGTTTCGGCGTGGTTTTCATTAAGAAAAAAAAATATTTTGCAACTTTTTTTCGAAAATTAAAATTTTTAACCTTCTAATACTTAATATTTAACTAACAATTACTCTCTTTGAAGATGTAGGATCCATTACAATCTTCCTTTAAATTCATACATTTTTCTGGAAAACTAGTTTGAATGTAAGTGTTAACTTTGTGTATTCAAAATTTGAAATCGGCTCGCTTTTCTTCGATAAATATGTGTTTAGTGAATGCTAGTAGCTTTCCTTGCAAAACACGCAGAAAGACGTCTATTCTTTTGAGTCAAATACCTCTAGTGTACTTTGATACAATCTAAGAAATCCAATCTCCTTCCATATATTTCTCTGGAATTTTGTTGCAGCTGAGTATTGCATTCTAGTATTGTATTCCTTGAACAATTCTATGTTAATCAAAGAAACCAATGTCGAATTTGAGAACACCAATAACACGTGAAAATTTTACGGATTGCATGTCTGCTAATCTCTACATAACCCTAATACCTTTTTTTTCTTGTAGACATCTCTGAAGTTAGACTAACACTGCCTAACTTCAGTGACGTCTTAGAGTCTATGTCTGATCATATCTATCCATCTACTAATGAATTTCATAAAACTCTGCATCAGTTGTATGGCATTCCTAAGCAAAGGATTTGAATCTAAAAAAATGTGAAGTATAAATTTTATTACGAGACTTTATATATTATTTTACGAGACATTTATTAGGAGACTTAAATATAAGCAAAAGCTGCCAAGAATTTCACAGGAACTGTTCCTAATTCTACATCCCTCTTCAGTAGTACAGCCATTTCTTCACGAAAGAAATACTGAAACTTTACATTCTCAATTTTACTTTTATCTCAAGTCTTTTCCTTTAAACGCTTTCCTCTTTCATTAGTTTACAAAGGAAGCAAAATTATCACTTATTTGCTTTATCTGAAACATTAGCCTTACACAGCGCCAAGATTTTAAAAAAATCTGGTACAACAGTAAGGTCAACAAATTCCCATTCTAGATTATAAATCAAACTACTCCTGAGACTAAGTGCAATTACCTCCTAGTAGTAGCATTAAAAAACAGCAAAAGTGCTAAAATAATTACATTCAAAAGTAATCGATGCGAAAGAAAAATTCAAATGAGAAAACTACGCTATCTCTTAAAACCAATTACTACAAACATTATCGTAGCGATTAACGTGTGAAAAAAGGTACCAGTTTAAAATTATCTTAAAATAGGTAATGCTATTCACGTATGTTCTCTAATTTCCTAAAAATGTTCTGAAGATCTTTAGATTTCATTTAATTGACTTTTACGATTAAATATGCATTCGTGTTCCAAATGGAAGTAAGTAAAAAACTATAAATGAGCTGGAATAAGCTCCATTACGCTAAGTAAATTTTCCTTACAGCTGTGCACTTTTTTCTCTCGTTGAAAGTCGATGAGGTACGCTGTTAGGGTGGGTGAGAGGTTTTATGGCATTTTTTATAAATTTCAAAAGCATCTAGCACTTAAACTGAAATGTATTCAAATGTATTTATCCTTATAATTTGATACTGTTTTTGTGAAAGTTAGCAAACAAGTATAAAAGGAGTATTAAATATGTATTCACATTTTACTTTATTTGTTAGTATTAATTTAAACAAAATAGGAAGAAAACCGAATGAAGCAGACAATAGATTTTAATTGCTTAAAAATATTAGATTTCCTTATTGTATTTGTTACAGTACTTAACAATCGTCATGAATAATGTTTTGAGTGAAGAAAAGTATATTCGAAACAGAAAGCAAAATTCAGATGAAAGGTGAAATCTCCATAAACTCACCTACATGATAGCGTACCAATTTTACCAAATATTTGCAAAGTCTAGTGAACTCT
Source organism: Stegodyphus mimosarum (assembly GCA_000611955.2). Taxonomy (NCBI): domain Eukaryota; kingdom Metazoa; phylum Arthropoda; class Arachnida; order Araneae; family Eresidae; genus Stegodyphus; species Stegodyphus mimosarum. Next base: position 13,615 of record KK117058.1, read on the forward strand.
TAATCCTATTATAAAAAGACTGGTAATAGAATATTTTTCATTTATTGATTTTGTTTGTGAGCTTGCAGCAGACACCAGTGGTAGAAAAGTAAAAATAATAATAACTTATTTTTTGCAACCTTATTAATTTTTTACTTCTTCATAACACATCTCCACAAAAATGCCTCTGTCATAGAGTATAAGCATTTCCTTCCACTACTGCTAAATCTGATTTTTGACCATTCTTACGTCATGTAGTAGTAATTACAATCATGTAGCAGTAATAATTACGTAGGGAGCAGTAATGTAATTCTTACATCACATAGTAATAATGTAAGTAGTATGTCAGGTAACAGTAATCAATCATGTAGCAATAATCATCGGTAATCAAGCAGTGATAACCGCCACTCTATATCTCGACTATTAAGTTTATGCGGAGGGCATGTTTACTATGAAAATAGTTAACCTTTAAACCAAGCAACACATCACATCATCGATATAGTCTATTGATTTTCAAGTAGAAATTATTGTTTGAGGATCAATCGATGATGTTATTGTTTTAGGATACCTTGTTGCACACTACGGATAGCTCAATGAGTAAAAAATATACTGATCTACAGGAGTAGAAGTGTCTAGGTTTTTATGTCTTTCAGACCAGAGATCCCAGATTTTTATGCTAGTGATATGACACTTACGGAAATAGGAGCCCTCTCAATACCTGGTGTTATTTGAAATATCCGCACCAAACTGAACTAAGAACTTGAAAAGGCTTCCAGTCAGATTGTGATATATAAAAGTTTTGGGGCAACATATCCCATCATCGTGGTTAGAGTTTCAAGTTTCCACACAATATACGAGCTAGATTCTAACAGATCAACTGGTCAAAGCAAATGCACTTCGAAATAAAGTAGCGAGTTTAAATTTTAGTCATTGCCGAAGTCATTATTACTTCGCTTTTACAAAAGATGAAAAGGCACCCTTTAATTAAAAACTAAACTTTGTATAAACTGTTATATACTCATCACACATACTTAATTTTATTTTCAAATGTAACAGAGTAAGAAACTATTTTCAAGTTGTAGAGACATTAGGTTATTTCGGAAGCAGGAGAGATGAAAAATGAGCAGCGTCTTCGCCGGGAATCGAACCACGGACTTCTCGGTTACGCGTCGAGTGTGCTGACCACTACACAACGAAAGCATGCGAAGAAGGCGGGAAAAATAAGTTATAAAGCGTAATAATGAAATAAAGTTTTGTAAGAAATAAAGTAAATTCGTTTTCATAATACATGTCTGAGAAAATGAGCCCTTTTTCTATGATGTACGAAACTTAATTTTTATATACATAAACATATAATTTCAGCTTTGTAACACAAATGGAACGTGGTTTTAATACACTGCACATATTGTTTTATGTTTATTATTATTACCCCATAATATGTTTATTGATAATGAATAAGTGTAATCAATTTTATGCAGGAAATTTTTTTTGAAGATACTTACTCTCTGTGCTCTTTCCTACAGAAAGTGCTCTCATTTGTGATACAAAGATAAAATGCTCATAAGAATATAGTTATTTGTACAGTAATTTGATATAATGTTCATGGCAAAATGGTTCATTCAGGAGTTATTTTAATTAACTTTTAAATGAGTGAAATCAAAGACCTTCATCAAGAAATTTTTAACGGATAATATTGCATAAATTCGCAAAAGGAACATGTCATAAGCGGCTAAATTTCGCCGTATTATTTTCTTATCAATATTTAACAGTAGCGTGGAGGTGATGTATATTAAGAAAAAGAACTAAAGGAAGATGTTCTTTATGTCAACAAATTTTTAAAGAGTAAAATATTTTATTTTGAGAGAATAAGAAACCAAGGAAGTCTCCAACATTTTACTGCTGTGAAAATCTTTTAAAACATAAATGCTGGAAAGTGCTAAATGTGTGTTATAATACCTCAAAGACAAATGAAAGATATCATCAGATGTGTTTGAAATCACATTATATTCATTTTACTACAGTTACAACTGTTAAAGTCCCAATGCTTTATTACATGTTCTTGATTAAAGTCCATGTTTTAAAGTTATGCTATTTTAACCTATTATAATCTTTACAGACAGCAAAAAAATAAGAAAGAGAACTATGGCAGTATTTTTCCGTAAAGGATATTGCTTAAGAGATAAACAGAATTACAGTAATGTATGAATTGTTTTATCTGTAACTTTCCTCAGCGAAGTTTTATTACGTATTTCAATAAATGTCCAGGACAAATATTTGATAGATAGTTAAAAAGGAAATCGTTAATAGTTCATCTCCGAGTAAGATGTTCATCTGTTAGAAAACATGTTAACTATCCCTAATAGTTTACCACTAATTTATAGCAGTGACCATAATAAATTACAGCTGGCCTGCTACCAAGAATTTATCCACCAATAGTAGAGTGAATAAAACAACTGAACACTGGTAGTTCGACTTGCGTTTGAATTCCATCGGAAATGGCTGCCTGTTTTCCGATGCGTAACGTGAGTCAGGTTTCCTTCACGAAGGCATTTTTCCTTTTAGACATATAATGTTGTTTGTTATAACCGACTAAACAATAGCAACTGTATCAATAAAATAACTTATAAAAATCTCATAACTTATGACAAAACATCATTCACAAATATGAGAAATAAAGAGGTATGAAAAATGAGTTGACGGAAAGCTTGAATGCATAAACTTCATTGACTGCAAACGAAAGCTATCATGCACAGCATTTTTATCATTTTTCAGTTCTGTGGTGGTGGTGTGTTGTGACTTTTCTCACTTTTGTGATAGTACATCAGAACAAGCCCATGAAATTCATCGTGGCAAGGAGTGCAAAATTGCGCCTGCCGTTGGCAACAGCCTTGAGCACAATACAGGTGACAGTACGACTTCTCTCAGTTCACCCTCAATTTTGATAGAGAGCACCCCGGTGGAATAGATCCGAAGGTCCCCACTCCTCTTCCCTTACCACCAAACAATATAGGAGGACTTTCGGCTCGCAGCATATTTAGAGTGCCCCCATTCCGCACGGACACTACACATTTATAAACATCCATGCCTTCTCCGGGATTCGAACCCGGGCCCTCCAGTACCGCAGTAGGTCCCCTAACCATTATACCGTCTGATCGACTTCATTTCTAAGGAAAAGGTAGACCAAATGTCTTTTATTACATATTTTTCCTGTAATTTTCGAAAATGTGTTAAATTATCTACGAAAAGTTCTGTAAATGCTGATTTAATCGCACGTATTTACGTTGAGATAATATTTCTAAGAAATTATGAACATGTTCATAAATGTTTTTTCAGAGTGCATGTATTATTGTTATTTCCTCTATCAGAATAAAAAATTTTATGTGTATTGCTGATTTTTACACAGAAACAACTCGTTTAATAATTTATAGACCCTAGAAGCATTTCGCGAAATATCACTTAATTCACAAAAAATAATCTATATGATCTGGAAATTCCGAACCTGAGAACCAGAAATTCATCCCAGCTGAAGACTAGACCATTCGAGGTGCACCACCTGAAAACGGAACTTGGATTTTTTATTTTTATTCTTTCTCCCTCAGCAGCCTGAGGCAGTCACTCTCATTTGAATCTTCAGTATGATTCTCTGAGCCTTACTTTTTTAGAATCTGCGATTAATTATTATCAGCGAATATATTTAAGTATTTTTGCCGATTCCTGTTATTATGTAGTGAACTTGTTAGAGATATCGTAGTTCCCTTCAAGTACTCTCGTAGTGTAAATGGTTAGCATGGACAGCTAGCAACTGGAAGATCCGTGGTTCGAATCCTAGCCAGGAGATAGTTGAGTTTTCATATTTTCTGCCTCAAAAAGCTAAATGTCCCTACAATGGCACTCGAACTAAAATATGGTAGAGGATATCTTAGCACCACTAGGATTTAGGCACTTGAGTCTCCCGCCACTGCCTAATAGCCCTTTAAGCAAGGAAGATTGAGAGGAATAGTCATATTTCTCCGTATACGCTCCAGTAGTGCAAGTTAGCATGTCTAGTTGGCTGTTGGAAGACCTATGTTTTGAATGCCAGCGAAAGCACTGCTGATTTTTAATATCTCTTGTTCAAAAATGCCTGAAGGTCTCTACAGACTGGCAGAAATATGAACGAATTTCCTATTTTCGGAAGATTTATCAGCAGTAATTTTGACAGGTTTCAGTTTCATATAAGTCATTCAAGATTTCTTACTATTGTTTGGAACATTTCATAGAGTGCAATTTGTACTGTTCATACTTCAGAGCTTAAGTAAGGGTCAAGGTTTTTTGCCGCTGAAATGCTTCGTTCACTCAGTTGAAAAATGTAGTACGACAAACACAAGAGTAATAGAAGCTACTAATCCGTATTTCTTAATTATTCATGCAATTTTTCATATGTATTTAATCTGAAACAAGTATTCATCTTCATTTTTTTGCCTTAATGAAATTTTTGCCCTATTAAGTATCAATTCTAAATTTATGATATTTGTAATCTGTGTGTATGGCTCAAGTCTTTCTATGGCAGATAGGTGTTATTTGTCAAAGCAATCAGTAGAAAACTTGAAACAGTGATCCCTAAGTCACTTTAAGGTATTTACGTAACCATTAGATTTTGATTAAAGTTTAGAACGCTGAAATGATTCTGACTGAAAATATTTTACCTTGTTCTTCTATTATATCTTACATTAAATTCGTATTTCTTCTATCCTGAAAGCAGTTTTCAATGCAATTCATTTTTAGTTACTTCTGAGGTTAATTTGAATTTAATACAAACCTCAAAAACAATTTCTTTCATATGATTAGTAAAAAAGTGTACAAATTTCAGATCTTAGCTCTCATTGTCGCGAAAGTTAAAAATAAAAGTACAGGCAAAAGGAAAACGTGTTAAAAGGAGCCCATTAATTTACGCGAAGAATTGAAGCATTGCATCTGTACTTTAAGCTTCTTACAAATTCTCCCATTAGTTCTAAACGATTAAAATACTGCGAGAAAACTCTTTTGGATGAAAGATGACTTTTCTCACTATATTTAATGGAAACGTAAAGGCAGGAAGCCTATGATAAACCTCGTAGAAAAGAATGTATAAAGCGTATGCTAAAAAGAGCTCAGTTTGATGCAAGCGAAGAGCTTATATCAAGTCCTTCATTCTTGCTTTGAGATGCGGCAAAATGCTTCCGTGTTTAAAGATTGCGAGTTTTTCATTTTTATCTTGATGAACAGTCATAGTATTTGTTACATACTTTGGGGACTAAATTTTAAAATACCAATAAATTGAGACATACAATTTGTTTAAGAATTTAAATTCATCACCCTTGTCAAGTTTTCGCTTTCATGAATCGTTATCAGTGTTTCATCAAAGATTTAGTTTCAAATGAATGAGCATGAGATTAATTCAGATGTCCGTTACTGAATTTGGATTTTCTTTTTCCAGTTAATACCATTTTTGTTTAACATTTTTAATCCTGAATATTATCTTAAAAAAGTTTTTTACTTATTACATGTCATTTAATTCTTGAACTATGAAAAGCCTGGAACAGCGTCTTATCTTCATACAATAAAGTGTGTAGACATTTTGAAGTTAAAATTGCGTCTAGAAAACATAGTTCGAGAAGTTAAAATGCATTTTAAATCTCTCAAAGAAGAACTGCTCCAATGTAAGTAAACTTAAACTTAAGTGAGTTTAAATTCTGGTGTTATGAGAACTTAGTTTCATTTTTATGAAGAAGAAAGTATTTACAATTTAAACACACATTAAAAGATTCAGGTTTAAAGATACACAACATTACGAAAAGTTAATGTTAGCTTTTTGTTAGCTTGAATTCCTTACAGCATAAAGATGACTTACATAAAGTGTCTAATCCGGCCGGAAGAAGATGTAGCAAGCTTTGATTATGCTTTCAAATCTACTCTCTCGTAAAACGCTTTCCTAGTTAGTAGTATATAGTAGCCGTTTCTTTCGTATGTTTGTCCTGTGGCTGTATTCGAAATCAGTATTTAACATAACTATCGCAGTCAGCTCTGAGATGCTCTTGGCAGGATCAAGCATTTCCTGCCGCACTGTGGTTCTAACAAGTGAGGCATTTCGAATTTGCTCCTGAAAGCGGCGTTAAAATTATCTAGCGTCTCAGATAACACTCAGCAGTTAGCTTCCCCCCATAGGACAGATAGAGTTTTCGAACTTGTTCCTGCAAAGAGTATTTCCTTTCTTGCTGTTTCGTCGAATATAAGGACTGAGATACTGGAAGCGAAATTTTTCCCATCTGTACTGAACGTATTTTAAAAGCATATTGCTAAAAATGAACGTAATATTTTTGGGAAAATAAAAGTGCTATGTTCATTGCATGGTGAAGGATAATATATTTCCTTTGGGACACCCGAGAATAGGTACAGAAGTGTTTTTATAAAAAATGGTCTAATTGTTTCAATTTTACAGTCAACTTAAAACTTTATTAAAAACTGAAAAACGTTTGTTAGAGTTTCCTTTGCATGTACCGCTGGATTTAAATGTGAACAACGGAATACCATGGCAAGGACACTGGCAAAATGTGATTTACTGTCATTTCATTCAGCTTTATAATTAATAACGGAGTCAAAGCTAATAAAAATATATTAATGTCCGTTGTAATTTGTTTTGGATGAAAACTAAAGTGTAAATATGTCTTCAGAGCTCCATTAAAATTCTAATCAAGATGGAGAAAGCACCAGTTCCTAAATAAGTTTAAGTTTACTTTCAGTGTTGCGGGGTTAGTGCAATAACAGAAGCGCTTTTCAATCTTGAATTTCCTCGAGCCAAGCAGGCCCATCTTGGGTAGCCTAGAAATTTCTACTATGGCATTGTATAGAGAGAACTGGGACAAAAGGAGTTATGATTTTGTTTTGCGTACGATAAAATATTGTATATATTACAGACTATCGTAATATATCACTGACGTAACATTCCAAATGAACGTTGTTTTTCAAAGCTTTATACTTATATTCAAATTTTATATACATACCTACATGTATATATATATATATATATATGTGCTATATACATATCTATATATATGCTACATACATATATATATATATATATGTTACTTTATATATATATATATATGTATATATGTATATATAGATATATATATAAAGAAGGATATTTCATAACATAATCAATCAAACTTAATTTTTCATAGACTGAAACAAAAAGCAAATATTTTATCTTTCAGTTTGACTAGTACAATTCTGAAATGCAAACAGAGGTATAGCTTCATCTAAAGGTGTGGCAAATACTTTGCGTAAAATATATTTCTCTGCCAACTTTGAGAATTCTGAGTTTAATTTCAATGTTTATTGAATCTAAACACTTTTTACGACCCCGAAATAGCATTTTAAAGAATCTTTGATGTGGAGAGGTGTTGGCAGTTTATAAGTAAGGCAAATAACTGTGGAAGTTTCAGGGTGTCTAAATATTTAAAATTAGACTGTTAAGTATCTTCTAGAAACAACTTAAAGTCTCTAAAACTGCTCCTAAGAATCTAAAGAAAGAGAAATATGTTTATGTAAAACTAAAATTGGGCAAAAAATCAACTTCAGGTTGACGAAGTTTTTGAATAAATCTCAATTCAATATCTTCGTCAATTTAACGATGGTTTTTCTCTTATTCATAGAATAAGGCGTGCTAGGTAATAGTAGGTTTGGTTTGGTTTAATTTATTATGGCAAAGCGAACTAAGTGAAGGGATGATTGTGTGAAGACCATTCTAAAAGAAACTGGCTCGTATACACATTACACACAAGAAAACCACAAAAACATACATGCTGTCCGTCCATTCGCCTGGAATTGAACCCAAATTGGTACTACTAGTGTTTAGAGATTTTACCACTTGGCCGCTGGTGGGATTATGAAACAAATGATTCTCACGATCAGATACTGTTCCATAACTATTGATCAGAAGAAGCTGAATGTCCCATTATGGCATTTATGCCTAAGATTTACTAAGCAAATATTGTTTAATTTACTTCTTTCTTTTCTGCCTTTTTTTACCACGAGGCTCGCTCATTCTACAATTTATGTAGACTTGAGTATCAAGCAGTTTTACTGTGAAGACGCAAAGCAATTTGAGGTGTGTGAGAGTTTGGGCTGAGGTTCATTGCTTTGCGGATTAAAACAAAGTCTATTGGCGACGCCAATGTTAGTCTTGCTATAAGTATTGAAGATTGAGGTTAGATTCCTGTGTTGGTAAGAGGGATTTTGAATTTCTATGGAGGTCTAGGTAAGCTTGTATTCTCGAATCAAATTAAAATTTAATTGTTAAATTTATATCCATTTTGAAATAACGCTTTGGTTTAAACAAAGTCCAGACTGTTTGGTAAATTTATGCTTACATATTTTAATGATACACAAACAACGAGGCAAAATAATCTTGAAGTGTTTTAATTCTCTGTCTGTTTATTTGATGTATGATGGTTATATGTTTTGGTGATGAAATGGCTTTTCATATAACATAAGTAACACCTTATTGCATTGATCTAGTTACGTTATTTGGAACCCACAGAAGATGTTACAGTGCAACAGAGTTTAGAGACTATATCGCCCCTACAGCCTTTATGTGATGGCAAATTGAAACAGAAAGCTTAATGAAAAAGATCTAGCCTGAGTTGGCGCAGAGAAGTCTACAAAAATGGCTTGTATTCTGTCGAGAAACAATTGGACATTCATCTTAACATCTCTTTCAAAATGCACCTGTTTAGATTGAGCCGATGCTACAGACATCTCCAACAGCGTTAAGAAATTGGCAATCAATTGCGATGCAGATGCGATGATATGAGTGAGGAGTAATAACAGTCAGCGGGCGTATTATTTGGCACAGACAGAATCCTCAAATTCTAACGTTCTCCAAAATGGAGAAATTCTAACTTTCCTTTTGTGGATGATAACATGAGTGAACATCGATCAAACCTGTTTTATTTTATTTTAAACTGAAGGCAAATGTAAAGCAATCGCTGATAAAATCTCCCGATTTGCATCCTACACAGAACTTACGAAACAAGCTTGAAAAACCTGCCGCAGAGTTAAGTTTTCCATCTTGAGATCTTAATATCTTGAAGACCATCTGCGTGGAAGACTAGAAGGGGCTTTTCCCTTCTACTAAACCTTCATCCCATTTTGTAAAATCTCGTTTCATTCATTATATGATGAAACATTAAGAAAGAACTGAAAATGCTCCTTTAGATTCATTGGTTTAGTGTAATTTTTCTCCATCGTCTTGTTTAAGCGCAGTTGAGTTAATCAGAGGTCTTACTGCATTATTTAAAATGCACTCTCTTCTTGTGCTTGAGTTTTATCAAATTATAAAGACTGAATAAAGTACAACCTTTTGCATCTAACAAAGTTTCATAAAATATAAAAACATTCGCTAAAGTAAATTAATTTCCATTGAAGACCAGAAGGTCATACTATACCTTCACCTGAAAGAAATGATATGTTCAGTCACCAAGCCGATCAAAAATGTAAATATTGAGGCTTTTTCTTAGAGGCAAACAGCAGTTACCTTTGAATGTAAATGAGTGCAGTAACTATGTCAGAAAAGATTGATAGATTCATGCAGGTAATACATTCATTTGAGAACCGAAAAAACTTTAACTGCGTTACATGTAGTAGAATATTCACTTCCTTTTAACAATCAGAAGTTCCGTAGTTCGAATTCTGACGATGATATAACACATTTTTCACCCCTCCTAATCTGAAATAAAAGGCCACATGGTCTCTATAAACAGGAAACATTCATTTCCTTTCTTTATATCATTCTCTTCATTTTTTGAGTAATTATTTTTTTCTTCCCATTAGTTGCCATTGATATCGAAGGCATCCTTCCTAAAAAGGACTTTTATTTTAACATTATTCAGTTAAATATATGTTATTCTACCTCTATGAAACTAAATTTTATTATTAAAAATTTAATTTTCAATAAATATACTTGCTAAAGGTACATTCCCTGTAATGCACAGTATCTAGTTCTATGATATGTAACTGAAAATTAGGAAGTGACTTGAGAAAAGTAGCAGGGTGAATTAAGAACTCAGATACTATTTTTATACAAGAAGAAAATTCAGAAAAATTTCATATTAAATTCCTTACTTAATGCCTTACGCTCATTTGATGGCAGAGAGATTGAGAAGCTGTAAGATATTTTCTTCTCTCTCACCACATGCCTTCGTGATGTTAAAAGCACGTCCAGCTAGCAGTGGGGGGGGGGTGGATCCAGAGCTCGAGTCCGAGTTGAGGAACACTAATATTTCGTGATTTTACTAGCTTTGTAGAGGTATTAGGATTATTTCCTGCTTCGAAATAATCCTAATATCTCTACAAAGCTAGTGAATAGTATTAATTATTCTATAGCTATTCCTATGACTTTGTAAAGTATATTTTAATTTTAGAACAGTTATTTTTAAGTTAATGCACCTTTCCTATCTTACCTAGCTTTAGCTTACAACTCCCTACCAGAATGAGTTTTTATAATCGAGTTAAATACAAATGAGAAGGAGAATAGAATTTAAATCTAGCTCCACTGACTTCGACAGAGAGACCTATTCTTTGCCTAAGATTCCTGAGTAGCGCGCGTTTGCAGTTGGGCTACATCTCTCTAAGCTGTTATTACGCTTGGCCGTTCTACTTGCCTTTTGATAGTTCGCTCGCTAATTTAATATTACGTGCCAACTAGTTTAGAACTGTGTTAGCTGTGGCTAAATCTCTTTAGTTAGTCATTAGTTAGTTCTTATTTCTTACATTTTAAGCCCAAGTGAAGGCTTTACTGTACGCCCTAAGAAAGAGCCCGACTGTTAATCTTATTTTTAGTAAATACTTGAGTTTAAATTTCTGTTCTTGGACTTAAGCGATTATTCGCTTAGTAGTTCACTAGGTTCCCTGACACTCAATTTGACAAAATAAAAGTGAGAAACTCTATAACTTTCATGTGAAGGAAGAAATTCATCAAATTTCACGATTGGCTTATGATCTTATCTACCAAAGGGCTCTGTGATAGTTTAAATGGCCTTTTTTACTTATGCCAGTTGTACTTAATTATTTTACGAAATTATACCTGAAGCAACGATTTCAAAAAATGCATTTCCTTTCCAGTAGGTACCACATTTTATTTCTTATCTTTGCCTAAATAATAATGTGTATACAGAATTTACAATTTCAAAATGCTGATGCATTGACGAGTTCTACTTTTCAATATAACTGTAACTTAAAGAGTGGAATTAATTATATTTCATATTTCCTTACTACCTGCTTACCTGGTCACAAAAGAAGGGAAGGAGCAAAATGAAAGCCCAATTAATTACGATACCAAAAGCCACCGACATGCTTTTCTATTTATAGAACAAGCTATTAATTGCAAAGGAATTACTCTAAGGGATTGAAATTCTCCTTATAAATGCGGCTTTGCTAATATGAAAACGATACGAACATAAAAAGCTAATTAATTCAAAATGTTGCAGGAAAAATCCCGTTTCTCTTTACCAAAAAAAAGAGAATGCCATTGTGTACAAGGTTCTTTTTTACTGTTTTTCTTTGCTACAGTTGCGATGTAATATGCATCCGGAGTTTGGGGATGTGATGTATGATTAGATTCGTTTCTTTAATTTCAGCTTATTTTCGATTTCCTGGGGTTAATTAAAATGTGTGCGATAGTTACTTTTAACCGCAAAGGAATAATTAAAATCGCTAAATGCATAAAAGGTTAGAGAAATAATCATGGTATCAAAGTTTTAAAAGTCCTACATAAAAGTCTCCTCTGCGAGGACGAAGTAATTAGTAATAAAAAATTAGCAATTTATGCAAGCAAAGTAATTTTTAACCATGCAGATATACTCTGCTTTAGCCATAACGTCGAGCATCGTATTTCTTTAAAATACATGAAGAAATTTTATACCTAGTCTGTTCTGATGGGTTCGTCATTGGGGTTTTGTATTTGTTATCCTATTTTCCACTAAATTATAAATTCCTACACCAGCAAATCCTTTTGATATTACGCATCTTGACTGATACTTCAAAAATAAAGAAAACATTGACGTTTCAATCATAACGAACGCCTGTCATTAAACGATATCAGAAGTGTTCTCACCTTTTTAAAGAAAGTTTTGGGAAAACATAAATTAAAAGGAAAAATTTATTCACTGAAAACGTAACGCAATAATAAAAAGCGAAAATACGTTTCCTAGCTTCCTGAAACATGCCTGCGAGCAAATGTATTCATACAGAGTATGAATCATTCATACGTTGAATGAAATTTTATATTTCAAATTAAATGTCATAAATTTCTTTACCGTTTACTTAACTACTTTTGGCTTTAGATAGTTTCGTTTCTTAACTTTGGATTTTAGTTTTAAGAGGAGTCAGCTGTTCTTCTGTTTCGTAATGACTGCTCTAAATTTCTACTTTCCTGAAGAAATTGTAGGCTAGACGACTTTCTTTTTTTCCGGACACAAAATATCCTTTTCTTGAGGGTTTTCTGTTCCCTAAATTTTCTCCTTTATCATTTTAATGAGACTTTATTTGCCCTTCCTTCCAGCAGTGCACATTTTCTATTGATTTTAGGTTTTCATTAGTCATAATTCATTGCCCTCTCCCTTTCAAATTAATGTCTGACATTTATCGCCTTTGTTTAACGCAACGAATGTCAAAGATTCATGTAATAAAGTTCAGTTGTTAATAAGGAATATTAATTTGAATTAAAGCAAGACCTAATAACAGAACAAAAGATACGAAGACAACTGAAATCAGAATAAAATAAAAAGAATCGAATATACAGGTTGATAAAATTGGCAAAAAATAAATTTTAGGCAAAGTAAAGTTGGGAAAGACTGTACTTTTGCTACTTAAAAAAGAAAAAATAGAACTTCTTGCTCTTAATTTCTGCAAATGGTTTCACGAATTTAGAAAAAATCAGTAAATATATTTTTAGAAATTTGAAAAATACAAATTTGTCTAAATGCTGAGCTTAAGCTAATTAATCAACGCAAAAGAATAATCTCCTTCCTACGTATACAACGATAATGAAGTAAGTTCAAATCATTTAATGAAATTACGTGCACAAAAGCCGTTTATTGATGTTAAAAATAACTAAACGGGGCCATGAGTTATAACGAAGAACACAAGAATGCTCTAAGAAAATACAATAAAATGAAACAATAGAATAGAAAAGTTTTTTTATACTTGATTAAAAGAAATTAAACAAAAAGAAGGCAAATATTTTCTAAACTTATAAGAAACTCATCCTGCTAATGACGTCAATACGAATAACAGTTAAAGAAAGAAGCTAATTCATTACATTAAAAGAAAATTTATTCGTAAAACACTTTTTTTATAAAACGTAACAGAGATGCACTAGAATTAAACTGCTAATATTTTTTTCAGTCTAGTTACTCATTAGAGATTTATTTAATTAAATTTCATAAACATTTACTCTTTTTAATAACGTCAAAAACTTTGATTTAAAACAGTGGTTCTCAACATTTTTTGCTCCATCCACCCCTATCATCACTACTAGAAGGTCATTCCTCTCTTCCTTTCCGGAACCCTAAAAATACTTAAACACTTATTTAGATTTAGATTTCTTTAACGTGTCTTATAAATTAAACTATATAAAGTGTGGAAAATGTTAATAAATACCAAAACTTGAATAAAAGTAAAATTAAAACAAAATATTTAACCAAATAAAAAGATGACGCTTTCCCGCTGAAACTATGAAATTAACCCCATTAGGGAAGTCTCCTGATTGAGAACTCCTGGTTTAGAACTTTGCTAAAATCAGCAATATCCACTAGTTTCACATAAATACACTCGTGCTAAAAAATAAGCAACAAAAGTTAAAAGGAAAAGGTACAAATGCAAAAAGAGGAATTAAAACATACTATTTACCTATGAGATAGAGGCTGCATCCCCGAATTCAAATAAGCAACCAAAATTAGTATAAAACGCAATCTCACAGTCACACCACAACGCCTTAAAAAGGCGCATGCCTGACTTATGTGCCAGTTTACAAGCAGCAATAATTCCGTGTAATCCGAGATAGCTAAAGAGAAAAGGAAGAGACAAAGATATCATTTGCACGAGGAAATATGTTGGAGGGCTGTCGGGATGTTGCAAGCTGGTGCAAGACACTCCGCTGTTGCTAGAGAAATGAGTATACATTGTAGTATTATCAATAGGCTGTGGAATCGTTACCAAAGGGATCAAAACCCCCTTAGAAGACGAGAGTCGGATGCCAGAAAACTACCATAACGGCGGACAATGGATTCCTGTTGCTATGTGCAAGACCCTGTAGATCATTAACAACACGACAGCTGGCCTCGCATCTCTCTTCTACTGGAGGATCATATTCCACCAAATTGTGTAGCGTCGACGGCTTTGAAGTGAACTGTACACCCGACAACCTGTGGTTTATGTTGCTTTGTCCCCATCACATGTCATAGAGCAGTTGAATTGGGCACGTGAGCATTGCAGGTCGATACCAGAGAAGTGAGGCCACGTACTCTTTATTCACGATAACCCCCGCCCTCATACAGCTCGAGTGGTGCGCTGTTATCTAGAGAGTGAAACCATTCCGTATGGTTTTGTCGACCGTAGCTTCCTCGACCACCGGACCTGAATCTTATACAGCATGTGTGAGGTACAGTAAATTATTCGTATAACAGTTAGCAGGTCGCAGTGTTCCTCAAGGCACCCTCCAAGAGCTCCGACATACATTACTACAAGAATAGGCGCTACTTCCACAACAAGCTATCAGCGATACTATTGCCAACTTGCCTCGCCGTTGTCAAGCATGCATTTCAGTTATAAGGAATCATACCCGTTATTAGCTTGACGTTTCCACTGCACACTCTTCCGACCCATTAGGTTTTGACGATGATTTTTCGTAATATATGTGTCTTTGTACGTCTTTGCTTTATTCTTGGCTATGTGGTCTAGTGGTGCCAAACCAACCTCTTTGATCAACACGCATATCCGTTAAATAGTTTTTGTTTTGTTCCATATTTTGCCTTTGTTCCTTATTTTTTTAGCAGGAGCGTATTACAACTTTAAATAATTTGCTACTATATTTAGATATTTTTCCTTTCATTTTTATGCAACCTAGGTCCTTTAAATGTTATCTCTTACTCTGTGTAAATAATCACGCTATTTATCGCCCGTGTTAATCTTCCGATGAATTAACATCGGATACAAAAGGGCGTTAAAAACCTAACCTCTTATATTAGGTCTTCATTCTAACAAATTTACGCAAAGCTCTCTCTCTTATGTGATTAACAGAGAGCAAATGTTAAATTAAAACTCAAGTATTTAGAATATGAATTGCAGAAGACAAATTCCTCCTAAAAGTTTTGACTGGCGTCCTCGACTTTTGCGAGTGGACACGGTTACCAAAATCCCACCCAAGGTTACTTAGAAGCTTATTGAGAAGTTCAGTAGTAGCTGCCAAAAGCTGAATTCAAGAATTATGTCCTACGTATACATTAACTAATTTGCATCTTGGTGGGAGCCGACGAAATTTGGAATTGATATTTGTAGGACTAATAATGCGCCGTTTAGCTTACAGCTCTTGGCTTATCTTGGCGCAGTTGGCTCTTATCAATGCGCGCAGTAATGTCATGCGATAGCGCTTCTCTCTGCAGTTGTAGTGTATGCATGCGTTGCATTCGCTTCTACGTTTTGCTTTTCTACTGTGTGTGTCCTTAATCTGTAGACGTCCATCTGTTTTATTAAAATGTTGATTAATTATATATTCTGACTCTGCTCATTTTCCCTTCGATGGTTATGGGCCCAGGAATGTTTCAACTGTGCCTAAAGTAACACAGTATTTAATTCAAGATGGACTTTTTGAATTTCGAGCTGTGAACTCGCTCGTAAGCCAAATCGAAAGTAAGAAGCATTCTGTTAAGTTATTTTTATCGCTCTAATCTTCTTGTGGCTGTGAGAGCTGTACAGCATGTCGCATTGGACTACTATAGAAAAGCTCGGAAAAGATAATTTTGACAGTTGGAAACTGCAAATTGAAGCCACATTAATTAAAAATGACGATTGGGATTATGTAACCGGTAAAATATTGAAACCTGCTGAAGGAACACAGGACAATGAGAAGTGGCTCCAAGCTGATCAAAACGCTCGTGCAGATATAATTCTTGCCATTAATCCTAGTGAATTGTGTCATATAAAACACTGTTTGACATCGAAAGCTGTATGGGATAAACTGAAAGCTGTGTATGAATCAAAAGGACCTGCGAAGAAAGCTACTCTATTAAAACAGCTTTTATTTAGAAAAATGTCTGAAAGCGAAACGATGTCTGAACATTTGAAAAGTTTCTTCGAAATAGTTGACAAGCTTAAAGAAATGGAAATTGACACAGCTGATGATTTATTATCGATTCTTCTGCTCTACAGTATTCCAGAAAACTTCGAAAATTTTAGGTGTGCCATAGAATCAAGAGATGAATTACCTAGTCCGGAGTCTTTGAAAATAAAAATGATAGAAGAATGGGAAGCAAGAAAAGGAAAAACGTCTCAGGATTCACAAAATGCGTACTATACTGAAAAATAAAAGAAGGACTCAAGAACAGAAGAAAAATGCAAAATGGAAAGTAAATTCAAACAAAAATTTTCCAGCTACAAGAAATTATCGCAACTTGAAGTGTAACTACTGTTCGAAAATTGGACACAAGGCAATTGAATGTAGAAAGAAAATAGCTGATAGAAAATATGCGCAGTTAAATAAAGGAAATCAAGGTTCGATGATGGTGGCTATTCATGAAGAACCGGCGAGTTTGGCTGTGAATGATACTTATCAACAGACTTCCTCATGGTGCTTAGATAGTGACAGTACATCTCATATGTGCAATGATAGAAATTTATTTTCAGAATTTCAACCTCGAATGAATTCCAGGATAAAGCTAGCAGTTGATAAAACCGCAGAAATCATAGGAATTGGAACTGTCCTTATAACAGTACCTAACGGAAATGGGACAACTAACCTTACACTCAAAAATGTGCTGTGTGTCCCGGAATTAAAGTGTAATTTGCTATCAACTTCTAAAGCCACTGCAAATAACCGTTCAGTGCTTTTTACAGAACGGCATGCTAAAATAATAGAACCGAAAGGATCTATACTAGTGCAGGTTACTCGAAATGGTGATGTTTATTATATATATCCAAGGAACGAAAGAGCTGCAATAGCACAGGCAAGTGATTTTGTAAAGTGGCTTCTTAAACTGGGTCATTTAAATGAGTCTGATTTGAAAAGACTTAAATCTGATAACATGGTTAGAAATCTAAATTTCAATGATGAATCTTTAAAAGACTGTAAAGTTTGTATTCGTGGTAAGCAAACTGTGCTACCTTTTCAAAAAGAAACAAAATTTCAGAGTGATGAGTTATTATATTTAATTCACTCAGATTTGTGTGGTCCTATGAGAGTTAAATCTCATGCTGGTTCACGTTATTTTGTCACCTTTATAGACGATAAATCGCGTTATGTTGAAGTTAGCTTTCTTAAAACTAAAGACGAAGTAAAAAGTGCGTTCATCAAATATAAAGCTGCGGTCAAAAATCGTCTAGGAAAGAAAATAAAAATCCTTCGTATTGATAACGGTCTCGAATATAGCGGAGAAGAATTTAATAAATATCTTCAAGAATGTGGGATTAAACGAGAATTTTCGGCACCCATGACTCCTCAGCAGAATTCGAGAGCTGAGGGTATGAATCGTGCTTTAACTGAAATGGCCAGCTGTTTGTTACTGCAAAGTAGCCTTCTCCAATCCTTTTGGGCTGAAGCTTTGAACTGTGCTGTTTACATACGTAATCGCTGCCCAACTCGAAGCCTGGGAATAAACAAGACACGATACGAATTATTTTTTGGTATCAAGCCAACTGTTTCTTACTTCAGAAATGTTTCGTACTTAATAAAAGTTCTAAAGGAAAATTCGAGGTACTTACGTATTATGACGACTACCTAGATATCTCGCCAAATCCGGCGACCTTTGTATGTTATACAGGTTAAGCCTAACATTGGTTATAAGCGGGATTTGAACCTGAGCCCTTGGCACGGCAGTTGGCGACGCTAACCACTATACCGGTTGGGCGGCTATAAAAAAAGGTTAACCCTAATATAGGTTATAGAGGGCGCTGAAATAAAGAGTATTATCTCGCACTAGTCCCGCATTTGCTATTACCACAGCTTCTTTTGCTACATTTACGCCGATTATTACATTTAGGTGAAACACGTGAAACTTCTTGCGATTATTTTTTCTTTTAACCAGTTTTTAAGTGAGTTAACTATATTGTGCTGCCATCTGTTATTTTAAGTTAACTATATTGTGCTGCCATCTGTTATTTAAAGTTAACACTAAATGCCTCTCAATTTTTTAAAAATTTGTACGCATATTATGTATCAAAAATATAATTTATTTATGTAACTTTCACTGAAGCTTATTCAGAAGTAAGTTTAATAATTGTTAATTATCATTTACAGTAGTAAAAATAAAAAAAGATTAATTTTTTCTATTCGTATTTGGTATATCATTTTTTTATATGTATACATATATATATATATATATTCGGGATTTTAGTATTTTAAGTTTTTGTTCTTTTATAATTGGGGCTTGCATTTTTAAAAGAATTTAAATTAATTTGCTTTGATGAAGTTCTTTTATTTAATTTATAAACATAAACTAAAAAATGCCAATGAAGATTTTTATCTCCAAATGTCGCCAAGGTAGTCGTCATAGTACGTAAGTACCAAATTCGATCCTAGATCAGAAGAGCATATTTTTGTAGGATACTCAAATGAATCGAAAGCATACAGGCTGTGGAATAAAAATTCCAGAAAAATCGTTATAAGCCGTGATGTTAGGTTTATTGATGAATTTGAAAACTCTACGAACTGCGATAAAGATCTACAAGTTTTATTTCCTGAAAATGTTCCTGATAAAAAGAAGGAAGAGCCTTTGAAGGTAGAGAAAATATCGGTTGATGAAACAGAACACCCCTCGAATATGGAAGAAACATCTGCTGAGTCATCAGATAATGAAGATTCTAATTCTGAAGCAGTACCTGAAATGCAGATTAAAAGGGGGCGAGGTAGACCAAAGAAAATCAAGACTGAGAAACCAGGTAGACCAAAGAAAGAGTACTACTATGTAAACACGAAAGAAGAAACAAATTGCTGAAGAAGATATAAATCCGACATTAGAAGAAGCTTTAAATGGAAGTCATGCTGAAGACTGACATAGGGCCATGCAGAGTGAATATGAAACACTTGTTAAAAATGGAGCATGGAAATTAGTAAAACGACCACAAAACAAGAAGGTAATAGGATGCCGTTGGATTCTTAGAACCAAATATAATCCAGACGGAACAGTTCAAAAGAGGAAAGCTCGATTAGTTGCCAGAGGATTTGCACAGGAACCTGGAATCGATTTTGATGAAACGTTTGCTCCAGTAGCTGCAGTAGAAAAAATCTCTGTACGGTTTGAAACAAAGTGGAAGACAGTGGTATGAAAAATTAGACAAAAAACTTAAGCATTTTGGATTACAACCATTACAATCCGACAAGTGTTTTTACAAGATGAAAACATTTCAAGGTGAGTTAATTCTAATTTTATATGTAGATGATTTAATAATAGCAACAAATAACTGTGATTTATATGCTGAGCTTAAAGATTATCTTTCTAAAGAATTTCAAGTTAAAGATTTAGGCAAACTTCATTATTGTCTTGGATTAGAATTTAATCAAGATATAAATAATTCTATTAGTTTATCTCAGCGGAAATATGTTGATAACATTCTGATGGTATGGACTAAATTATTTGATATTTTTACTGCTTATTTAAAATTATATACTTTATAGAAACAAGGATGGGTTTTGCAAAATACTGAAAAAAAGAACTATTTGAAATGAAAATGTGACGGGGATCATATTTGTTTTAAAGATTTTACATGGAAAAGTGTTTTTACTTTTTCTCTCAGAAACTAATGCATTAATTGCAAAATCAATCCTTGAAGTTATTAAGAATAATAAATACAATAAAAAAATCTGGGGGGAACACTGAAAATTATAGGAGAAGAAAGACATTTTAATTGTTAAATTTTTATTAAAAAATTATTAAACAACTATTTCTTTGTTAAAAATTAAAATAATTTTGTCGTACAAAAAACTTTTAATAATATTCATAAAAAGTAGATGAAAGTTCCTAAATAAAAAAAAAAAAATCATTCAAAAGGTACCGAGCCCCTTGTCGCTTTGAACCGATATGCGCGTCTGAGCTCCTTAACTTTAGTTTTAATTTCAATGATATTTCTGAATTATCCAGCATCAGATAATGTTGTCTGTACTTGTTTATAAATATCCGTATCTTGTACAGTTCCATCTATTTTTGGGGGGATGCTATCACATCCGCAGACATCTATCAACGCGACTGTTTCGCTGACAGTCCAGCGAGCAGTCGATTGCACGTCAGCCATGTTGCTTACTAAAATTAAGTGAACCGCGCAATCTCGCAGTGCAGTATCGGAAATCTCCCCATTTGCCCTGCCCCTGAGAGGTAGGAAAATTCTGTTAGGTTCCTCCTCCATTCCGAGAAGCAGTTAATGCTTCTTCGCCATGTGAATGGGACACGTTGGAAGAACCGGTTTTCGCAACTGGTCGAATCTGCTCTTGTGAACGGGGCTTAAACGTCGAAAGGGGGATTGTAGGAATAATAATGCGCCGTTTAGCTTACAGCTCTTGGCTTATCTTGGCGCAGTTGGCTCTTATCAATGTGCGTGCAGTAATGTCATGTGATAACGTTATCTCTCTACAGTTGTATGCATGCGTTGCATTCGCTTCTACGTTTTGCTTTTATACTGTGTGTGTCCTTAATCTGTAGACGTCCATCTGTTTAATTAAAATTTTGAGTAATTATATATTCTGACTCTGCTCATTTTCCCTTCAATATCACAAGCTAAATAGTAAATTAATTGGTTGATAATCATAAAACCTCTACATGTTACCCTGGATTTTCTCATAATACACTTCAGAAAATTCTAGTCTAGTCTTAATTCTAGCTAACTTCATATAGTCAGATTGTGGATTTCACTGCTGCTGTAATCAAGCGAAAAGCTTGGTTTTGCATCACTTCAAGTTTATTCACCACCGATTGTGGTGCAGTGATGAGAGCTTCACAACAACACGTCATTAAAGGCAGGATATAAGTATTAAATGTAATGTTAAGAGTGGGACGAGCGCACCCCCAAATACATCCTGCCAGACGTTTTAAAATACTAAGTCTATTTGGAATACGTTCGGTAAGCTGCTCAACATGAAACTTCCAACTTAATTTATTATCAAAAGTCATTCCCAGCTAAGTAAAATTGTCCGTGTTCGTAATCAAAGTATCTTGGTGCTTTAACTATGGGCGAAGTATTTCATGGGTTAGAGAAAAAGATTCCCTGCTAAAAATGCCCCACAGAAACCAGTAAAATTTTTTATAGGTACCCATAAAATTCTATGGGTTTCTGTTGACTTTTACTGGTTTCTGTTGGTCTCTGTGGGTTTTCTTACTAGTTTCAAAATGCCCCATAGAAACCAGTAAAACTTTCTGTTGGTCTCTACTGACTTTTACTGGTTTCTATTGATCTCTGTGGGTTTTTCTTACTGGTATCATCTGACACCATACAACCAACATCAATGCCAGAACTTTCTACTGGTTTGTATTGGTTTATAATGACTTTGATTGGTTTTCTTACTGGTATCAATAGATGCCAAATAAATCTTTTGTTGGTTTATATGGGTTTATTCTAATTTTCTAACTGACGTCAATAGACTTCTTTCTAAACAATGAAATTAATACTGGTGTCAGTAAACCAAAATTCATTGGTATTCTTCTTGTCTACTGATTATTTTAAATTATTTATTTATTTACTTTTATTTCGTTTATTTGGACACTCTTGAAAATAAGGTTATTTCTATTTTGTAATCAACAGAAAGCTTTGAAATTAAAAAAAAACATACAGTGAAACCTCACGTCTCCAACTCTTCTCTAAGACGATCAGCATTTCTAAGAATGAAAATATGATCTCTTTAAGACCATCAGAGTAACTTGGAAACGCAGGTGGTCGTTTTAGAGAGGGTTTTTACTACATATGCTCAATTATTTGATTTCTTAAAAGCTTTTGTCGGAAACATTAACTGTAATCATTTACACCACACACAGCGAGGTCTCTCTAAGGCGACCACCACACATAAAAATGCATCTTTGCAAGTGGTCGTCTTAGAGAGGTGATGCTCACTACCAATATATGCTTATGTTCTCAGAAAAATGTTTATCTTTAAGAGATGGTCGTCTTAAGGAGGTTGCCTCTACGAAATGAATCTCTCTAAGGCGACCAGCTACACTTCCGGAATTTTCTTTGCGGGTGGTCATTTTGCAGAGGGAATGTTTCAATACCAAAATATACTTAAGTTTTCAGAAATACTGGTCTCGTTCAGAGGCAGTCATCTTAGGGAGGTGATTTCGCCACGAGTTGGTTCTCTGAATACACACACATGCACATTTATATATGCACATATCAACATTTCTGATATTACAAATAAACACCGGCATCAACCATCATCTCTTTAAGGCGACCGCGTTCAAACTATTTTTCTCCGTGTTTACGCTGACGTGAGAAAAAATTTCCCTCCCTCCCCTGCTCTCAGAAAAGCAATATGGCGCCGTTCGTGGTAATGTTGTTATGGGATGTGTGTGATGTCGTCTTGGTGGATAGTAGGCTGTAGTAATGCAATAAATAATTTACAATTTTTACTATAGGTACTGTTTAGATGTTTATAATGAAAAATAAAATACCAACATTGTCTGTGACTGTGAAATAATATGAAAGGAAATAACACTAAAGCGATGCACGTGTAATAGTATTTAATGCATTCAGCGAACATTTTTTTGATTAGATAGAACAGATAATTAGTTCTGAAATGGATTTTCTGTGCGTGAAATTGATTTTCCATCTTTACTTTTATCCTAAAAACAATGTGCTTAAAGACTGAAAAGTGATAATTTCAGACTTGATAATTTGGCTCAGTGTGTTTACATCAGATGCACATTGCATTCTACAAAAACCGTATTTTTGAAAATTTGTTTTTTGATTATAATTTATTAGAAATACTTTTTAAGGCTTATTCATGTAGATCTTTATTATTTGAATGTTATGTGCTAATAAATTTGAAATTTTTTTTGTCCATGAGTGTATTTAATGTGTGTATTACTTATTGAATGAGGTAGGCAAGACTTACAAGCCAAGGAATGTTTTTTTCCATTACTAAAATTGTGTAAAATTTAGATGATCATAGAAGCTTACATTTTTTTTTCTTTTTCGTCTATATTTCTGTATAAATATGAGACTAGAACCACATTGTTACATTAAATATTTTGTTGTATTTTCTTAAAACACATATAATCAAACATTTTTATGCATATTTTAATTTTCATCATTATTAATTTCATGAAGAAAATTTCAAATTTGTTTTTTCATAAAGTACTTTTGAAATAGAGTTTATGTAATATTAAATGTGCTAGTCTTGGGAATATAAAATATGAATTATTTATTGGAAAAAAATTACTTTAAGTGAAACATCATATAGTGGTTATTTTCTTAGATAACCACGTCTGACAGTGACACATTTGTCAGGAACATAATTAAATAACAGTACTTAAAATTAGAGAGTTTTGTAAGTCTACAAGAAACTGGCATTATCTAGAATTGTGGAGTTAATTGTTTTAGGGAAGTTTCACTGTATAATCAGTTGATTTAGGTATCGTAATTTTTATGTGGATATGAATTTTGCATAAGTTATTGAAAGTTTTACAAGACAGTTAAAACCAAAGCTTTTCAAATCATGAGTCTTGTATGGGCATTGTTTTAACATTACTTTCAAATATAGTTAGAATAATATTTAAGCATCTAGGGAAGTTTCACTGTATAATCAGTTGATTTAGGTATCATAATTTTTATGTGAATATGAATTTTGCATAAGTTATTGCAAGTTTTACAAGACAGTTAAAACCAAAGCTTTTCAAATCAAGAGTCTTGTATGGGCATTGTTTTAACATTACTTTCAAATATAGTTAGAATAATATTTAAGCATTATTTTCTCTCATTCCTTATACTGCGTTAATGCTCGTTACAATTTTCTGCATTAAATTTATCTGGTTGCATAGATATTAACGTAAAAACTGATTGTAAACAAATGAAATTATATCTCCTATATCTGCTTAATTGCGATAACAGTAATTTTAACTGTGTGTATAAGGCTGTGTAGAAGATTTATTTATATTGCTAAATACTGCACTATATGAATTTCATTTGGCAGTCTAAATACAGGATATGCTCAGCACGAAGTTGTATTTTTATAATATATAATCTACGGTCAATAGCAATAGCTATTTTTCAGGACTTTAAATTTTACTCTTTAGAAATTTTACAGTTCAAAATAATATTTCTATACGGATTTTAAAGTAGTTTTTTGCAATAGAAATGTAAATGCCTTGTACCGAAAACATTGACTTAAATTTATTCCAATAATGCATCTCTTTAATTAAATTTATAATCCTTGGAGATGATATACGAAACACCTTTTGTAATAATAAATTATTTTATATATATATAAACAGTATGAAAATTACTTACTAAGCATTTTTACGTTGAGAACTACATGTTGTATAAATACTTATTAT
Organism: Stegodyphus mimosarum; assembly: GCA_000611955.2. NCBI lineage: Eukaryota > Metazoa > Arthropoda > Arachnida > Araneae > Eresidae > Stegodyphus > Stegodyphus mimosarum. Next base: position 38,361 of record KK117058.1, read on the forward strand.
GTTATAGATTTTATTTATATAAAGTCCGTGGCAGATTATACAACACTAAAAATGAGATGCAGAATAAGATATTATACGCTATGACATATTTCCTCAAATCCCAAACTGTGGGTTGAGAATCGGTATTTGTTAAGTCTTGTAAATTTTTGAAAGTTTGTTTTGTTACAATATAATTTATTGCATTTTGGGTATTATTAAGTTTATTATATTCTTATATTGAGGTTTCATTTATATTCTGACAGATACAGGTAACGTTCAAAGTACTGTAAAAAGATGTTTGACACAGTATATGTATATTATTATTTCTTCACTATATTACATTCTAGGATTCAAATTCCATGCAAAACATCTATGTGTATGTGTGCCATAATAAGCTGCAGGTTGTTGCTATCAGTGGTAAGCGAGTTTTGAGGAGATAGCAAGTATGCTAAATTTAAACTCTTTGTGAAATTTCTAATAATCAAGTCCCTCATTCTTTTTGCTTGCTTTGTCTAGTTTTGTTTAAATCTGGTTTAGTGCATTGTAGGTTGCTTAAAATTTAAGCAGATGCTAGAAATTACTACCATCCTTTGGCAATACATTTCTCGTTAGGTGTCAAATTGTGACAAGCTGATGTGATTAAATTCCATTGTTTAATTTCCCAATTAAAGAACTGAAATACACTGCAATACATATATATGCAATGAGATACACTATTATGTGTATATATTTATAATCAAAGTCATGATTCGCAACCATCAAATATATATACATATATCATTCGATGGTTGTGAATCATGACTTTGATTATTATCTTTCTATTATTTTCAAAATTATATAAAGGAAGTTTAAAATTTTGTAAAGAGAATTTATATAAATATTTTGTTATATGTTTATAGGTACTGATATGCATAGAGAAGGACAGGGGCTTGTAGGCTTCTAGATATTTATAAAATTTTTTTAAGTTTCTTCGTATTGAATTTTATTTAAAATTACTCTGTGTGCCTCCCCCTATTTAGGTCTGTACATTTTATCACTGCTAATTGTGTATTGCTGGTTTATGCTTATAATTATTAGTTTTTATGGAAATTTGATCTACAGTTTTATTTGTGTATATTGTTTGTTATAGGGATTCTGCATATGGATACTCGTTCTATGTATGGATAATGCACTATGGTATAATTCTATTGGTTTTGTTTATGGGTTTTCGTCTACGGTTTTGTGCAGTGATTTTCCCAATGCGTACCTGTATTAGTCTGTAGATTTTTGTGTACTGGCTTTTACAGAGATTTGGCCTATGGATATCCGCATAGGTTTGAGTTTTTGTGTACTGGTTTTTATCTGGAATAGACCTACGGAATATCTATTTTTGAATGGAGATTTGGCCTGTGGATACGCATAAAATTCTGGTTTCTGGATATGGTTTTTTACAGGGATTTTGTTTATAGTACACGTATGTTCTACAGGTTTCTCTTTATGGTGATTTGGCCTACTGGTACCTGTACAGTTGTATGGGTTTTTACGGGGATTTGGCCTATGGGTACCTGTACAGCTGTACGGGTTTCCTTCTATGGGTTTGTACGGGGATTTGGCCTACGGGTACCCGTACAGCTGTACGGGTTTCTTTCTATGGGTTTTTACAGGGATTTGGCCTACGGGTACCCGCAGAACTGTACGGGTACCCGTAGGCCAATTCCCCGTAAAAAATTTTATGGGTTTCTACGGGCATTTTTAGCAGGGTTGTGAAGCAGTCTTTTCCAAATTTACAATCATATTATTTTCTTCACACCAATTCGAGAGCACCCAGGGCCTTATTTAATCGGCTTTCAATAAGGTTTTTTGCACCATGTTTTAGAGCCTCGGTCCAAATTACCAAATCATCAGCAAATCGTAGACAATTAATACCTGGTGTTGATTGAAGGGAAGAAATTAAATCGTTGATATATATATTAAATAAGGTGCAGCTACTAACTGCTCCCTGAGGAAGCCGAGTTTGTAAATTATAACATTTGGAGAAGGAATCTTCAAACTTTCATCATTCCCAAACATATACTGGAATATCATTCCCAAACATAAAACTGTTAGTTATTTTGAAAATTTCACTTGCAATTGCTCTATCATGAAGTGATTCACAAAATAAATACTCTTTGACAATTCATTTATATTCTTCGAAACGTGTGTAAACTAGTAATTGAAGAAAGTACGTTATATCAGTACTTTCATCCAATTGCAATGCGGAATACTTACTATATTTTTTTAATACCTTTAGTCATACAAACTCTTTTTTGCTAGTTTTCTCTTTTATGGAATTTGCCATTTCATAAATTCGACTACTTATTGTACCACTTGATAACGGAATGTTATTAAGCTTATTAGCCGCTTTTTCGCTGAATAATGTCAAAACGGTATCGTTATTTGCTGGTAATATAAGGTTTTCTCCAGTAGTGTGAGCCTGCTCAATCGCGGCAATTCTTAGGCTTACTAAGAAACTAGCTTCCAAAGCTTTTTCACTTGAAGTAACAAAACCTCTCATTACTTGTTGATTATTTTTGAATTCCAATATTTTCTTTTAAAATATTCTTGATTTATTCTTTAAATTGGCATGCTTAGATTCAAAATGTGTTTTAAGAAAGGATGATTTCATGCTTGATTGAGTAATAAATCACCACAAACAACACAGTCAGGTTAAGGCTCCATTTCACCTCCATTCCAAGTAAACCCAAATTATTTTTTTCTATAAACACTTTTTCTTTTCTTTTCAGTATTCTTAGTGATAGTAAATTCTCCTGGATCCATCATCTGTGAATCATCCCTTTTCTGCTTAGTCAATCCTAGCCATTTTTCCATTTTGAAAATTTAGGTTTGCTTTATTAGTTTTTAACAAATATTTAAATGCACATTATATTACGACTTCTTCAAAACTAAACGACGATATTCTCAAATTGCGTAGTAAAGTAAAGAATACAAATCAACAAGAAGACAAAATACTGCTGTTAGAGGCAGCAGATCGATGTTAAAATTATTCTGATTGAAAATAGGGCACTATGAGCCGGAAATGGTGGCGACATAAAGCGTAGACATACTAATAAATCGATCAACTCTAAAAGAATTAATGAGATAATATGATCATTTTAAAGGAACTTATTTTAATTAAATGCAACATCCATTTCTATTACTCCTTTTAAAAATATCATTTATGACAAATTTTGTTACGTCTGTGGCTAAAAAAATATTTGTGAAAATAAAGACGGATTATTTTGCTTTGTGAATATTTGTAAAAATCAAAACGGATAAAGTCTATGAGCGGCTATTGACCTTGAGCAGAGCTCAGATCACATAAATTTGTGAGTGTTAGAGGAAAAACTTAAACTGGATATTAGGGTATTTAATTTTTGTATTTAATAGTTAAAAATACTTTGTTTCTTAGCATACCACGCATTTTTCTCTTGAGTACAACAAGTGGTACGCGTACCACCGATTTAAAATCGCAGATGTAAATGATTAGAAGAAGCAAATGGAAACAAAAGTAAGCTATAAAAGTTCTATAAAGCATTTTGAATTATAAGGAGCATGAAGTGTCTAGAAACCAAAGGCAACTCTGTTCCGGAGATGAGAAAAGCAGTCTAGAAGGAATGAATATGCCAAAGCATCAAAACTAATGCACTGTGATAAGGTCTACAGACTTGCTGTTAACATTAGCAGTTAAACTCGAAAGCAAGGGGAAAAATCTAAAAACTCACCATTTCCTACAAATAGCTTCTGTAATTCCCAAAGTACCACTTAACGCACCACGCATACACAACCGCAAGAGTAAAGGAGCACTAAAGAAAACACAACTGAAATAGAAAACGCTCTTTTTGTTCCGATAGCGGTTTCTCTCCCTAGTTCCCTCAGTGTAATCTCGTCTTTGATCTTAATTTAAATCTTCTAAAGCTTCCGTAATTGCCCACCCAAAGCATGAGAAAAGGGCAGTTTTTTTTTTCTTTGCTTCAAATGCTGCTCAGCAAGTAAAAAAGGAAAGCTAACGTAAAATTATCTTTTAAATTAACAATTAGCCTGATATACATACTAAATTAAACTTTCCTCAAGTGAGTAAAATTTATTTAATTATTTCATTATGATTTTTTAATTGTACATTGGTTTATCACCATGCTTCCGTTCGTTTTATTTTCTAATTCGAAGCTGAATACAATAGTCTTTACAACTAGTACTGTACGTTTTAAGCTATTTTCTGCCATTATTTTTGTCCTTTTCGAGATATCTATATTACATTTAAACAGAAGCTTATTTTTATTAATTTCACAGTCGTCCACAGTGCGGCTAAAATGCTGACATGGCAGTCGAGGAAAAACAAATTTTGAAAAATTATCTGATCTTTGCTTTTGAAGCAACCCTTTTGTATATAACCTTTTTATGTGCATAAAGCCCAACATCTTAGCTGGATAAATAAAATATGCTTAGCATTCTCTGCAACTCGATTCCAATGTATTTTTGCATAGTTAATATCTTACATTGTGGCAAAAAGGTTTAATTCATAAATTTACTCAAAGGATGCAAATGAAAGACCTTAAGTCATCCTATGCCGAAATGTCAAATATACCTTATTGCATCTATATACACATACATTGCATCTATATATACATTTTTACGCACATCTATATACACATTTCATTACCCCTATAAACATTTTTACCTTATTATGCATGCAACTGATCTAAATAAAACATTTTGTTCTTCCAATTTTGTGTTACCAGATTCAAAAATTAGATCAAACTTTGCGCCTAGGAAAATCTTGACTGACGTCACGTGACTATCTGTCGAGAGGCCAGCACATCCTCTCCACCCTAGTCAACATCAAGAGGTAAAGCCAGCTGCACCGGTAGAGTCATTTCTTTGAGATCCACATGCAGTATGCATGATCTACATTTTCCATCGCGACTTTCAACAAGGGCCCTTTCGCACACATGCCGAGGCCTTATGTCCTCATGCAGAAGTACCAAACCTCCTTTCCTAATGAGAACTAATTTGTGGATATTTCATGCTTTATGATAATTGCGTAGTTCCAGAAGATATTCTTCAGAACATCTCTTCCAAAATGTATCCAACAAATCATACTGCATCTTATAATTTCGTGTAAGATTCGTATTTCGTATTTTCGGATTCAGGTTTCGATGGCAATGTTATCAGTTTCTGACCAATTAGAAATGGCCTGGGTTCACGCTTCTTCTGAATCGTCATTTCCTCCCTCATACACTAATAATCTACTGTTCATGGCTTCTACCCTTACCAATGCAGTAGAAAATGCTTCGTCATCCAGCAACAAGCGACCAAGCGATTTTCTAAGACATAGTTTAGTTAATACTGTTATAAACTCACACCAACCACCCCACTAAGTCGCCCGTGGCACAATAAATTTCCATTCAATGACGTTTGTAGCTTAAAACTTTTGGACTGTATTAGGCGTTATGGTATTCCAGAGATAGGCCAATTCTATGTTTGCGGCGTGAAAGGGATGGCGCTGTCAGTACAGACGATGTGAGGTCATCCTCGTCGATCAATAAACCTCTTCATTCATGAATTTATCAGTTATCAGGTCTGAAACGAGTTCCAGATGCAAAGCGCGAGTAGTTGAGCACATGAGTAGCACAATATACGCTGTATTCAAGTGTTGCGTATTGCGTACAAAGACCGGGCCAGCAAAATCTATTTCAGTTCCAGTGAACGGTTTGGAGGGTGTCAGTCTTTCTGATGGCAGTGGAGCTCCTGTTTGGTTACGCAGGAGCGCTTCTGACAGTTTACAAGGTAAGCAATTGCGAAATACACGTTTAATACAATCACGACCTCCCAAGATCCAATAATTAGAGCGTAGTTCAGAAAGAACTATTCAAACACCTAAGTGAAGTAGACGAATTGCGTGCAGTGAGAGCCATCAAGTAACAGATGGTGTCGTATACTCGAAGATATCAATGAAAACTGAAGTCTGCCTCCTAGCCGTAAAACCTTTTATGTATAGATTGAAAAGAGCTAAATTGCACTGTCACTTGTAAGGTGCTCAAGGCTGTTGCCAACGACTGCCGTAAATTTGCGCTCCTTGCCCCGTAGAATTTCGAGGCTTGAACTGATTATGCGTTAAGCAAATAAGCGTTAGCAATTACATCAACAACAACTGATACCTAAAACGTCTGTCATCATTTTGAATTCAACACCCTCTTTTTTCCAAATTATTTTGAGTGTTTGTGGATTTGTGGTCCACTTCGTTAATGAAAAATTAATAAGAGACATTAAACTTTTCATTTCATTACAAAGAGTCATGGTTTCATTTTCAGAATCAACTCACATAATAAAATCATCCATAAAGGTGTTCTTTTCAAGTGTATGGCTGCGATAGGATAAGTATCCAAGTGCACAGCAGCCAATTCGCGTTGAGTAGCAGATAGCAAAACTAACCCAAAGTCTAACCCTGGAAGTCAACCGAAAGAGTAGTCGTGAAAACCTATAAAAAAGGATTTTTTTAAAGTTTTTTCGCTGTTTTCTGTTCTGAACCATAAAAATCAAGTTGCATCTCTATCTTCCTGAGATAATGTTAATAGCATAAAGGCTTGATTTCCTTCACATAAGGTTGCTTGTTTGTGAAGTCGAAATCGTAGTAACATAGCCAAAATATCTGTAAGTAAATTAGAACCTTGTTTCGAGGACTTCATTAAGAGAAGGATTTCCTTGTGTATGAGAAGATGCATCGAATACTGTACGCCATTTTGTTTTTCATATTTTTTTTCTTTCGAACTGCAAGATGAAGAAGAGAGAATCTCGGATATTGGTATTACAGGACTAATTCGATTTGATTCTTATTAATATAATCATGCTTGCAAGTCATATATTTATTCTCTAAATTTAGATTATCAGACAATTTTCTTCACAAGAAATGCAAACGTTTCAGGGCCAGATCACAATTGTCGGAAGGTATGGTGACATCTTGTTTCCACGGCAGCTTCACTACTCGACGTCTCTCTGTGACTTTGTAGGAGTTCTGGAAACTTTCCAAAATTTCTGTATCATTAATGGGAATTTCTCTGTAGAAGGCTTAAAGCCAATAGTTTCTAAATCCTAAAAATTTCTAACATCTTCATATGAGTGACAGCTGTTTTATTAACATCATCAGTTATGGGTAAGGAAGGGTCTCTAATAATCCAACCAAAATTCTAAGGCACCAAACCAAGGATTTCCGTTAATTTGACAGGTGGCTCGACGATCACACCATTCCAATAGAAATATACACCAGTCATCACTTCAATAAGTATGTTCTATGACTTATCATAAGGATCAGCAAGTTTCAGTTTCTGATTACGAGCAAGATGTATAGTATCTGAGGTGTGTTACTCCTTTCAAATGCTTTTAGAGTGACTGTGGATTTATTTCAGATGTCGGATACGTTAAACTGCACTTGACATCTAGGTTGTGAAATACATGAGAAAGACTCAAATGCTCTAACTTGCAGTGTATCCAAACTAATAACTTGTAATTTTAATGTATCTACGATACGTGAATGCACAAAAATGGACTGGCTTCCACTATCAAAAATACATCAAGTTAATTTAGTAATGCCGGTTGGGCCAGTGATGTAGATTCAAGAAGTTTGTAAATGAGTAAAGTAAAAAGCAAATACACCAATTTAAATACTATAAATAAAATGGAAGAATGTTTGGACTTTTACAGATCGAAACGGGGTGCTTCTTTTTGCACTTAATGCAGAAAACCTTTTCTTTGAGTGCACAGTTTTTAAAATTATGTCCTCAATTCGTACACAAGAAACTCCTACCAACACTCTTTAGCTTTCAAAAACACATATCAACATCAGATTTAGTTTACAGCTTTGAGGCCAATGTCAGTTAGCATTACATAATGGGCAAAATATTGAAGGTTTCTTTAAACCATTTTGAGTTTTAGATATAATATTTAGAGCTGCTGTAGAACTTAGCTCGCACTATATAAGAGTTTGTCACTTTCCGTTTCAAAGTGGGAAATCAATCTGATTCACGTCCAATCCCATTTCTCTGATAATCTGGTTCTAAATAGTTTCTGAATGAATTTCGGTTGTTAGGGGGAAAATGGTTGTTTAAACCGATGAGCGACGATTTTGCTAATTACATGAGCAATAGAATTTTTTTTCCAATGGCGGGCACCAGCTTTTATAGGCGTTGACCACTACTAAGGCCGGAAGCCATGGTAGCTTTATTATGGAGATTAATAGGTGGGCCACAGTTGCCTACTATGAAAGTACCGACAATTTGGAATACTATGAAACATATGCAATACATACTATGAAAGGACATCCATGCCTTCTCTGGGATTCGAAACCGGGCCCTATGTTAGTCAGAATCACTAACCTTCTGGGTGACAGAACAATAAATCTGCCGAAAAAATATACAGATGCAGTTGATAATTTTTTTAAAGTGTTGACTACTTTAAACTTCAAATTTAATAATAATAATAATAATCAAGTACCTTAATTGTTTTTGTGTTATTAAACGGATTTTCATACAAGTGTTACTAAAATACTTACAGGAGTGCAGTTTTTGGTAGATGCTAATGTGACTAACGTTTGAAAAATATTAATTTGTTTTGTTTTGACAGTTAAAGCGTAATATTCTGTAAAAATTTATTACTACATTGACGGCTTATTCTGATTAAAACATGATTTAAATGAAGGAAAATTTCCAGATGTCTAAGAAATTTATTAGTGGCATCTCCAAGAGCACTCGATAATTAATAAAAGGAATTTAACAAACAATGAGGACTTACGTAACTATACTAATAAAGTATTTAATGAGCTTGGAACTCCTGCATTCTGCATCCATTGGACACAATCTCTTTACACGTCCGAGAACAGATAGGTATGCTATCAGTTCAAATCGTAAAAACCAAAACCATTTGTATTAAGACTGATAAGCTAAAAGGCAAAAAACAGAGACATTTAAAGGTTAAAAAAATTTACTCTACTGAAACTGTCACAGCTATTTTTTCTGTGAACGAGAAGATGGCGTAATCCCATTCCTCTATTTGCAGTAACTGAACAGTTAAATTTTTTAATGTATTAATTTGCCTTTGTTTTTATTAATTTCATTTTAATACTTGAAATACGGTTATTTTCTGAATGCGGCTAACTTATGTTTCCGAGATACAGTGGATACCGTTAAGTTCAAAGCTGAGGAAAAAAAAAGAAAATCTTTCTTACATATACAATAAAAAATTTTTTGAGGATTTGATAGATAGCTCTAAGAAAGAGGATAGCATGATCTACGATAATAAGATTCCCTAAGCGAAACTTCTCTAACTAATGCGTAAGGAACACATTTTAAAAATTATATTTCCAAAAATTGAAGATTTCGGTTTCAAGTTGTTGCATATTTCTTTATTCAAAGTTGTCTGATACTTTCCTTTTTCGTAAAGATTTTCATGTAATGCTTAACTCCCTGGACTGCCTTCTAAAACGTTAGCATCAATGTTTACTGATTACAAGCAGCTGTTGAATAGTTTCTGATTACAAAATCTGAAAACTGTTGCTGTCAAACGTTTTACTAAGATTCATATTTTGCTTTAAACACTCTTTTATTAAAATGTGGGTATTTTTTTCACTTTAGAAAAGAATCATGTACAGAAATTTCACAAGTAAAACTGCTATAGTTTGGAAATCTTGAAATTTACATCAGAGCTCCCATTTCCTTGCAACGCTAAAAGTCTTCCACTCTTTGCAAAAGGCCTCAGGCTCTTCTCGTTATTGGATAATACTTTAGAAAGTGGATTAAACGTAATTTCTTACTTCAGCGCCAAGACTTATTTCTTCACACGAAGATTATTTCCAACTTCCTAAACTAAAACATCTTTCCCTTCCGTAAATAAAATTTAAAATTTTTACTTAAGCCGTGTTCTATCTCTTTTCTTTTCGCATACAAATGAGGTACCTAATGTGTCAAGCAACTAATAAGCTAAGTGAATACAGAGGTACATAGCTAATGTAAGCCTCTTTCGAGATTGCGATAGTGTAATATTTGAAATTCTTTCCATTTTGTAAGCTAAACAGATAGCTCATATTAAATGTAAGAACGTGAATATAGAAGATTTAACAGAAAATTCAGAATAAGTGAAAAATTCTCTTAAGACTGAACTTGTTTAAGTCACACTTAGCAATAATAAAATTAGATGGCTGCATTCACCACAGAAATACACTATTATACCTTTTATCTTTTATTGGAATGCTCTTATGACTTTGAAATAACTGCACAAAATATTTTGTACTTTTTAATGTAACTTTAACTTTGCATTCTTATCTGCCTTGTCCTCTTTTATTTGCCCTTTCGAAAATATGTAAATTAAAAATGAAATAAAATATTTAAGAATGGACCAGAGTACGACTGATTGAATGACTAAAACATTAATTTAATGAAATCTGAGAAATTAAATCGTAGCTGCTGCATATTCACATGGGATTTTATGTGTCTACACGTAAGTTTAATTTACTTCAATCTAAATTAGAAAAAGTTGAAATCTAAACGTGAATTCTTCAAATATCTATTATGTTATATTTAATTACGCGAATTATCCTATAACATTACTTGACTGCGAACTGTAGAAATTATTTTCAGCTTGTAAAACTTAAACTGGAGTTAAAATAAAATTGGCTGTTTTAAGCTCGTGTTCATGCTTAAATTTGTTTCTTGTGTTTGGTTAGGTTATCTGAATACAACAAAGCATAAGTGGGCTATCTGCCTAAGACGAAAGATTCCTTTGTGGAGGATTTTGTAATGGAAATTGTCTAAAATTCATGTTACACATGGGCAAAATCATGAAAACCAACTATGTCCTCAGACCTTTTGCCTGGGATCGAACCGGTGTCGAACTCCCAGCATTCATCACTCTTAACTATGCAGTTTAATTCCCGATGCTGATTACTTTTATGTCTTGATCCATCGGGCACTTGCATATATTTTTTAAACGATGTTTCATTTAACTTTCTATTGTATGCACTGAGAAAATTTTTCATCGAGAAATTTGCATCACATTTGCGTTCTGCAAACTCGCTCTGACGATCATTCTGTAAATTCTTAAAACCCGGTTAAGGTAAATATTTCATGGTAAACCTGCCCTAACTCAAAAAACACAGCACCCTTATTAAAGAAAAACGGCGGAAAATTATACTTCACTCTTGGAGCATTTTTGTGAATGGATGTTCTATTTTATTTTGTGCATTCTTCTTTGTCCAAAACTCTTGGACAAAGAACATGAAGGTTTTCAATACGTCAGTATCGATTCTTTCGCTACAAACAACGCTATTTGCATTGTTTTGTATGATAAAGTGAGGTTTGTAAATTAACACTAATATATAAAGAGTAATACATTTGCTCATTAGTAAATATCAATAACTGTAAGCTAAATATTTCTAGCAGAAAACCTTAGCTCTTTCGTTTATGTCTCATGTTAAGCAAAATAGAAATATTGGACAAGAGTTAAAAGACGAAGTCAAAATTAAGACCATAATTTTTATCTCTAATCCGTTGCTAAAATGTAGTCTTGTACTGTATCTTTAATAAAACTGAGAGTCATATACTAATTTTTCTTATGTATAAAAACTTAAATTCATCTTCAGGTATGTATATTATATATAAATACTGAGGGAAATAAAGAAAATGTTAATGCGTCATAACGTAATACCATATGCACGATATGCATAATACGACATTTCCAATGATATTCAGTTTCTGTCTCAGACAATCATAAGCAAATGCTTTAGTTTTTTATCTCTTACATCTCCCGTCTTAATAAATCGTAGTTCTCATGCTATAGCTTGTTAACTTATTCCTTGCCTCAGATTTTATCTTCACTTTTATGTTTCCTTTTGTTAATTGTTCTTGCCCGAGCTCCCGAGTTTTGTCTTCTTTTATCATTCAAAAGTGCTAGCAATATATAGATGTTCAATTTTAAGTCTTTCTTTTTGAAACCGCACTTGAGGAAGTGCCAACCGCGATGAATTTCCATTTGCTTTCTGTTGTTTAGATTTCTCCTTTTGTTTGTATATACAAATATATACATATATATCCTCAACAGTTGTTAACTTTTAAAGGAATTCATGAGAAATTAACAAATTCGTGAGTCTGAATGCACTTTTCATGAAAACTGTTGATGACGGAAAACAGTCTAATTCAAATTCAATCATATCTATACAGCTAAAATAAGGAAACGAACTGTAGTTTGCACAAATCATTGAATTACGTCTGCGTTGCTGGGATGTTCTTATTATTGGATAAAATTATACCAGAGAAGATTATTTTATTCTTCTACGTATGCAGGCAAGTCATGCAGCAGAAATATAAAATAAACTATGAGAATTAGATTGGCATCCTTCAAATAATCTATGAAGATTCCCTAGAAGATCGTACAAAATTTTAAGAGCTAAAAGAAGTACTTTTAAAGAGAGTTATAACTGTATCAATTTTATTTTATATAAAACTGTTTAAAACAATCAGTTTAAAGATAAACTAAGATATTGTAAAGTTGTATCTTTTAATTTGTAAGGTCTACTACTATCTTTTGTGCGAAATCTGGAGAGTAGTGACTGCACAGAAGAAGAGTTAAAACTACCCCTTATTACACTCTTTAAATTATTTACAATGCGTCAACTAGACGCTAACACACTACGCCTCTGCTTGGACGAAAACTGAAACAGTAAGAACTAAACTCACAATTTGGAGATATAAACAAGTAGTAGAATTTCTCTACAGGGTTAACAGGATAGTCTCCTGTTTCCTAACAGGATAGTCAACTATGTAAAATATTTCTCTAGAAATATTTTACATAGTTGATAAATTTAGTGACAGCTGTTACGCCACGTTTACCAGCAATAACTGCTAAGCCGAAGCTCACGCTACAATACGCACAGAGTTTTCCCGGACTCTCTAACTTTCCCTTCTAGGAACTTGATACTTAAACCTTTTTCTCCCACTGGTAGAATTTGCATTAATTCAAGGGAGCTACCAAATTTTTAATATTTTGGCCCTAACAATGAGGGGAATGAAGGCTTATAGGAAGGAATTTAAAATTAAATTTAACCGGTTATTTAAAATAAATATAAATCAATACAAACTTAATTTTATATTTTTAACTAGCGGATGTCATCTTCAACCGTATATCAGCAAATTCACAGATGTTCCCATCCATTTCAAATGTTATGGCAATTACTGAAGGCCAAATGATTTAATAGCCATTGGTCTAGTAGGCTATTAAATTCTGTCGATCTGAATATCTTCTGAAGAAGCTGCTATTAAGAGGAAAAGGGAACCAGAAAAGGGAACCTAAGATTTCGTATCCTTGCATTCTGTACGTTTGACTCAACATACGTCTACACGAATGTTTTACGTGGCAATATTGATGTGACTGTAAGCACAAGACGATTCGTTTCGAGTGTTCTACTGCATTCAGTGCTATTTATATTTATTTTTCGGGCTGCTCCTCCGCTTCAACCTCAAGTAAATACTTCTTAAATGAGAATATTTTAGCACAAGCTCACTTGCAAGAGATTAGACACCAGGTATATAGGTATCTATTAAAACTGGGACTCTTAAAACTGAAACACACTTTAGACAGTGGTCTTCATAGTGTTATGTAGCGATTTTAGTTAGTTTAGAGTTGTGGATTAATATGTAGTTAATTGCAGTTTATTTGTTAATTAATTATTGAGTAAAATTATATACATTAATTTATTCTTATTCTAAATTTTTCTTCACTAGTTGTGCTGCTTACGTTAATGAATCAATTATTTTTATGCGAGTTAAACAGGGTTCTCATTCTTACAGTTGCGCGTTCGATAGTATTAGCTTTCGGGAAAAGGAGACAATGGGAAATCGGTTGCTTTCTGCGTAATATTTGAAATTTAAAAATACTTCCTTTTTATTTACATGGATGAAATTTATACCTCTTAGAGAGAAAAAATTTAGCTTTCTTATGAACCTACTTTCATGACTGTACGTCGCTCCGTTGCAGAATTATGCCCATTTAATTGTTAAAAATTGTTGAATTTCGGGTCTGAAGTTTTATTCTGCTAAAAGGGTGTTTTTTCGAGCACTTTTCGTCCAAGGTCGTGTTCAGCGTCCGGTCGGTTGTTGGGTTGTTATATTCTTTCCCTCACCCCTCTTCCGTTGGCGAAGGGGGTGGCGAAGGTGGGTTTTTTTTTTGGTGTGTAAAGGGAAAAACTAGGTTTTCGCAGCACTGTTTTGTGTTTGGCGAGATCTGCATACTTTCTCACCAAATTTGGTGAATTTCGAAAATTCTGGACTCTAGACGATTAAAAACTGAGCGCTAGGCCATTCTCGCGCTCTTTTGCCTCGGATTGCAGCTGTAAGAAAGACTCGCAATTTCCTTCCTCTGGAAGAGCCGCCATGATTAACCAGGGCGACGGCTAAAAGATTTGAAGTCCAAGGCTCTTATCCTGAATGCCGCCTTCGGCTTGAAGCTCACTCCTATAAACGGATGATGTCTAGGGAGTTCTGATGTTCCTCGAGACATATATGCATTTTTCGTCTTCCCACTAGGATGGGTCTCGTTCCTTGAATTTTTCAAGTTTCCACCTTCTTCCCATCGGACTAGGAGTCCAGTTTTCTCCCTTCGAAAACATCAATGCTTTTTTTTCCATCTTCCTACTAGGATGGGCGTTCAGGTCACCTGTTAACATTTATCACCGTGCTGGCAAGAATCATGTCCAGTGGAGTGCCTCGTACTTCAGCTTCAAACGACTGGTCATCTGGGGAAAATTCCAGCAGACAAGTCCTTCTGTTTTTGTCCATAGCTGTAGCGTTTTGTAAAAATAACTTAAGATTTAAATTTTCAATGACAACCAACACCTTTGGTTACACTGGGTAACGCTTAATTAAGCTTCAAAAGATTTTCCTACTAGTGAGTTCACCTTTTTGTTTGTTCTGTTCCTCCTTTCACCTGAAATTTTAGTACAGCATTCAACTTTAATTATGTGAACATGTATTCTAAATAATAAGGATAATTAAATTCACACAAATATTGGAAGGGATTTGATTAATTGAAGGAAAATTTTCTAGTTATGATTTATTAAAGTAAGGAGTAATAATATGTATATTTAATTTCTAATTAAATTCTATTTAACTTGTTTGTCAAGAGTTTTTCTGTTGGATCTTAAATCCAGGCTGTTTAATTAAGCAACTGCTGTGCTTTTACTCTATTTAGAACCTTTTAACTTTAACTTGGGATGTAATTAAAATTTATATATATGAATTAAGACAGAGATCTTAAATTAGTTAACTTTATCTAAATTTTACTTTTTACTTTATAAGTTGCTACTACTTTTGGTTGACATTAACTTTAACTTTTGCAAAGATAAGGAACAAATAAAAATTTAAATTCTACTTTACCTTTAATTGAGTAATTGAATGATGGAATAAAAGTACTCATTATTCTCCAACGGGACTACATGAATATGAAATACCTTCTAACTGCCTAAGGGATTACTTAATTGATGTATGTAATTTTCTTTACCTGTGTAAATTAAGAAATTTCTTTTGAACGAAGTAATCTTTATCAATATTAGTAAACACTTAAGATACCATGCTCGGTGATTCATTAAAATTTCCTTTTTGTATTTTTATGCTGGCCAGCAGAATTTGGTAAACTGCATATAAAAATTTAATATTTTTACGGTGAAATATTGTTTTAGATGTCACCTCGGTAAAATACTGAAAATATAAATATGTAATTAGTTCTAAATGCATTTTTTTATATAATTGTCATCCCGGTACCATAGTCGAAAAATTAAGTTGTAAGATTGCATGTCCTTTTTATAGTGCTGTAATAAATATCCTTGGCTATATTTGATTCAGAGTATTTTTTTTCTTATGACGTATTGTGTAATGTTCTTAACACCAGTACTCCTACTTGGTCTTAGGGGTTGTTCGAGTTAGTTCTTTTGGTAAAACTTATCGCAACGCAATAAACAGATTTGGTCTTTTGAGATTATTGTAGGCAAACTATTTAAATTCAGGTTATAATTGTAACAGTTAGAAATTTTGTAGTTTTTAACCTAGTACTTAACGTTTGGTACCCATAAGGGCCAGAACAATAGTTTGTGCTTTAATTAAATAACCCGAACCCTAGTCTCGCAAACGAAATATGACGAAAATGGGCGGTTCTATCAATATGCTGTACTGCAAAAACAGAATTTCGAATATTTTCATCAGATCTAACGTGTATCAATAACGGCAACTTTGATCATCATAGTTAAATAGTATTTTATTCACGTCTTTTAATGCTAGTCTTATATGAAGCCAAATGAGGCCAAAAGACTGAATTTTTAAAACTGAATAAATCTGGTCTTTTTTCAATTCAAAATAGTCTCCTTTTACATTCATGTATAAATATAAAGCTTGCACTGTGATCAGGAAGTTCTCTAGAAATATTTTAATTGCCTGCACAGTCTCTGTGGTGAAGTCAGAGCATCCTCTTTAGAAGAGAAATGGTAATGAACTCATGAGCTTCATGAAATCAAACTGGATCTTTCAGTTAGGACTCGCTTTCGAAATAAAAACTACCCCATTAGATAATATTTTCCGCGTACGGGGAGGAAGAACCATTGTGACATTTATTTCAGTGTAGTTCCTTAACTGTTGCTTTTACACGACAATTTGAGCTTACGCTTATTCATTATAAAATAACCATATCTCATCATTTCGCAGGTGAGACGTTTACTTATAAATATCCTTGCTCCATCTCAAAATATCATAATAAAAGATATTTCATTGACTGTCTGGCTTAAAGAAAGAAATGTTTGATGCATAGTCTGCTTTAGGTTTGGAAAAAAGTGCTAATAATATGTTCGTTCCATTACTAGCTTTGTTTAGCCACTCTGATTTTGAAAAAAAGTCCCTAACTCTGAAGCCTATTACTTTATCTGAAAGTGAATCAGACTTCATTGCTACGAACTGAGGTATTGGCTTTTCTTTTAAGCCGAATTGCAGGGGATTCTAATTATACATCAGATAAAAGACTTCTATGGAACTTTACGGTCGTTGTGCAAACGCTAAGAACAGTGCACAAATGCAGAAAAGCGATATTTTAAAGAAGGTGAAGACTAAATTTAATTTAGCTACATTTTCTAAATTTCTTTAGTCTTTTTATCTTCTTTACCAGAGTAGTATTTAATAATTCTTAGTAAAATAATGAAACACATTAAAACCAGGAATTACACCACTACTTTCGTAAATACTAGGATTCTCAACTTGAAAATGATGATACTATATACTTCAGCAGAATTATTTCTGTTGGTTAAGGAACTTTAAGAACATGTAGTCGCAGACATTTAACCATGCAAAAGATATATCTTGAAACATAAATAAAATATTTTTAAATTACCTCTTCGAATGCGGAAAATTTCACAAGTATTTGAATCAATTTTTTTATTTGCACATGAATACTGCATACTTAAATAATAAAAATTTGTAGATATTAAAAGGCATCCATTGCGCCGC
Source organism: Stegodyphus mimosarum (assembly GCA_000611955.2). Taxonomy (NCBI): domain Eukaryota; kingdom Metazoa; phylum Arthropoda; class Arachnida; order Araneae; family Eresidae; genus Stegodyphus; species Stegodyphus mimosarum. The sequence goes on from KK117058.1 coordinate 55,877, forward strand.
TGCTATTATATGTTAGTGCAAAAGCTCGAAAAATGATAAATCCTAGATTTTAGTTGTAAAGCCAATCACTTCCGATTTTAAGGTGTTGAAAGTCCAAAACATGTTAACGCTTCCATTTTTTTTATTCTGTACCAAACTATTTCAGTAAATGCAAATATTTACCAACAACAGCTGATCAAAGTGCTATCGTAAGTATACTATCATCAAAGAAAGTACCGAAATACGATTGAAAGTTATTATAATACATGGTGACGTGGGGAAAATACAGAATTTTCCTTCATAATAGAATACTGTCTTAATATCCTATTATACTCACACAGTTTTCAAATAAGCACAGATAGTAAAAATTTGGACTCAGTAAACGTATAAGATATTTCTCCCGCCTTCTTCGCATGCCTTCGTGGTGTAGTGGTCTGCATGCTCGACGCGTAACCGAGAGGTCCGTGGCTCGGTTCTCGGCGAAGGCGTTGCTCATTTTTCATGACTCCTGCTACGAAATAATCTAATGTCTCTACACTGGCGCCCGAACTAAAAAAGTGGTGGATGATGATTCTCCACCACCGCGATTTGGCGAGTGGGTCCCCAAAAAACCCAGTCGCCCTTTAAAAGGGGAGTATATAAGGTATTTCTCCCGCCTTCTTCGCATGCCTTCGTGGTGTAGTGGTCTGCATATTCGACGCGTAACCGAGAGGTCGGTGGTTCGATTCCCGGAGAAGGCGTTGCTCATTTTTCATGTCTGATGCTTCTAAAATGCCTAATGTCTCTACAAAAGGATGTCACATAAACGTTGCGTTTCATAAAATTATGCAAGGTAGGTGACTATTAAAATATTTTATAACTTATATGTTCAACGAAAAATTAAGCATTAAAACCGCACATTTAAAAAACACAATCACAGCAAAACGAAATCAGACTTTTGCCAGATGGTATTGATAAATACTAACATAAACCTAAATGACTTGGCAAAAGCCTGAGATGTGTTTACAAGAATTTTTTAGGCTTTTACATGTACATCATTGGGAGTATAATAATAATAATTTAATAAGGTTCTCAGATCTTCTTTAGAAAGCTTTCGGTAGCTCAATGAACTAATTACATCGCGAATGTTCACAGAACTAAGGCGCACGCCCTGATGGTCAGTTCCAGCATCAGAAGCCAATCGTAACAAAATACTCACAAAAAAAAATTTTATTATCCTACTAATTTTGTTGAAGTTAATGTATTGAATATATCAAAAAAATTACGTAGAAATGGCAGAATATTATAAATACATAAAAACGTGTAGATCATCAGAACAATTAATGTATTTCAGAATTACCAGTAATTCAAATCCAAATATAATGAAATAACTCAACCCTTCGATGGTTGCGAGCTTAAGCAATACTTTTTTCTCAAAGAAGGGTGATATCTGTCAGTCGTAAATTTGTAGCTGGTTCTTTTACGCCCACTGCGATAAGTAAAGGGAATGCGAGCTGATCTCGTTGATGACCATCAAAGGTGAAAGAAGACAAAAGTTTTTTTGCTGGGTTTATTAGCCCGTTCAAAAACAGAATTCATAAAATGTATGCTCATATACTAGGATTAGCACTTTTGCATGTACATTAGCTTACTTTCCCCTTTTATCAATTCAGAGACAAATAAAAAGAACTGTGCATAACTGGACCCAGTGACAGTGTTGATAAGATCTCTAGACACTGTTAAATTTAACATTTTCGGACATTCCAACGAATAGACTGGCTGCACGTGAGCTTTTGTGGCTTTCCTCTCGTATAATGCAAATATATATCCTTCCCCTTAGTTAGATAGCCTTAGTGTGATTTACCAGGTCCTGTAAACTGCATACAGATGGCTGCTTTCTATAACCATCCGATACTAAACTGGGTCAATTTTAGCAAAAGAATCTTAATTGTTTCAATAAAAAGTGTATAAACCCCTCCTGCTCTCTAGTTACAATATGTCCTCAGAATAATAGCGCTGTTTCGCTCGCAGAAGCCAAGCCGGCTATTGATTTGTAGGGCCATTTTTTAAGTGTGTCGTGAAGTATTTGAGAGACAAAATTGTCACTTTTCTCTTAATTTAATTTCTAGAAAATTGTTCTTTTAGTCTACCTTAATGGATAGCTAAAATGACGGTACCGGCATTAAAAAGCTCTTCAGTAATATTTTCCATCAATTGCTTTAATGGATTTTCAGGTTTTTCATTTCTCTCAGGTAAGAATATTAGAATATTGCCCATCATGAGATTACTTCTAAAGAATTAAAGGTTGTAAAATGTGCAAGCTCTGTAAAATCCTGCTGTTCTTTTAAATTTCCTTAAAGAAGTTTGATGGAGATATTTATAGAGTTTAAAAGACAAAGAGCTTTTCGTTAAACATTTTGGCAAAGAATATTTAAATTTTAAAATACTTTCTTTGGTCAAACATCATAACAAGATCAGCTAAATTTTTCATTCCTGTAAATAAATCATATTTACCTATACTCTTTCTATCTGACACCTTTATTTGTTAAGGCAATTTAGTATAAATTTGTATAAAATATGTATTCTTAAAAATTTGCACAAATGCGTGTTTTATGTTTGTTAACTTTTACGATAATATTTGTATGTATTTTGAAATGCGGTTTCTTTCATTTCAGACTTGTTATTCAAACTTTAAATTTTATTTGAAATTTATAACAGCATATAAATAACATTTTTCAGAACGCTCATACAAATGTTATTTTTTTAATTTTATGTTTTTATGCCGGCTAATAAAATGGCAACTAAGACTGCGGATTGCTCAAACACGTGACTTTAACAAAGGAACTCTGCTCCTAATTTTTTTCTCATTTATGAATAAGATTTTAATACTGAAATGTAATACATGTATTATGACAAAGCATAAACTTTACTATTTGCTAATTATGAAGCGTCTTGTTTAAATATATTCAAGGTTTTCACGGCTTCTCTTACTTCAAATTCTCTGAATATTCTCTTTTTTACTACGCGATAGCTTGATTCATTAGATTTTCGAAGTAAAAACATGGACAATGTGCAATATCCTAGGCCGGCATTCTGATTCCAGACCTGTTTTCTAGCCGGACGTGTGTCTTATTTCACCATGACGCCACGCGGTAATAAGAGAGTAAATACTTTACAATACAAATTTGATAAAATATAAATAGATCATGTACTATGGAATTAAAGATAATATTTTCAAGTGAAATTGGTTCAGTTTAAGTTTGAATATGTAGTTTATTTGCCGCATCTAGTTCTAAAAAATGGTATTCTAAATACGATTTACACATGCAAAGAAATGTTTAAAAAAACAGTGTATGATATCGATGAATTATAAACAGTCTGCGATTCAGTTTTGACCCGATAAACTGCCCATAAAATTAAAGCGATCCATAACTAGGTGCAACGTACTGCAAGCATTTAAACTAAAATATTTGGAATACTTTTAGCCTTAAAAAAATCTTCTTGCATATCATTGTTTCTTAGATTTTTTAGTCTCTTAATTTCTCTAAAAGACTTTTAATACTTCAGACGCGAAGTAAATGAATACTTTAACATTTTCAAATTACAGTTTATTGTAATTCCAAATTAAGCAAATTTTCTTCAAAATATAATAAAGATTGATTAAGACGGATACGTACGTACAGAAATTAGCAGTTTATTTTCCAAGCAAAAATACGTTAATCAACACTGGCCTGTTATTTAATTCCGTGTTTTTACTTTTTTGAGTTTTTATTCCTTATTTTTATTTATTTATTTGATATTTGTCACACGTATCAATTAAATTAATAAGCTTATGTTAATAAGCGAAAAACTGATGAAAACTAAACGAAGCGTGGCTACTAGCAGTTTCGTTACTTCTGAACTCATATTTAGGACAGTTAGTTGCTTCAAAAGAAGTATTAACGTTAGAATATGAAGAATTAGAAGTAATCCTTTTAAACGAACAAGATTTTAATTAAATTAAGTATAGACAGGAGTTTCAGTTTTTTTCGGCTTTTTCACATTAAAGATGTGCATCACCGCTTTCGAAATTAATGCACAATTTTTAAACGATTATCACGCATTTAACTATGTAAACAATTTTTTTCAACCTTTTTCGATCGAACCCTAAGGATCTCCCGACACCGCAGGTTTATAGCAAGAAATTTGATTGAAAAAAAGAATAATTTCATCATGCTGTAGTTGCCGAAAAACTTAATCTCATTTAGGTTAAGCCAATTATTTAACAGGAAGACATTTCTCTCAAGAGTTTTTAAAATTTATGGGAATGAAAGAGACGATAATTTTGAGAAATGGTGACTAAGCCTACCTACTTATAAATTTCAACAACATGTGGACTAAAAATATATATTCATTTTTTATAGGAAAAAGGCCTACTCTAGAATGTTTCGAACCTTATTTCTAAATATATGGTAGAAAATAGTAACACCCCTCTAGCCTAGTTGATAGAGGTAAGATATCAGTTAGGGAATTAAAATCACTAAAATCTAATTTCATGTTAATGAAGCTTTCCAACCTAAACAGCAGCACATTTAGACGTCACTATCTTGAACACGGTATCCAAACACGGTCTGTATGACCGGCTGTACGCAAAATCCTCTGCATTTGAGACAATCTTATATAGATTTTTTCTTCAAAATATAAATTAGAAGATTTACTTTATACCTTTCATGTTAACTAATTTTCTTTTATTATGTTATTTTTATTCCCTTGATTTCTCTCAATGATCGCCAGAAAATGCGAATTAAGCACAGTATATTTAAACGTTTAAGGAAAGCGTTAAGGTCAGAAATTTGACAAATATATGTCAGAGCGAAGATTTGGACGTCGGGATACTGGGTATGTAAAAGTACTAAGTTTATAGTGTCAGTTTCATACGTAGAAGTACTGAGTTTTTCACTAAGCTTTAACTTTTAGTAAGTTAAATCTAGTTTCATATCGGTAAAATTCGTAGCATAATTAAGTCAATTGGTTAGTTATTTGGATAATGCAAAGTAACAACTCGACCATTGGTGAGACCTAGACATACGTAAGAGGACTTTTGTTTGGAGCTTTAGATTTCATCTAAATAATTATCTAATTATTAAGATCGTAATTTACAGTAGTTTACATTTCATTTAGACCCTGAGATGACAATGAATTATTGTTTTGGAGTTTACAACATTTTAATTTTCTAAACATATTACACTGAAGAACCAAACCATTATGACCATCTTCTCAATAGCGCGTTGTGCGACCTTTGGCCTGCAAAAGAGGTGGAACTTGCCTTGGCATGGATGCCCCAAGTTCTTGGTAGATGAATGCAGACAGGTTCAAATGTCTAAGCAGCGGTCACGTAAAGTCGAAATATTCCGAAATGGTGGTGTTTAAGCTCTGAGCTGCTGCTCCATAACATCACAAATGCGCTCTATCGGGTTAAGATCCGGCGAATTAGGTAGCCAGAACATTAATTGGAATTCGTACTTATGCTTCTCAAACAACTTCAACACGACTGGAGCCTTGTGACATGGGGGGTGCCCTGCTGGAAGATTCCATTTCCATTTGGGAAGACAAACGCCATATAAAGGTGCTACTGATCAGCATTTATGTTCAGATAGTCCAAAGCTTTCATGGTCTGTTCTGCCATAAATAAGGATCCCAGACATGCCCATGAGAACGTTCCGCAAAGCATGATACTGCAACCACCAGACTGTGTATGACCTGCTGTACAAGAAGGGGAGAAACTGTTCGCCTGGAAGCAACGTACTCTGAAGAGAAATCGTGATTCATCCGACAAACATCTCCCTTCCACTTCTCTCTGTCTCGATGCTCCCGAGGCCCCCTGTAGGCCCACAATGACGCTTGGTCAACAGAGGCACACAAGTGAGACGTCTGCTGCACAGTTCCATATCCAACAGTGTCCACTGAGTTGTATGCTCCGAAACACTTGCATTTGGACCTGGATTGTATTGGGCTGTCAGCTGAGCCACTCTCTGCCGCCGATTTTTCTGTACCAAGCGGAACAGTCTCAGAAGTTCTTTTTTTTAATGACGCGTGGACGTCCAACACCTTGGCGTCTACTGCTGGTTTCACCATCATTTATCCTCTTTGCATAAATACTAGAAACAACAGATCGGGAATAACCTATCAGTCGTGCAATTTCGGAGATACTCATTCCGAATCATCGAGTCATTACAATCTGCCATCGGTTAAATTCGCTTAGAACAGCAGCCTTTCCCATCACTCGCAAAAGTAAGTGCAAGAATGAATCCTTACTTTCTCCAGCAGTGTGTTAAATTCCATTCTCCCTTAATCTCGTGCCCTCCACGTCATACAGACGAGTTTATTGAAAAATGTAGGAATGGTCATAATGTTTTGTCTCGTCAGTGTACAGTAATAGTTATAACAAGGGTTGGCAATAGATATAACAGTGAGTAACAGATATAACAAGGGTATTGTTAAACCCTTCTTACATCTGAGTATAATAGATATAACATGGGTGGACAAACTTCATGTCAGTAAGAGCCGCATGTTGGAATTCAGAAAAGTTCGAGAACCGCAACTAGATTTTACAAACGCCGCAAGTCCATACTTACAGCATTTTAAAAGCAGTGAAGCTGGTTTCAAATAGAAACAGATGTCTGATTCTAAACAATCATTCAGTGACAGTTTGCAAGCAGCATATGATGATGCGCCAAAGACAGAGCGAAATTTCGTTGTTTTCCCTAATTACAGCTTGATGAAGTAAAAAGGGCACTTTTTCAGTTTTTAAATACTCCGATTCTTCCGCGACACCGTGTTGTAAATGCTGATCAATCATAGCTTTGTTATTCTCATGAAACTTCGGATTCTTCTTATGTCTGTGCCCCAGAGACTGAAATCGCTTTTCTGCTACCTAAAAATTATATTGTAGTACCCTTGGATGTTCATTCCACAGAAAGCAAACCGTATATCCGCTGCCCTGAAATTTTACGGATTTTCGAAATTTTTTAAAGCTAGCATACTCTTCTAAGCTGTGATAGTCCTCAGATTTATTAGAAATTCCCAAATCTTCCAACTGCTATAAATTTCTTACCAGTTAAGTCGTCGAATCAACTTCTAAATTATTATTAACTTGTATCAAATTCTGCATGATATTAAATGTTTTTGATGCAATTATTCTTTTTTGTTCCACTTACAGACCAACCGAATTTAATTTCGACCGCTCCTCATGATTCAGGAATTCGGCAGGACCTTCCTGTAAAGCATTCACAAGTACCCATCCATTGGCTCATAAAGACTCACAATCTAGTATCATATCTATCTAGCAATTAAGGACTTTTGTTTTACAAAATTGTTTTAGAGTATCAATAAAATATTTTCATTCTTTTTATGTTTTTGAATAGAATTATTAAACTTTTTAACTAACAAAAAATGAAATAAAATAATTACATTTGTCCATTGATCAGTTTACATTTACTAACAACTGAAAAGGAGTTAAATAAACTAATTACTTTCTTTTGGTTATTGAGTAGTTTTAGTAGATTTATATTATATTTATATTTAGTAGTTTTAGTATTTTAATTGCTTCAGTAGACATTGGGTAGTTTTTGTTTACCATATTTCTTATATATATCTTATTTGCATAAGAGCCGCACTACTCGCCCGCGAGAGCCGCATTATGGGAACACCGCCTCAGAGAACTATCTAGAAGACTATCTCTAACTATCCAGAAGGTGTTGTTTACGGCCTGTTTTGGCAGTTATGGCCGCGTTATGCCTGAGCTGTAATTTTCATAAGGGTGAAACTCATCGATAATCTATACGTTCTTTAGTTGCAGAGAAAGACCTCAAAATAACCGCTGAGTTCGGCTAAATCACTACGCATTTAGCTTAATCCCTTTCTTATCCATTTCTTAAACTCAAGATACTCACTCAGGCCAGACGTTTACAAAATATTTTGAAGGTGAAACAAGATTGTTTGAAAATATGTAATTGATGAGTATTTTAGAGTTAGTTTTCTTGTTTAAATCCTTTGTTGCCAAGATTTACTTAGGAATTATCTGCCTTCGGTCAGTCTATTATTTATAATTAGTAGCAAGTAGCTTTAAGTAAATTCTTAAGATCTAGTGATTTTCAATTAAGAGAAGCGTACGATCAGAAAAATGATTAAGTAGGAGTTTCCCGTCACTTCTGTAAACTTGGCGACTGAATTTTTGTTTGCAATTTTTGCTTGTGAAAGCCAAAGTCGTACATTAATAAAATTTAGATATGTGTTCGTATATTACTTTTATCAGCATGAAAATCCATAATTCGCTAAAGAGAATGTAAAGCTTGGTCTAAGTATACATTATAAACGGTACAGGAAGCCAGACCGTATTCGCTATCATACTGTGAGGTTCTTTAGTTCGAACTTCAACCCCACGAACACTTAACAAGCGAATAGTCGCTTAAGTGCGAACAGAACACGTGAGACTTGAGAAGGGTTTAAAACCCTTTATTATTCAGTATATTTACAAATCAGTTCCGACTTGGAACTTTACATAAAGCCGCCACTCGGGCTTGAACTTAAATACTAATAATTTGAACTAAAATTAACTTAACTGAAGCTCTTAAGAAATATAGCCGAAGCTATCAGAATCTAACTAGTTGGCCCCTAATTATTAATTAAATAGGCGAAGCCTATCATGGGCCTAAGATATGGCCGAGCGTAACAGCTAAGAGAGATGTAGCCAGAAGGTAAACGCGCGCTAGTCAGGAAATCAGACTCGCTCTCCTGAAGTCGGTTAAGTCATGACTTAAATAGTACTCTTTCTCATTTGCATTATCTGCGTTTCTGAATTTACATTCTGGCAGGAAATTGTAAGCTGAAATTAGAATAAGATAGGAAAGATACAAAACTTAAAATAACTGTTAGTAAACGTATAATAAACCTTACAATACTTTGCAGCAAAATAGAAAAACAGCTAGAATTATGCTTAAGAATATGAATTTTAAAAGCAATATCTTCATTCCTTTTCTTAAATTCATTTAAGAATTTAGTGTAAGTGCGCACAAATGATAGTTCAGTAGCGTAAATAAGAGTCCTGAATTTACGTCTTCCTTTGTTATTAGTACCGTTTTATATTTTATTCAAAAATTCGAATTGCATTAAATGTGTGTGGATCATTAGTCACACTTAACACTTATTTCCCAATAAGGATAGTAACGGTTTTTACTGAGTTATACAGTGAAAATGTGTTGCGCCTCATTTCTGCATTCATTTTAACAACTGATAAAGAGAGGGCCTGACATGTAACAATTGTGATTATTTTATCAAATTTTCATTTGTTATCTAGCCTAGCACATTTCATTATACATGCGACGGTTCGTACATGCATCCAAAAATTTTCTGTGTTTTATTAAGAGGTGATTAAAAATATTTCTTATTATATGTTTAATGACACGTATAATATTTTTCACATTTGCAATACATTGTAATTCATAATGCTTTCTTGCGATTACAGTTTGTAAGTATTATAATCGTTTTAAGCATTTTATAAGGTATTTTCTCCTTCCTTTCTGCATGCTTTCGTAGTGTAACGATAGCACACTCGGGGCGTATTCAAGAGGTCCAGGCTCAAGTTCCGGCGAGGGCATTGCACATTTTTCACATGTCCTCATATCAACAAACATCCTAATGACTCTACAGTAGCGCCCGAACCAAAAATAAGTGATGGATGATGATTCTTCACACCAGGATTTGGTGACTGAGTCCCCTAATCCCCAGTCACACATTCAAAGAGGGAGTATATAAGGCATTTTCTCCCTCCTTTACGCATAATTTCGTGGTGTAACGGTAGCACACTCGGCGCTTATTCAAGAGGTCCAGGTTCGAGTCCCGGCGAGGGCATTGCACATTTTTCAAGTCTCCTGCTATCAAAAAATATTAATGGCTCTACAGTTGCGCCCGAACTGAAAAAGGGGTGGATGATGATTCTTCACTACCAGGATTTGGTGACTGGGTCCCCTAATCCCCATTTGAACCTTAAAAGAGGGAGTATATAAGGCACTTTCTCCCTGCTTTATGCATGCTTTCGTGGTGTAACGGTAGCACACTCGGCGCGTATTCCAGAGGTGCAGGTTCGAGTCCCGGCGAGGGCATTGCTCATTTTTGACATCTCCTGCTTCAAAATAACCTGATGGCTCTACAACTTCATGCGCAGGTCATTTCTCGTGGATGAATATAACAAACAAATAAAGATTAGCTCAATTTGTTAACTTTTAACAAGGTCAGCCCAGATCTTTACAGTTACGTTTACAAAAATTGGATTCATTTAATGATGAGACGCGCTGTGGTTCCTGTGTGTGGTTCGTAAAATATTTTTTAGTTTCTGTAATGAAGAATTAAAGACATTGAGTTCTCACTAACATTTTTAGTTTGAAATCTTCTTCTGAGTATACTCACCATATGACAATATATAAGTGAACTGATATTGTTAGTGTATTTAATACTATATTTTAAGTTTCCTACTCTGCACCTATATATGTAATTTATACTGAAAGTAGAGTTTAATTTTTGTTTCTTGTGAAATTTCAATAGTGTATAGCTTTAGTCAATAGTAAAGACAATCGTGTTCTAAAAATCTATGAAATAATACTTTGGGTATATCTTTCTTGGCTTGTAAGTTTTATTTGTGAAAATTATATATCTGGGTAAAAAAAATCATATCGTATAAGAAAAATTAACCGAGCTCTGAATCAAACGTCAAATATTATTATATTATTACAATTATTACAACAATATTATTATGCAGAAAGAACGCATATTAATAATCCTGAGCTTTATCGAAATTACTAAATCATTTTAGAATAACTAATGAGATCCAAATATCCCCCACTTAATGTGAATCAGAACGGGTTGCAGGAATATGATCTTTTCCGGGAGTGTGTTATATAGTAGTGCTTCCGTATGCGCTGTTTTAATATCGGCGCTTTTATTTATTCGCAATTCAGGCCGACAGAGGAAGACCATTACCGCAAGTTTCGTAAATTGTAAGTTTTGAAAGCAAGCGAGAAGAATGATAATAGACCGCAGCCTAGCTAATATACAGCATTTCATACATTCCAGTACTATATTTTCGTACATTTGCACGCTCGCTTTAAGCTGCTATAACTGAATACGGGGAATGGAATGGTTATTGCAGAGCCTTACGTGATTTCAGGTTACAGAAACACTTTCAAACTCTGACCCCGTTCCCTGAAGATGACAGCCGTAAATGCTGACAGCGAACTTCAGTTATCGATGGTCAAAGGAGAGGTTTGACTTATCTTTGTTTTCATACTCAAGTCTTCTTAAGTTCGCTTCCAGTTTCGTTCTAGCATTCATTCATATCCTGCATACGAGAGACAGGACACTACAGTGCATAACACAGCTTACACACCTTTATTTAATTATATAATATATTATGTGTATATTATATTATGTGAATAGAAAAATTCATTTGTAGTTGACAATATCTTAATGTGAAATTTATCGTAATTAGTATATGCATTTCATAAATATCTTGCAGCATACGCTGTTATCATATAACTGCGGTTAGCTTTAGAGCGTATTATCTGCGTCTTAGAATTTATTATGCATTTTTGATAGATAATCCAAAATGTTTTCGGGGCCCCACCACTGGTCAGAGTGTTTCCAGAGGCTGAATAAGATTCGGAATGGAAATTTAATAATTCTCTTCATTGTGTTATAAGGTATTTCTTCCGCCATCTTGGCATGTCTTCGTGGTGTAGTGGTTAGCACGCTCGGCGTGTATTCGAGAGGTCCGTGGTTCGAGTCCCTGCCAGGGTATTGCTCCTTTTTCATCTCTCCTGCTTTCGAAATAACCTAATGTTTCTACAATAGGCTTTGATGCGAGGCCATAAATAATTAATCAAGTCAAGAATGCTCTGTTAAAAGTTATGGGCGTTTTCCTTGCAATGAAATAAATTATATATAGAACTGATGGAAAGAATTTAGGCAAAATTTAATAAAATGTCTTAAAGTGTGCGTTAAAATTTGATGCAGCATTGCGGCATGCAAGATAAGATAGTGCATAAGACGTCAGTTCTTATAGATCTGTCAGAAAGCTACAGACTCTGAATATTAACAGAATTTTCTGGTAAGCCTAGAATTAGAAACAAACTTTTAATTAGTCGCATTTTAACTAAGAAACAATAGATGATATTTCACTTTCGTTTTTGCCTTTTTTCCCAGAATGAGTTATTAAAAAGTGTATAAAATTATTTATATTAACTGATTATTTTCTGCAACATACTTCTCGATTCTCGGAAACCAGGATTATTGTGTTTGACACACAATTTTAATTTATATTAATTGCACAAGTTTCGGAGTGTGAAAAAATAAAATTATTTCAACAAACAGATATTTATATTAAATAGACCTGCTTATATCAAATAACATTTACGGTGAATTTGTATCGAATGGAATACTGATAGTAGTTTCTTTTACAGAACTATTACAACAGGATTACTGTTCAATAGCAATATCACAGCATACCACAAATATATTTTATACCTGCAGAGGTAATTATATCACATATTTTTTACTTCTAGGTCTTGTAGCTCAGGGATGTGACACCTCTTTATTGGGAAAAAATGACTACTTGTCAGTACCTGCCTTCCTTTGGTAAACTCTCCTGTAATATTATTCGAGTTAATTATCACAAACGTTTTGAGAAAAGTTAAAACAAATGTTGCATTCACGTATTAATTTCTGTTTGTTGATTAGGTTATTCAATTATGGCAAAGCACACGGGGGCTATCTGCCTAAGGGGAGGGATGCCTTTGTGGAGGACTTTTTAAGGGAAACTGGCTCGTATACACGTTACACATGGGGAAAACCACGAAAACGCCCATGCAGCCAGCCCGTTCGCGGGATTCGAACCCCGGACGAACTACCAGTTCTGTTTGTTGATCAGTAGGAAACAATCAGCAAAATTTTTTGGGGTTTCTGAAAAGTTGGAAATAGCATAGGTCTTGGGTTGACTTTAGCCAGAAAATAACTAATATATGTTGCAAAAAGATTTACTGGTCACCATTGCTATGAAGCCATGAAACCAAACTTCAGAATTTAGCTCGCGATTAAAGACTGGTCACCATTGCTATGAAGCCATGAAACCAAGCTTCAGAATTTAGCTCGCGATTCAAGATCAGAAGTCTTACAACAAAAATCATAATTTGTTAAAAGGCATAAGAAGAATTATGGATCCTTCGCGGTAAAAACAATGAAAAGGAGCCTGGAGAGATAGCAAGCAATTTTTTTTTTTTTTATTTTTTCTTCTAAAAGCACCTTCTGTGAAAATGCATGTTACTAATTTGGTTATTGGACATAAAAATAACAGACCATAATTTTTAGTTAGGCATTATAGGTGGTAGGTATCTCATAATTACAGGTTTCTCCCACTTTGCAAATTATACCGTTTCAGAGAACCCTCTCAAAAATGAAATGCTTTATAGAGAAGAAGTAATTCCCATTAATATATATTGGAAAATATTAAGTCCGCAGACGTAAACGACGATCTTATCATAATACATTACATGTAAAAACCTAATGGAGCACTGAAGTAGGTTTCCTCCAGAGTAAGGATATTTCCAAATTATTATCTAGAAAGCAAACTTAAGACTACTAAAATGTAATATCAGCAGAAGCAAATTTATTATACACTCACGTTTGTGAAAATTGCAACACCAAGAAGGAATCGTCATAATTGAATGCAATTTAATACACAGTTGAGTGGTAGTGGTACAAATAAATGATTAAATGTTCAAAGCAAACAAACAAGAACAAGAGATCAGAATCAGTATTTTGTGTGGCCACCACGCGCCGCAATAAGTGCTGCTACACGACGTGGCATGGAGTCAAACAAAGTTTGAATGTCTGACTGAGGAAGAGCATTCCATATCGTTTGTACGCGTACCCAAAGTTCGTCTGCAGACGCAACAGGACGAGGATCACGAGCAAGACGCCGACCAATGACATCCCACACATGTTCAATTGGCGACATATCCGGGGAACACGCAGGCCAAGGAAGAAGCTGTACCTGCTGCGCTGCAAAGAAGGATTTAACAATCCGAGCAGTATGAGGGCGGGCATTGTCCTGTTGAAATACAGCGCCTGGCAAGCTTTGAAGGAAGGGAACAGCTTCGGGCTGTAGAACTTCACGGATATACCGGTTGCTGTTCAGATTGCCCACAATTCGTAGCAATTGAGATCGTCTATGATATGCTATGGCGCCCCAGACCATAACTCCGGGTGTTCGTCCACTGTGGCGTTCGATAATGCACTCCGGAAGGTGGCGTTCACCGGCATAGCGTCTGACACGAATGCGGCCATCATGGTACCACAAATTAAAGCGGGATTCGTCAGAAAACACGACATGCTGCCAATCAGCACGCCAGTCTCTATGCTGATTGGCCCATTGTAGCCGCAGGCGGCGATGGTCGTGCGTTAGGGGGATCCTGTATAAAGGAGTCCGTGCGCGCAGTCCACACTGCAGCAGACGTCTACGAATTGATGAAGCACACAATGAAACACCTGTAGCTATTGACCACAGTGCTGCCAATTGTCTAGAGGAAGCTGTACGGTCCGTCCGCGCCATGCGGACCAGGTGTCTATCATCGCGAGCTGACGTCACATTTCGGGGTCCACTCCCGGATTTCCGAGTTGTCCGACACTCGTCCGTCCACTGCTTCCAAACGCGCATCACTGTGCTGCTGTTACGCTGCACACGAGAGGCTACTGCACGATACGACAATCCAGCTTCACGAAGGCCGATGATTCTCCCTCGTTCAAACTCTGTAAGTTGTTCAAATCTCGCTCTCTTTCGTCGACGAGGTATAAGTACAGATTGAGTTAACGTTTACCACTAGCAGATAACCACCGATAACCATACACGCCTCGCTACAGCCGTCTATTTATTCGGATCCATCAGCCGTTCAGAGGGCGCTGCTCAGCATACGCATGCGCTACGGATTTGCAATTCTAATCATTTGCATATCATGCGCTACTTTTCATTTCCTGAAAATTTCAGCTCACTCGCGTAAGTCCTTCATGGTGTTGCAATTTTCACAAACGTGAGTGTAGGTTCTATTTTATATAGAAACTCATGCATTAAATCGCGTTAATTTTCCTTTAAAAATTAATTATACTGATAAACGTAATGAACATGAAAACCACAAATTTAAAAAATACTCAACAGTTAGTTTCATATTTTAGATTCATCAGAATATTTATCAGATGTATTGACTTATTTTAAAAGTTTTTTTTATCGCGCCTGAACATAGAACTCATCACAACAGCGATCCTTGAAATGAATTTTTACAATGCTCAAAACTTTTGTAGCTTCATGTTTGCTTTATCATTCTGTCCACCAAACAGTCATTAGGAAAGGAAAACTTCTAACAGCTGCATATTGCCTTGATAAGGCGAATCAAAAACTAACTAGGCACTTTACGTTCCCAGTATTTATGCCTTGCTTTGTATAATGAACGAATATTTCACAACGGGTTTCGCTGGCGCAATTGATCCACATGTTAGCTTTATACTTCAAAATCTGGTTTCATAAAATGCTTTCCATGTGCATGCTCATAAATAATAACAAGCAGATCAACAGGAATGTTGTCCATTTATGTCAGACGATGAAAAAAATCGATAAGCAACAATTTTTATTTTCAGGAAAAATGCATATAAATCGAGCATTTATAAAAACATTTCGGTACATCAGGTTATTTTATTAAGAAAGGGAACTGTCCTGGAAAACAGGTACAAATAAGAGCTGTCCTCTAAAAGCAGGAATACAATAATTACATAGCCGATATAAACAGAAGTAAAACTCATGCCATTTCAAATTCCATCCCGGAATTTAACCCACTGACTTAGAAGACTTGACTTCATAGATGGTGAGATTGAGGACGGTATTTAAGCTCAGTTTTGAAGCATCGGCAGGGCAAGATGCAGGAGATTAGAAAAAAGATCATCCATTAAACATCCCATTCGCTTTGTATCCGCCAGGTTACCAAGTTTTTTCTGTCCAACTTCCAAGGGTCATAAATGAAAAGACAACTCAGTTATACATACAAAACAAAAGATTTTCATTACCTTTTATTCGTAAGAAAGAATTACATACTGATCTAATCAAAACAAGACCAGAACGCTTAATAACATAGTTCATACTTAAAACCGGTGAAACATCAGCAGCAGAGGAGTCTTATGCTCATTTTTTCTCAAAAGATCACAGAAAGAATTCCATTCATAGAAGAAGATGTCCACAAAATTTCTAGTAACAGCAGCGATATTCCAGTTATAGGCGAATTTATGCTCCGCTTATCGTCAGAAATGAATATTTTATGTTTAAACAATCAAATATTCAAAACAATCAAATTTTTATGTATAAAACAGGGTGTTTCCATTTCAAATGCAAATTAATTTTAATGCATTTTCATTATACAGGGTGATTCCAAATTCATGGTACCAACTTGGAAGATGCAGAACAAAGATACGAATAATATTCACAAAGGAAACCCAAATCGCAATCCATTATTTAGTCATAAAACAGGGTGTTTCAGTTCAACTGAAGCAAGATTTTTTACAGGAGCTATTCAAAATTCCGATACATGCCTGACAACTAATAACGATACATGCCTGACAACTAATAACGATACATGCCTGACAGCGTCGATGGAGCGACTGGCGTACACTGGCAAACATGCCAAGTATTTCACTAGCGCCCCATCACGCTGGAACTACATTCGGTTACGAATGGAAATCGGAACATCTTGCGGCAGTTATGGTAACACCGGTTCCAGAAAAATAAGGTAACGTTGGCCGAGTTGTTTCGGCAGTAGATATGGACCAATTAAAATGTCGTGGACGATACCCCTCTCACACATTCACACTGATTCATTGCTGAGGTGAATGTGGTTGCTTTGCGTTCGTATCCTCAGTTGCCCACACATGAGAATTGGGCGTATAAAATACTAGCACATGAGTTATGAAGTTCGGTTGCAGTGTCGTTTACTGCAAAAGCCACTGGCAGAAGTTCAGGCTCAGAGAATAGTTTTGTGGATTCAAAGCTTGTACTCACTGAAACTGGAAGGGGTGTAAGCGATTTTCGTTTAACACTCTCCAAATGGTATGTTAAACTCACACCTAAGTTTTGTGCTACAACTCTTGCACTGAACTCGAGTCTATCAGCCACAATGTTGAAGATGCTTTCTTCAAATCTCGGATTGTGTGCAGTTCGTCGCCAACCAGCATCCTGTCTGTTGACGTGGAAAGAGCCTGTTTCACAAAGTTGACGATCTAACCGTTGAAACATTCTGTAATACGGCATTCGTCTATCCGCAATCTGCACGTGATACATTCGTAACGCAGCTCTGGCGTTACCGTTTGCACGGCTGTACATGTAATTGCATATCTGCTTTTTCGGCATGATTAACGTTTTCCATCACTGACGACAGCACAATCGCT